>OY754962.1:58256365-58856365 GCA_963576555.1 Ferdinandea cuprea | reverse complement strand
ATTTCTTCTCACTCTACTATTGTACTTGGAGGAGAAGGAAAAACAGTACAAATAGACGAAACGTTTTTGACAAAACGAATAACTGACTAAATGACAATAACTGTTCTTGGAATGTACTGCAGGGAAGATAAAGAAGGTCTATTTTTTAAAGTGAACTCGAAGAAAAATCCATTTTATTTGTTCGTATATATTAGTATTATGTATTTAATATCTGAAAACATAAATTTTTGGATAAAAGAGCGGCCTATTGAACAAAATCTTTATACGCTAATTAAATTTGTAAATACACCAATTTGACCTAATTTCTCTTACATTTGCGTTCTGTTGGCCCCCAAGCACCCTGAGCACCTGCATGTGAGGCCGAAGGCCGTGCGATAGCAGTCGAGGAGACAGGCCAGAGATAAAATCCCTTTTTCCCGCGAAGCGGGTCACCCAGCTACTGTTTAGATAAATAAATTTAATAATTTGTCTATTCTTTTCAACTATTCCAACTTCAACTGCGTTACCCAGAATGCACACGAGGAGGAATAGTTGAGTAGCATTCCATGTGTATTTTTGTAATGTTGTGTGTGTGTGTGTGTGTGTGTATATGTGTTTGTGTAATATCTAAAATAATTTACATACTTACAAAAACGTCGAAGGGCGTGGGGATAATGTTCAAAATCTTCATCGGGAGATGATTCAGCAGCATCGATTTCTTCATCTAAGGTCATCATCCTGGGAAATTTAGAAGGGCCTGTCAGATCGTCTATATCCTCAGTTGGTGGATCTATTTCCAGCAGCTGGATTCCATCTCGTCTTTCACCGTCTACTATTCCGGAATACACTTTTTGTATATCCAACAAAAATTCCATTATTTGGGAACCAAGGTGATCTTTATATTTTTTTTCTAAATGGTTTTGGTTCTCCAAGTCGTTAATGGTGTTTATGGGATTATCTTTCTCCACATATTCTCCTCTACTGTGATTTGTTGTAAGATGCACAGTACTCTCATTAAATAATTTTTCAACGCCATGATATTGCTTAGCACTATCGGTGCAAATACGACTTGTTCCTTTATGTGCATATTTGACCACATTTGGCCTTTATGTGCATATATGGCCACAAATCGGATTTTTCTTCGAGTTCACTTTAAAAAATAGACCTTCTTTATCTTCCCTGCAGTACATTCCAAGAACAGTTATTGCAAAATTAATATATTTGGTTGATGATAAACTCCTAATGGCATACCTTACTTTTCATAGAAAAAAATGTTGGCGGTTGAACTCTTTAACATATGCAATATTTTTGGTTATTCAAGCTAATATAATGGAAAAAATGTGACGTCATCCCATAGAGATTTCATAGTAAAAATTCAATTTTCAAACCTCGATATCTCCTAAACTAGGCAAAAAAGAGACTGTTGTTGCATATTAACTTGTGATTATTTCATCGAGATCTATAAAGTTGCATCTTAAAATCTTTTCGCCTCGGAAACTATAGTATCCCCAGAAAAACACTAGGTCAATAAAAAGAAAAGGACAACGGGAATAAGAAAACTTGAGAAAAGATAAATTCTATTATTAAATTGCTTTAAAGATGAATGTAAGTGCTAATAACGCAGTTTTTTGGTTGTCCTTCAAGAAATGTTGGAGGATGACGCGCACCAAATTACAAAGGTTAAATAATTCCATAAGTGATTACGAAAATCCTCAATCTTATTTTCAAACTTTCATTCATTGATCCGCTGTTTATTACTTCTAGGTTTGTATGTAATCGTTTTGTAACTTGTTAATCTGGGCTTACTCTTTAGTCGAGTCTATTTTTCCTTTTACTTTTATTTAAAACTTAATATCAGTACATAGATTTCAAGGTGTAAGGATTACCCTTTTCCATGTAAGTCGTACGATTAATTTGTCCAGGAAGATTAAGCTCTTAAACCACTGTGCAGCAGCATCACGTTTATACCTTACTTTCAAGATTTCAGCACAATAGATACATACTCTAGAAATTCAATTCGATTCCCGTTGCGCGTCTACCTACGGCCTACGAGCATATGTCATAAAGTAGCGGGTCACCATCACCAATAGTTCGCAAGTTTATGTTCTCGATGCTCTTAAGTTGTTATAATTTCTTATATATCTAAAAGATACTCCTGCTTTGACGCTATACTTTAATATTATTTTTATTATTATTATTGCTGTGTGACAACCAAAAACAAAATAACAATAATGTTTCGGATCATTGCATTTGCGGGTTAAGGTGATATCTGCTACAGATAAATATAGACAATAAAGTTATTTGCTTAGCTTTGTTATTTAAATAGCATTTATTATTAATTTTTACTAATAATGCCTTTAGTGTAATATACAACCACGTAATTGTTCACATTTGTTTGTCTTATTGTATCTGGTTTACCCTAATCACATTAGGTACTTATTTGGTGTACGTTAGAAGTGTAGTGCATAAGTGTTCAAATTGCGAAGATTTGGATATAAAATCATGAGCACATTCGTATTTCAGCGAAATATTCAATAGCAGTCGCGATCTGTACTTACTAGAGAATGTGAACTTGAATACCTATTTTAAGTCATATTAAGAACGAACCAAGTAATTTTTAACGTCCGAACGCAATTGTGATACAAATAGGATACTATTCGGCGGTGGAGTATCTTCAGATGGTAACGGTTACGCAGTTTTTTAGCAGTATATAAAGTAAACTCTTAATTCGAATCTGATTTTTTTACCGTGATTTTTTTATGATTTGTTTAACTGTGAAATGATGGAGAAACCATTCGTTGCAATCGTTGCTTTAGTGGCTTTGGCTTTTGCAGTTTTAGCAAGTCAAGGCGCTGCTAGTGTACCTATGGTAACAACAAAAACTGTTATTGAAGGTAAGGTTACTGCAAACTTAGAACGTAAAATCCGTATATCCTGTATGAACGAATAACAACAAAGCGACCAATAGGGAAGAACATTGAATTATTACATACATATGTATTTAAAATGTCGTTTCGTTGATTGAATACACATTACCTACCATCTTAGTAAATAAGCAAGTAACAATTTACGTAGCTATCAGGAAAAATTAGTATGTGCTTGAAAATATCAATTTCAGCTGTATATATAGCTTCATACATTCTTTCTCCGTTTGTTTTGCTTAATTCAATTGTACGTTTTATCTGTGCATGAAGATTTGTGGTGGGTTTAGTTTTATTTACGTATTTAATATCTGCTTAAATTCGGATGCCCGTGATCAAATTGTGTTTATTTTGTAATTCATATTGCATCTCACAGGCAAGGTTCATTACTAGATTGATGAGGATACCTATTCGAGGAGATTTGAATATATAATTGTTGTATAAATTGCCAGACCTGAAATTAGGAACTTATGATAGACGATTTTATGATTTCTTTTAATTTAGTCAAAATAATCTCTGTTGTAGTTGTTTCTTAACTTCCTTTAGTGGCGCTAGAGGATGGACCTGTGACTCAATCAGTAAGTGACTCCATTTAACGAGGTATTTACCTTACTTCTTGAAGCACTCCAAGTTGGATCAGGTTTCGTTCCACTTGTGCGCGCCACCGAGGACGATGTTCCTGTGTATTGGAGTGGACGACATTTTCGTACAGCTTGATGATATAGACTTGCCTCTTCAACAAACTTTGACAATCAAGAGAAATAAGTTGAGCTAATTGTTAAAGTTACCTACCTACCTTCCATTCTTCTCTAAAATCATAATTCGGGTTAATTAAATTTAACACCTACATATGTAGAGGAAATCGTGAAATCATTAAAGAGATTAATGCCCTAGCAAATGAATTGCAAACGAATCATGAACAGTTTTCCGCAATCTTTGTGAATAAATCAAAAAAGTATATAGTGTAAAGAATAGGGGATTTCCTAAAGAAAATTACTCAACAAATGCATTTTAATTGGATATTTATTTATAGCCAGCAATAACCTGATAATTATAGTAACTTAAAAGTTTAAATGATGCTTACTGCAATAACAAGATCGTTCCCACATGTGATATCTTAAAAGTGATTGTCGTTCAAAACAACTTACATTCGTTTCTGCAATGACAACTTGACAAGCAGAGTTTATAAGTTATTACATCATAATTTAATTAAAATCTGAATATAATTTTTTTTTTTTTGAACAAATAATGTTGTTTCATGAAAACTTTTTGCTATACTTATGGAAATAGCGTTCTATGAAACAAAAATTACTGAAATGTATGTCCTTTGCAGAGAGAGTGTCCGACAATGATACACGTCAGCGAGTGTGTTTTCCTTTTTCCTTTTTTTAATTTTTGTTTAACATATTTGGTTATAACAATAAAATAACAAAACAAACCACCAACCAAAAACACTGAATCAGGAGAACTCTTTTATGCCAACGGAAAAGAAATTGAAATTCCTTTCATTTTTCCGATAAACGTAAATCGACGACCTAGTTCCTACAAAAACTCAACCTCGATTAAGGTCAATTTGGTCACTTGAAAAACGAGAAATTAGGTTGTATTGATCATAATTAGACACAAATACATATTGTGTATTTATATCCTTCGGCTTTAGTTTGGCTTTGGCCCGGTTAATTAAGTTTTGTATCCCTGAATGAAAATTAATTTTTGATATTTTTTTCAGCGTCTTCTTCTTCTATATTTCCGATGATGTCACGATCAAGAGTAAGAGATCATAACTTTCCACTTTTTTTGACTGCATCTCTACTAATTCCTCTGTGGGGTACACTTTTTCTATTTCAAAATATTTTGTCAAATTTCCAATTTTGACTTAGGTCAATCAAAAGCTGTTGGAATTATTGCGCGATTAGGATATAAAAGGCACGGGGTGAGCAAACAACCTAAGAGTACAAGGTACGGAGAAATCATTATTCTACTTTAAAATGTTGGTGCTACACACTGCCTGCCGGTAATAAGCATCTTACTATAAATGAGGTTTTTCTATAATTGTAAATTTTGTATGTGTAGTCAGTAGTGCCCGGTTTATTTTTAAAGAAGTTTTCTTTTATAAAAGAAAGATTCCATAGAATTAAATATCGGTCAGGGGATGTTTCACTGTATTTTTAACGGCCTAAATTCATTATGAAAAATGACCACAAACTTTGGAAAAAAATATTTTTTTTCAAATTCTTAATGATTTCGTGATATATAAAAGGCACGGGGTGAGCAAACAACCCAAAGGTACGGAGAAATCATTATTCTACCTTAAAATGTTGGTGCCTGCCGGTAATAAGCATCTTACTATAAATGAGGTTTTTCTATAATTGTAAATTTTGTATGTGTAGTCAGTAGTGCCCGGTTCATTTTTAAAGAAGTTTTCTTTTATAAAAGAAAGATTCCATAGAATTAAATATCGGTCAGGGGATGTTTCACTGTATTTTTAACGGCCAAAATTCATTATGAAAAATGACCCCAAACTTTGGAAAAAAATATTTTTTTTTCAAATTCTTAATGATTTCGTGAAGTGCTTGGTTTCGCTATTAAATTAGGAGTATGTGTGAGGTTGGGTATATGCAAATATTTATTGGGTATAAACAAAGTTTGCATATACCCAACCTCGCGTCTACTTGAAATCTAACAGTGAAACCAAGCAGGGGGGTTGAAGGGGAAATTTGGCCCCCGAAATTTTTTAAAAAAATAATAAAGCTTGGCGGCCTTTATTTTGCATTAGTAAGTCATATAAGATTTTCATTGGGGCCATTTTTCATTGTAGTGTGACTCATTTTTGGGGCCATTTTTCATTTTGAAAAAGAATTTTAATTTTTGGGGCTATTGTTCATTTTTCGTTTGGGGCCATTTTTCACTTTTTCCCAAAGTTTGAAGTCAGTTTTCATAATGACTTTTTGCCCCAAACTAAAAAATGAAAAATAAACCCAAACAAAATGATATGGCCCCAAAAAAATAAAAAATGGCCCCAAATCTCAGAAAATTTCGTGTTGTTGTTTTCCATACAAATTTTTGGGGTCATTTTTCATTTTTGGTTTGGGCCAAAATTCATGGGGGCGTGACACATTTTTGGGGCCATTTTCATACTTTTGGGGCAATTATTCATTTTGAAATTGGGGCAAAATTCATGTAGCCATTTTTAGCCGCACTTGCTTAATTCCTTAGACGATAAGAATTGAAACATTGTTATGTAACAATTTGTTCATGGTAAAATCAAATAAATTCGTTATAGCTTGTGGGGATAGATAGGAAATACATAGTTTTACATTTAGGCGTATAAAAGTTTACAAGCATAAATGAAAGTGGTGTACATAAGTGAATACAAATTAATTCACTGGTATTCGCCTTCATGGAATAATGCTTAACTGTATTTAAGTATTTGTTATTTATGATTTATTTTCGTTTAAATTATTTTTACGAAAATAAAAGATTCAAATCTGACTGATTTTTAGAATAAATAGCAAAGTAAATATCCAAAAATACATGTTTCATTATTTCTATTGTAGAATTTATAATATTCAGGTTAATTCGCCAAAAACAATAATATTAATAATATAAAAAGATAATTCATCACCTAGGCCAATTTATCGTGATATCAATAAATTGTCATTGCCACTTTTATTCTACGCGTCCATGTGTAATTTGTTTCGTTCGTTTGATTTTCCTTTAACGATCTCCAACTGAACTTGCATTAAGATGTTGAATTTGTTACTTCCAATAAACTGCTCTTCTAATTCGCCATTTGATATTTGTTAACTTTGTGATTTTCAATTTATTCGATTTGTTTGGTTAATATTCGAATGTTAAATAAAAAAACAACATGGAAAATGTTAAACAATGAGTTCAGACTTTCATTTCTAATTGCTCACCTGCTCAGAGATTGCTGACATCAACGAAGCTGTACTTTTCTGATTGAACTGATAGTTTTCACTCTAAGTTTAATTTGTATAAAAACCTGTATATGAAAACTAGATTATTGCATACTCTTGGGCGTAAACGCTAATTAACTTTGGGCGGTGTATGAGGTAAAAAAATCACAACTCACAGAACAAACAAGCTTAGGTTGTTGTCACAACTATGGTTTATTAAGTGATACCATTAATATTATATATATATAGAGGAATCAAGTTAGTTTCAAACTTACATCACAAGATGCCACCCCTATGTCCATAACGAAGAATAAGGTATTTGAAGCAGAAAACACTCAATGCGAATAAAAAACTCAAATATGAGTCAATCAGAAAGAAAAGCAAAGGATTAAGGAAATTTATATTGACAAAGAGTTTTTCTTCAAAACCGGTTTCCAACATTGAAAAAATAAGAACTTAAAGCGTAGCACTCCTTACACACAATTTTTGAAGTGTTCACATTTGAATTGAAAACAAAAATTCGTCAATACTTAATAGATAACTATACACGTTGGAATTTTCTTTGGAGGTTAGGAAAAGAAGACTACCTACTTTAATTTTTTGTCGTTAGGTTAATCACATAAAATTGCATATTGTATTTAAAAGTAAAGATTAAGAAAATATTCAAATAGAAAATAATTAAAAAAATATAAGAAAGATTAGTAAATACTGAAAAATATTAATATTTGTAATCCAATAATCAAGGAATTTTATTAAGGGTGTTCATGTAGGTATACAGTATTGTGCAAAACCTAAGCAACTTTTCCTACTCTCATGTAAAAAGTTGTCTCCCACTTTTAAAAATACTTCCCGGTAAACTGTAAATATATTTATTTACATATTTGCATGTGTCCTCAAAACAACCCAAACAAAATTTTTAATTTTCATTTATTAACAGTAAATAAAAAAAATAATTTAAAATCAGTTCAAAAAACAGCTATGTATGTACTTGGCCTCAGCAACATTATTATACTATATAATTTTAATTATTACCGTGAAAAGGGGCCAAGTTAAATTATAAAAGTAATAATAAACGCCAAAGCTCTTAAATATTTAATTGTTTATATAATATGTAGGTTTCAGAGAATTCTAATAGGTAAGGTTTTATATGTGTTTACATTAATACATATGTACGCATATGTATGTATATGAAATAGCACCGTAAGTAATTATCATTTTAAGTATTTTAAGGAATAAATAAAGGAAAATAAAAAGCTTCTATTAATATTCAACAAATAGGAAAATGTATGAATTAATGTATTTAAAATTAGAACGTCTGCTCTAATTTCATAACAACTTGTCAGAAAAGTAATAAATTGTTATAAATGTAATCTGCATTGCTCAGCAAGAATTGGATAAAACAAGCAACTAATGTACAAATATCTATTGAAAAATTTACAAAAATTTTTTCAAGGCCCTTGCCCTTTCAAGATATTGGTTGCTTGTCCCAATTTTTTTAAATAAATTTTGTATTATTTTTTCATTTATTACTTTGTATATTTGCACTCATCACTTTAGTTTTAATCCGTAAATCCTTAAGTGCGTTATTAAAATTTTTGATTGATACTCGTATCAGGAATCTTACAATAAATTTAAGAATTCCATCTTTATTTTCTCTGTAGAATCCCATTACTTTTGTTTTTTTTTAAATCACATCTATCATTATAACACTTATGTTCTTTTTGAACTTAAAATATTTAAAATACCTTTGAAAGACTGAAATTACAAAGTTTAAATTGTTTTCAAAATTATCTAAAGGAGTTGTTAGACTATAATTTTTGTATGATCTTAAGTTTATTAAGGTAGCAGTCTTTTTTTCATAATTTTCCTGTTCTTTAAAATAAAGACTACAGGTAAAACACTTAGTGTTCGACGACAGTTTCATTGCTAACCAACCAGCTACATACGCATTAGCACAATTTTGCAAATCAGGATGCTTTACGTTTTTTTCGTCGTTTATGGTTTAAAATATATCCTTAAGTCCATTTTCGTCATCCTCCAGAATTTCGTTTTCTTAAGTATTAAAGTCAATATATTCCAGATTTTTAAATATTGTTTCAGAGTTCCTTACATTTGAAAACGAATAATGTTCAAGTAAACTGATTGACACTCATAACCGCTTAATAAAGATGAGTTTAAATTTTAAAAACAAATCCACTATAGGTTGCGACATACCCGGGCGGATGAAGAATTTTTTTCGTATGAGCCGCGATTATTTCTAATCATGAAAATTGTATTTTCTAACGTAATTAAATACTTTTGTTCCGAATCCAATGATACGTTATCCAATTGTTTGCTGTATCCCTACAAAACAAAATGGGACCTTCATTTTTCCGAACGAAGAAATACTTGTAGAAAAATCCTTCAGATATTTCAAAATTCCAGGTTGGTCGCTTGCAATGGCATTCTTATCATGATTTGAAGAGTATTTACTTATACTGTTTAAATTGTCTGACAACTTATTTAATGAAGATATAAAGTGAGCAGTGGACAACGCGATAGGTATCTCTGCCTCAGTGAAAAAATCAGTTACTAAAAACCTGAGTAGCTAGTTTCACCGAGAGCTTTTTAAAAGAGTTAGGCTTAAGGTGTTGTCTGGTAAGCTTATTGAATATTTTGATAGTGACACCATCGAAATCATTTTTTTTTTTCAAAATTTTCTAAGATAAACTCTGGAAGCAAAATGTCGGCTGTTAATAAGGTATTTCTAACACTTTTTATAAGGGGGGACCTCATGTAGAAGAAAGGTCTTTTTACCATCTAACTCACAATAAAGCTTATCGACTACAGCCTCAAGTATTGCTTCCCTGGTCTTTTGTTACGGCACAAACTTCATATCCTAAAGATGTTACTTTGGAAATGCAATGTTGGATTATTTTACTTAAATTTAAACCAGAAATGTTTCCAATATATATATATATCAATTCCTTGCTTCCAATTTGCGTTTACACCTCGTAACATTACAATTAATTAATTTGCAACTACACCTGTACTGCCAATATGAACCCGGTCAACAAAGCCATATATTAAATCTTCTGACGTGCTATATTCCAATTCTGGCTTAATTGCCATTTCGTCTAATAGTAAGACACACTTTCTGTCAAGTTCAGAAAGAGATGTGCATTTTGTATTTAGAAAATAAAGAACACTGTCTACTATTCCAGGAGAAAATTCAATATTTATGTGCCACCTTTGAATGGTGAACACAGCAGGTAATGTAAATCCAATTTCAAGCAAATACTTATATAGAATTGGGGACTTGTAGTAAAACTTTAAAAATAGATCTCTCTCTTCATTTCCCCATTTTGAGTTGGTCTAACGTCAGCATGTCATCCGGATGACAAGTTTGGATGACCGTCTGATTGTACCTTAACGTAGGTTTTCTATTGAAATTCGGAGACGTATTTCAAAGCAGTTTACAAGTATCGTCCATAAAATAAACATTGCAACGACAAGATCTAGGAATGGGAAGAGGAAATGAATTTGGGAGCAAACATTTTTTTGTGCCTTTAATAACAATTTGGGATACTAGAAAATGTTTTTTTTTTCAAAATTTAGCTACATTATTGCCAGTTTGTACTGAATTTTGCAAAGCAATATTACCAGAATGCTATAAACTGGCCTATAGATATTAAAACAGATCAAGTAAGAACATGGAACGGAACTCATTTTCAAATTTACTCCGCATGCGTATCCACCTTTCAACTCGGAAGATAATGTGCATACCACAGATGAGTAATTATACAGATAGTCGACTGAGAGGATTCTTGGCTCTCCCGCCTATCGTTTTTTATTTGCTTCAAAATACTGTGTTCGTATATGTTTTACATGCAAATCAAATTGAGCATCAACGCCTCAGTACTAACAAAAAAAAAAAAAAAAAAAAAAAAAACCATCAACGCCTCAGTACTTTATTTGGCTGGCTCACACGTGTTCACAGATAGAACATTTGAGAGAGGATTTTTTTCTTCATTTTTAAAATTTTTTTGCGCGTTCAAAGGGACAGAGGTATGCTGAGTCGACTATCTGTATAATTACTCATCTGTGGTGCATACTGAACTATCTGACTAGACAAATACAGAAAAAAAACATAAGGAAAGGCTACAGTCCGCTTGGGGCGAACAGTATGATACCCTATCCTATCCTTATCCCTATGTACCCCAAAGAAAAAATTCATAAGGAAGATGATAGATAGCATTTTATTTCATTCTATGAAATTTATAGAAAAAACGCCCCCAAAAAGTGGGCGTGGCCAAAAACTTTGTATGGGCGATATATTGGAAAAAATATTTGCTAAATATATTGTTAAACATTTTTTTTTCGATTTCTATGAAAATTTTCAAAGAAAACAACATTTTAGTGAAAAACGCCACATACATGTCCTTCATCACCGCGAAGTCTTTGTCGCTCTTTGCGTCTATAAAACGCATATTTGATCTGGAACTTAAACACATTTTAAAATTTTTTAATTAGTGTCATACTGCTAAAATCTTATCAGATCTTTTTAAGATCGGAAAACCTATCTCTAACTTGCAGATGTTTTACCAATTGTTAATTTCCAGACGAATATAAATTTAATTAATAAAACAAAAATCAATTCGAAGTTAAACGTGCAATTTATGCATCCGTTATAAAGCATAAGAATTCATTCGAACTTAAGCATTAATATAAATGTTTAGCAAAATTCGGAAAAAAGTGAGGTACACACGAAAATGTTTTTTTCTCTTTCCGCACCGTATGGAATTTGTATTTTTCTTTTTATAACTTTTCACAAGGTAACTTACTTGAATTCAAAATATAAAAAAAACCTACGTATTTTGATAGCTATAAATTACATAAAGATGTTGCAACAAGAAAAATGTATCCTTTATATTTTGAATTATATGCCTATGTATATTGTTTTGTTCTTCATTATTGGGCCATTTTTCTTCGAAAATGAGCAATGTGTGGCCGTTACAGTCAATGGCGATCCTTATCGGGCCATGTTGAACGAATTTTTGTTCACAAAAATTGAAGAGGAGGCAACAATTTGTTTCAACAGGAAAGCGCTACGTGCCACACAGACGAAGCTACACTCGATGTTTTGCGCCCTGTTTTTGAAGATCGCATTATCAGCCGCAGAGCTGATGTCGTTTGGCCTCCGCGGAGCTGCGATTTGACACCGTTGTACTATTATTTGTGGGGTGCCGTAAAAGATAAGTGTTACGCCGACATGCCAGAGACAATTGACGCTTTAAAGGACAATATTCGTGAAGCTATTGGTGAAATACAGCTGCACACAATCGATAATGTGCTTAAAAATTGGACCGATCGTGTAGGCTACTGCATGGCCAGCCGAGGCAGCCATTTGAATGAAATTATTTTCCATTATTAACCAGAAGGATTGTACTTTCAAATAAAAAAAAAAATTTGAGAAAATATTCAGTAGTTTTTTTTTATAGCATTTTCAAAAAAAAAGTTATTTGGCGGACCCGATATTTTCTTGTGAATATAATTTAATAATTGCTTAAATGTATTTTCTTTGTATACCCTATCATAAGGGTATATTAATTTTGAAACATAGTTTGTAACACCCCTTAATATTCGTCGTAGACCCATAAAAGTATATAAATGTATGATCAAGGACCAAATCCTAAGATTATTTATGTAAGTCAGTCCGTAGGCAATTTTTAGGCCTTTAAAATTAAGCTAGGAAGCTGAAATTTGGACCACATACTCCCTAGGGCTCCGAAATGGTTTATGGAAAAAAAAATTGGAATACGCCCACTGCCACGCCCACAATTTAGAAAAAACAGTTTTCAAGCTAAAGTTAGACAGATAGAGTGGTACAACCTTCACAAGATATGTAGGCTCCTGCCTCCTTTTTAAGTTTTTCATATAACTTTTTTTTGCCACGCCTACTTTTTTGGGGCGTTTTTCACTAAAATGCTGTTTTTTCGAAAATTTTCATAGAAAGCGAAAAAAAGTGTTTAACAAGATATTTAGCCAATATTTTTTCCGACATATCGCCCATACAGTCTTTAGCCACGCCCACTTTCTAGCCAATTATATATATACTTATGTTACACTAAAATAAATTAATATTATTATTTCTTTTTAGATGCGTATTTTTGGCATAAATCTGGAATGTCAAAACTTAAAAACAATCTCGAAACATCAAACACAAATAAGAACAATCTAAAAGCTAGAAATATTATTATTTTCGTTGGCGATGGAATGGGTATGACAACCATAACGGCCGGTCGTATTTTCAAGGGTCAACAAAATGGAGGTAGCGGCGAGGAAGCCTCCCTAACATTTGATAACTTCCTTCATACCGGGCTTGCAAAGGTGCGTCCGTTAATGAGAAAACTTTCTATATAAATATAATATAAAATTATACATTTATGCTGCATTTCAGACCTACAACGTGGACAAGCAAGTTCCGGACTCGGCCGGCACGGCTACTGCTATGTTTTGTGGTATTAAAACATTGTATGGTGTCGTTGGCCTAGACGCAACTCGAGATAGACTCGATCGCAAGAAAGGTCGCACTCCTTCGATCATGGATTGGGCGCAATCAGTGGGTAAGCGTACGGGCATTGTGACAACTACTCGAATCACGCATGCCACACCGGCGGCAACTTATGCTGGTATATATGACCGCGATTGGGAATGCGATTCCGAGATTCCTGCAGATGTTAAAAATCAACATGTCGATATAGCTCGCCAACTTATCGAAGAAAATCCAGGCAAACAAATGAATGTAATCATGGGTGGCGGTTTGAAGCCATTAGGTAACGAAAATATGTCTGAAGTAAGACGAGTTAACTTCACTGGAGCTACAGAGACTATCTGTGCTCGATCCGACGGCAGGAACCTTACAGATGAATGGCTTCGTATTGAACGTGTTGGGAAAAGCCAGTTTATTCAGAATCGTGACCAACTTATGAGTATTGACACCAAAACAGTTGATCACTTGCTGGGAATTTTCAGAAATAATCATTTAACGTACAAGATCGCAGCTGAAGATGGCGAACCAAGTCTAGAAGACATGGTAAAACAAGCAATCAATATCCTTGAACGTTCATCTTCCCCAGGATATGTTCTAATGGTAGAAGGTGGTCGCATCGATCAGGCACACCACCAGAATTATGCCCGAGCAGCAATGCACGAAGTGCTTGAGTTGGACAAAGCAGTTGATGTTGCCGTTCGAATGACTAGCAGCGATGATACATTGATTTTAGTGACTGCAGATCATTCGCATGCTATGACCTTAAATGGTTATCCGTTGCGCGGCAATGATATTCTTGGCTTTGCAAATAAAACTGCAAAGATAGCACCTTACGAAACACTAACGTATGCTAATGGGCCCGGCTACGATTTGCACCGAAAAAATATCAGCGTTGATGGTTCAGTAACTAGCAAGGCGACGTGGAAATCTGTTCTTGAACTAGGTGCTAAACGCTTAGAGCCTACCTATCAACATTTGGCAGCTTTTCGATTAAAAGATGAAACTCACGGAGGTGAAGATGTAGTTGTGTTTGCAAATGGACCAGGTTCATCCCTCATTCGCGGAGTGTTTGAACAAAACTACTTAGCATATGTTATGAGCTATGTCGGCTGCATGGGCCCAGCCAAAGATTTGGACAATTCATGTGAGCCGCAGAACAAGCCTACGAAATCGTCTGGCCAGAAGGTAGTTAATACTTGGACTGAATTTATTATTGTAGCAGGGTGCCTACTTAGCGGGTGGTACTTTTAATTGATTCGATATTATTCACTTGTACATTATTCCAAGCATTAGTATAACTGTGCAATAAACTTAACCAGATTAGTTATAAAAAAAACATTTTTTTTCCTCTCTGAAATAAGTAAAGCATTTAGAATTAGAATGTGGTAAGGAAAAAATTTTAAGTTTCCAGTGAGAAGCGTTTAAAGTGTGTATCCAGAAATTTTATTGCAAAATAATAATAATAATAAGTTCATAGAGTATCAGCGAATATACCAAAATTTATATTGTCACACAAAATCTCTATCGGGGAAAAAACATAAAAACATTCAAATTGTCAATTTACTCCTTGTCCTTCTTAACGCTTCAATTGCCAAATGATTGTAGCTCCGTAATTTATATATAGAACAAAGAAGTTGAATATTTTTGATCCCATTTTGGACATATTTGGTAAGCGAAATTAAGGTACTCCCGGCGAAGCTGAATATGTATGCTTATAAAAGTTGTATTTGGAAAATATATATATATATATGTACTATAAATGTATAAATTCATATTTGATATTATTAACACCATTAACTAACAAACACAGACAGTAACAAAAATTTCTTGTTCAGGATATCAACTATAACCTTTTTTCAAATACATCACTAATGGTCTGAAATGCAGTGTTAAGGCTGTCTGTAAACAGCTGTCCATTACATTGACCCTTATATGTTGTTACTACAGCACCACATTCATCGTTTTGAATTGAGTAACTGAAGATGAGAAATAAAGAAGTAGAAATCATAATTAAATCATTTTAAACAAATTACCCACCCGATTCCAAGTCCATCGCGAACCACTGGTCCAAATGATCCGGCTAAAACAGCTGGAGATGACAATGTACTAGTACTAATAATATTGTAGTTGATCTTCTTGTATGCCTCCTCATTGTATAGCTTTGGCACTTCCATGCCATTCACCTGAGCCATATGACGTAGTCCAAACAAATGGCGATCGAATCCCTGACCCATAGCCGCATCTCTTGTAAGCTGGCCGTGTATAGTCGAGCATGTTTTTAGCATTGCGCGCAATTCTGCGTTATCAGCTCGACGATCCGCAGATCGCAACACTGACTCGCAAAATGCTTTTGTAGCCATCGTACAAGGGCGCATTGTTTCAGTGCGACCATGGCGGAAGGCAGCAGTGCTACATGATTCATATGTGCCAACATACTTGCTAAATGTTTGCCTATATGCCAGTTGAAAGGCTAATTGCATTATTGAATCGGGACTTACGGCATTTCGTTTGCACGAAATCTTATCGACACCGTCTCTAAAGCGCAGGATATTCATATCAAGACTGTCCATAATTTCAGTATGTTGTTTGCGAGCTTTCAAGATATCATCATGCACGCGATCATCTAATTGGAAATCAATTAAACGAACGGTTTTTTCTCCATGTTGTGGTAAGTATGGTATAGTGTTTGGATGGACGTGAGGTGCTTCTGTAGTCTCTTTGTATATTTCATTGAAGTAACGTAACACAGCGACACCGTCACCCCAAGAGTGTTCGAAGTTGATGGCTGCCGTTCCATCTCCACTCACTATTAACGAAATTGATTTATCAAACCACCTAAAAAAAAAAAACCTTTCATATGAATCCTTGCCCTTTTATTCTATCTATTATGTATTGGTAAAACTTGTAGACACCGTTAAAAACAGTGAATTTGATACTCAAGGGCAAGCCGACGCCCTCGTAAAGATCATAAAAAGTACTCATGAACGAACTTTAACGAGTTTTGTGATAAATTAATTTCATACAATATGAAAGGACTGAACCAAACTTTAAATTCGTTAAAAAACAGAATTGCATAACAAAAAAATAAGGAAAATGTGCTTTACGAATGTTTGTTAAACATACCTATTGACCGAATCTCCAGCTAAGAAGTGTTTTAACAGTTTCGTTGGTTTTTCTTCATCGTACTTAATATCGTCACCATCTAGACAAAGGCAAAATATTGCAGAATCAACCAACTCCATTTGTTTGCCATTTCCAATATCCAAAATGTACTGACGAGTTCGAGCCCATGTGTCGCGATAAGTTGCCGTCATTACCCCAAGTGGACGTTCGCTTAAAATCTCTCCCGTGGGGTTTTCTTCCAACACAGCCTTTAAGCGTCCGAGAATAACATTTGGCGACTCAATTTCTCCATCTGAGTTGATCACATCAACCGCATAAAATTTTCCACCACGCATCACAAGAATATGTTTCGAGTCTGTTGCTTGGTAGATGCGATCTTTGTTCACCTGAGGAATGCGGGTGACACCGAAAAGCCGATTGTACTGGCTCATGTCAAGTGGATATGCTTTAAATGCGTATGCCACATATGTTGCAATGGGACTAGGAACCAACCGTGTTATTTGTCGAAACCGATCGGTGTCACTTTTCTTCGGATTTAGATGAAATACTTCTGGTTCGAGGAGGTTATCTTGCAGCGAACGCATAAATCGCAATGAACTAACTACAAGATTGGCTGCACGCAACAATTGTCGACTGTATTCCGGCTTCGGATCATGCTTCATCACCAGCAGTGGATTGTAATTAAGTGGCAATGGTGATCTATCACTAAGATACATATCAAACCATGGTTGTGAAATGTAGCTGGTGTGTTTGTTGGCACTATCAGAAATTTTTAGCATCTTCTGTAGCTCCTGACCAATGCCACTGCCGAATTCCATAACACTTTTCGTAGTTTCAGTAAAACTGTCTGGGCTGAGAATAGGTTCTAAAGCTGCTATGTAGCGTTCGCATGTCTTTTCTAGAGCAGGAATAGGAAGACGCGGCAACGAATTCTGGAAGTATAGAGTCGGCAGCTTCGATTTGTGCAAGTACTGATAACATACTTCATTGGCAGTAGTACTTCTCAGACGAATAAGAAATAACTTTTTTGCAACTGCGATGCCATCAGTGAACCTTGAACAGTTGTTTTTTAGATGATAAAGCATACTTAATTACAACTGCGATCCAGCTGATTTAAATAATGAATAATCAATTTGGTTTTGCACACAATTCCGGGACTTCCACTATTATTCACGGCAATCCTCAATCCAAGTAAAGTTTATAAACAACTGCAGGACAAGGATGATCTTCGAAATTATTAAAGAAATGTATTAAATTAAGATAATTTAACAAAAAAACCAACGAATTTTTAATTAGAATGCCAAATTTCAGCCCTACTTTCCCTTCAAATACTGTCAAACAGCAACAAAAACAAACTGTCTTCGAGACTGCAGCGTTCAGCAAACTAGGCAACCAAATATCGTCTATACCAATGAATTTCCAGTGATGCTAAAACTGTATGTACGGTCACATACAAATTTTATAAATAAACTAAGTACATTATTATCACAGATGAGTAATTATACAGATAGATACTCAGCATCCCTTTGAACTCGCAAACAATTTTTAAAAATGGAGAAAAAATTCTCTCTTGAATGTTCTATCTGTGAATACGTGTGTGCCAGCCAAAAAAAGTAGGAAGGCGTTGATGTGTTAAAAATATGTCATTAGCGCGGGCAGTTTTGCTAGAATTCCAAATGGCAACAAAAAACAGCTGAGTATAGAGGACGTCTTGAGGAAGTCCTGCGAAGTATTGAGTTAACGTAGTCCAAGTTTAATAGATATTTTAATTGAAATGTTTATAAAAAAAATTGTTAGGTATATAATAAATAATGAAGTTGTTGCAATTAAATGCGAATATTTTTTGGGTTTTAAAGAAATAGTTCTCAATTTTGTATCTGCCTTAAAATAAACATACTTGTTATATTTTTTCCATTTTGATTAATAAAGTGAGATAAAATGTATATATTATTTTATTATTGCATGAATATTACTACAATTACTCATATGTGATTATTATAAAGAAAAAATCGGTATAAATCTTTAAAAAAATTGTATTTCGAAAGCCACATTAGTTTAATAATTTGTTTTTTTTGCACATAATTTTGGTAAATTTGCTGCCATTAATTTTCATAGTTTCCCGATTTCCCATTCAAGGATGAATTTTAATAATCATTTTATATACCTTACTGATAATTATACTGACATACAAAAATTAAAATTGCCGTTCGGAATCTTCATTAAATTGTATCATCATGTCAATAAATATACCATATGGTTGGAGAAGATAGTCTTTAGATCCTGTATAGGTCCTACACCTATTTTTTTTTCACTTTCCTAACTTTAGTGCATTAAATTTCGTTAATAAACCATTTTAAGAAGTTATTTAATTCGAGAATCGAAATATATTGATGATTAATCATGCCAGAGTAATAAGATATGAATCCAGCAGCACAAAACGAAAATCTAAGCAGCTAGATTTTCCTACATTCTGGTTAAGTTATTTGGCATTTTATGTTCCTAGAGGATTGCTTTATCTCTGTCATTAAATCTGACGTAGGGAATATCCAAAAATTTGATCATCAAAAACTAAGGAATGAATTAAATAAAATAAAATACGGAAATTGTTTAATACTACTATCTAGCAATTGTTTCTTCTGACCTTATATCAAGAAATGGTTGGATTATCGTTATTAATGTGGTATCATCTCATAGAGTAGATAAGGACATACTGTTTCCTTTCGAATTGTCTGATTGCTCTAGAATATTCTAGAACCAAAACCATTTGCCTAATTTCAGAAACTGTATGTGCCCCAGTAGGATATGAAAAATCAGTCACCTTGCTAAAAAAAATATTAACTAGCAATACAAATAATAAAAAAAAAATTGTTAGTATTCAATGAGTCAATTCGGTTAACAATTTTATTTTTTGAAAAAAAATAAACATGCCTTGCTAATTTTTGTGATACTGATAATAGCAAAATCGATAGTGGTACGTAATCTGAACGCGATAGTATGCTGTGAGAAGGTGACGTATTTTCAACTCAAGAAAAGTTATACCTACCGATTATCTATATTAACAACTAATGGCCCACATAGAAACGATCGAAAAGAAACATTTACGTAATCAGGAGGTTATTCCATTTGAGAGTATCATTTTTGCCGACAATGGCTTTCAAAAAGTTATAAACCAGTTACAGAAATATACCACGAATTTGCAGAAAAGACAACAAATAATTTAATAGTGCCGCCGCGGAGAAAGTAATGCAAAAGTCAATGTATTTGCTTAAAAAAACAACCAATAAAAATTTAAAATGTTTTATCTATTTATCATTTTCTTGGCTATGGAGTATTTTAAGTATGTATGTAGTAATAATGGACACTTCTCGAAAGTAATAATGGGTTTGTGTGATGTGTGTACTGAAATATAAATATCGGTTCACGTTAGTAAATTAGGGTAGGTTTTCGATCATAATTTTTTGGAAATTTCTAGAATATTCGAGACCTAATTTAAGTAAAAGGAAATCTTTCCTCAGCTGAAAAGCATAAAAACAGGAAAGTGGGGGATTCGCTTAAATCCATTTCTTGGTATCAGGTCAGAAGAAAACTTAAGGGCCCGACCCATAGAATCCGTCGCTGCCGTGCATTCGTTAAAACTTTAAAATTAACGAATGGGCCGTTCCATAGAATCCGCTGGAACTTTGACCGTTGTGTTTTTTTTCATCGGCGATTGCAGCTATCGGTTGTCATCTCTGTCAATACTGCCATATCAAAAAAATATTGTGTTTTTTTTTGTGTAATACGTTCAGTTTTATAATTTTATGTTAAATAAGAATAAATCGTTTAAATATATATAGTATAAGCAAAAACATATACCCATAATATTAAAAAAAAACTAATATAGTTCTGTTTTAGTTGAAAAATGAATTTTAATTTGAAGCAAACATAATTTACTTTTCAACCAATCAGAATGTTTTTCGCTACACTCTGAAAAAAACGAGCTAAAATCAAGAATATCAGTGATATTTCAAGACGAAAGTCTGGTAAACTCGAAAAATCTTAATTCAAGTACAAAAATCTAATTTTAAGCTAATTTTTAATTAGCTATTATTTTAAGAATGTATTAAGTTATGCCTGAAACAAATTTATTTAAGAATACAAAAGCTACGTTGTGGACAATTTCTAACTTAAATCTAGCTCGAAAACGCCGGGAATAAGAATGAATCTACCTTAAAATGAGTAAGAAATTCTTTAAACAAGAGCAAAAATCTAATTTTAAGATAGTTTTTCGTAAGCTTAAGCAGCTTGTTTCAATACTATTTCGCGATTATTCTAAGAATGTGGTTCATAAATTAAGCTTAAAACAAATTTATTTTAAGTATTCAAGATCTAAACCTTAGATCAAGAATATCTGGGTTCTGTTTTTTTCATATCTGTACTTTCAGTATTTATGAAAATTATAAAGGAAATACATTTTGCATCAAATCTTATAAGATAGCTATTAAAAGAACAAAGAAAGCCATGCAGTTCAGTCAACAATAAAAGAAACAATTTCTTATTCAATATACCATTTATTTCAAACTTAACTTATAAAATATTTACATTGTACTCACAATTTTTTTTTCTTAAATAAACTGTTCTCGAACATAGGTTTTCCCATTATTTAGAGGATATAAGTGTAGGGGTGGACTTGTGTAATTAGATAATTTTTTTATTTCGAAATTATTTTTTAATGCACCAATTTCAAAGGATTGAAAGGATGTACTCTAATGACAGTGTTTGAAAAATTTTAAAACCAACCCCTCCAGAAAAGAACTAAATTTAAGTAAATTTTTGTCGAAGTATATTTAAAAACCTTTTATGTCTGCTTCCGATGATCTAACAACGACCAGAAATGGTTGCACAGTCAGCCCTGCTGAATAGTACTTAGTAGGAGTTAGGTCGATTGAGACTGGGAATTCTGCGTTAGAGTGAGAGGGAAGATGTGAGTTTTGAATGGGGGTTGATTGTTGTTGTCGTTGCATTCGGTTTGGTTTGTGTCGTCATATTTGTTTTATTTTTTGTTTTTGCATGATAAGTTAAATGTATGGTTGCTATGGATTATACATTTTTTATCCATCGGCCATCCCATGGCACCCAAGCTGCAGCGTCAGCCAAATGACCAGACCCTTAGCGAGTCCAGTATCTGGCCCATGCCCTTGAAATCCAACGGCACAGCACAATCGTCGTTCCCACACCAGTCCATCGTCCGTCCCAAGCAGCCAAGCTGCAGCGTCAGCCAAATGACCAGACCCCCAGCGAGTCTAGTATCTGGGACCATGCCCATGCCCTTGAAATCCAACGGCACATTGTATGTGAGGGTGGTCTTTTGAGGTCTACATCTTATATAAATAAATAATAATAAATAAAAAACAAATGAGTCTCTGTTGTTTGTTATGATTTCGACATATTATGGTGTCGTGGTTCCGACACTAGCCACAACGATGATTGAGTCTCTGGTATGCGACATATTGTTGTTTGTTATGATTTCGACATATTATGGTGTCGTGGTTCCGACGCTAGCCACAACGATGATTGAGTCTCTGGTATGCGACACATTATTGTTTGTTATGATTTCGACATATTATGGTGTCTGATGGTTGATTGGGATTGGTTGAATAGCCCATGAAAGGGCACATGAGTTTTATAGGATTCATGTCTTATCGCGTTGAGCATATTGTCACGTATTTCTTTTTTATTGAATTCAAACTGTGAAATTTTAGGAGGGGATTCCTTGTATAAAGGCCAAGCGTAAGAATTAGGAAGTATCAGTTTATCTTGAAGCTAAAGTGAAGAAAGTGTGAAATAAAATGGAATTTTTGAACCAGCTGGGAGCCGTCAAGCCATTGGAGAGTCTGAAGACTTTAAAACTGAAGACAAAGTACCGAATCCTGAAAGGTACGCGATGCCAGACCAAATATGGGTCCAGGATTTTGGTGGAGCTGGAAAAAAGTAAGGTGTTCCTACCGGCGCGGTTTGACACCATGGATGAGGACACTTTGAAGCTGCTCTCCTCAAGCCAGATGGAGGTGATCCAGCCTAATGGAAACTCGTTTGAACTGGCTTTCCATGCCTCATCAGCAGCGGAAGCAGAAGAAGAAGAGGTGGAGTTTTTACTTTCTCAGCCATTTTTGTAAAATTTATTTAAGAAAAAATAATAAAATAAAAAATTTACTTATTGAAAATTATTTGGTGTTTTTTTTATTTGTCTCTTTAGCGTTTTGAGGTAGTCAAGGATCAGGCAACATTCGTCAAGCGATTCAACTTGCGTGGTCGAAGGATTGAATTTCGTATTAAGGATGTGGCAGACAACGCTGAACCAACAAATTGGGTCCAAAACGCAGTGAAGGGTATGTTTGAGCGTATTGCTGCAGATCTGGATTCTTCAGATATGGTGGGGATAACGTTTACAGGTACGAATTTCGAACATCGTGGTCCTGGTTGGATGGGTTTTAAGAAGGCGTCCGAATTAAATTGGAGTGATGTCTGGGAATTAATCACGAAAATATTCCAGAGCAATTCCGAAGGCATAAGTACGGATACTTTTCGGATAAATGTCACATCGGTAAGGCTTCCTACCGGGCAAGGAAATGAACGAAGGCAAAAATATAATTCTTTCGATGAAGAATCTGCAAGAAGGAGAGGAATAATTGCTATATCAAACAAGGACAACCTATGCTTACCTCGTGCATTGGTTGTAGCAATTGCTCTCGTAAACAAAGATTCTGATTACGTGAAAATCCGACGAAATACCGGAAAACTTCAGGATGTTCAAACTGCCAATTTAATAAGCATGAGCGGTGTAAATATACCGACTGAAGGTTGTGGTATTCCAGAGCTTCGCAGTTTTCAAGATCATTTGTCGGAATATAAGATCACCGTCTACGAGTATGCCCGAAAAGGACGGTCTGTACTATTTGAAGATGTCACCAATAATAGTAGTAAAAGACTAAATTTACTATATTTCAATGCTCACTTTAATGTCATATCATCTTTGACGGCAGCCTTCTGCTGTGTTTACTATTGTGAAAATTGCAACATACCGTACAATACAAAAGCCGATCATAGATGTGTAAAGGCATGTCCACAATGTCAACAAGCACCTAGATGTCCGACGAACCTTCCCGAAATTCTATGCAAAGAGTGCAACAGAAGTTTTAGAGGACAGGATTGTTTTGACAAACTCAAGGCTTCAGGATCAACCGGAAACCGAGCGATTTGTGAAACTGTTAAAAGATGTGCTGATTGCCTTAAAACATATGGAGTAAATAGAGGACATACTTGTGGGGAGTTCTATTGCAATAAATGCGATCAATACGTCTCTCAAGAACACTTGTGTTACATTCTGCCAGACACTAGAAACCCAAAATTAAAAGATGTTCTCTACGTATTCTATGATTTGGAGAGTCGTCAAGAGAAGGTTATTGGTGAGAAGATGATAAACGATTATGCCGATTCAATGAAACTTCACGAGCCAAATTTGTGTGTTTTCCAGCAAAGATGTGACCATTGTTTGAGTGAAAATGACCTACAATTTTACAGACTTAATGTGAAAAAAGGTCCGAATGTTATAGCCGAGTTCCTACAACACCTTCTTAATGTTCGCAAATCTTTTAAAAAGGTTATTGTTATAGCGCATAACGGTCAGGCGTACGATCATCAATTCATTCTAAACTACATCCTACAAAATACCAGATTTCAACCGGCATTGATTATGAGAGGAACTAAAATAATACTCATGGAATTGGAAAATGTGAAATTCATCGATTCACTGAATTATTTTCCAATGGCTTTAGCAGTTCTTCCGCGTGCTTTCGATCTAAAACAATCGCTAAAAAAGGGTTATTTTCCGCATTTCTTCAATACCAAAGAAAATGAAAATTATAATGGTCCATTGCCGCCCGTAGAGTATTACAATCCGGATGCTATGAAAAGTAATGATCGAACTGTATTCTTGAGGTGGTATGAAGAAAATAAGCATATCGAATTTAATATGCAACGTGACCTTCTTGAATACTGCATCAGCGATGTACAGATCCTATCTGAAGCGTGTATTAAATTCAGAAATTTGTTCCTTGATCAGTGCAATGTGGAGCCGTTTCTAGAGTCTGTAACTATAGCATCGGCATGTAACCTGGTATATCGCCGTAATTTTCTACAGCCAAACACTATTGGCTTAATACCTAGAAATGGATACAGACAAGCTGATAATCACGCCAGGCAATTGAGTGGCTCATTTGGGAAGAAAAGAGGCGAAATTGTGTCATTCAGTATGCAGCCAAGCAACGAGAAGCGAACGTAGTAGCTGGCGTAAGTGTTGACGGTTTTTGTAAGGAAACCAAACAGGTGTTTGAGTTTCATGGCTGCTATTATCATGGGCACACTTGTTTAAAAAATAATCGTGATAAGTCCTTAAGCAATGACCAGTACGACACTTTAAATTCACGCTATGAAAAAATCAATGCTAAATTGACTCGGCTAAGGCAGTTCGGTTACGAGGTAATTGAAAAATGGGCTTGTGAATTTGAAAAACAGTTGAGTGATGAAGATGTCAAATATTTAAAAGCACATCCAATAACACAATATGCTCCATTAAATCCTCGCGATGCATTTTACGGAGGCCGTACAGGCAACACATACAACTATTACAAATGTAAAGAGGGGGAAAAAATCAAATACATAGATGTATGTTCTCTATACCCTTGGGTTTGTAAATACGGAAAATTTCCATTGAATCACCCCAAAGTTCACACCACCACCACCACCACCGATTGGTCTCAAGTGGACTTACAGAGCATCAATGGAGTATTATGTAAATTATTATGCAAAATAATTCCTCCAGAGCAATTGCTGCATCCGGTATTACCTGTAAAGCAAAATAATAAATTAATGTTTACATTGTGTATGACATGCAGTGAACAATTATCTCAAGAAGAGCAATGCGCCCACGATGATGATGAAAGAGCTCTGCACGGAACATGGATTATTGATGAAGTTTTGAAAGCAATAGAGAAAGGGTATAAGTTAGTAGATATTTTCGAAATATGGGAATATTCGATGATGAAATATGATAAAATTGCGAAATCAGATGGCCTCTTCACTCAAATGATGAATAAATTCATTAAAATAAAACAGGAAGCATCAGGATGGCCGAATAAATGTGCAACAGAGGAAGATAAAAACAAATATATAGCTGATTTCCTAAACAATGAAGATGTCAAACTAGATTTTGAAGAAATTTGCAACAACCCTGGAAAAAGATCTTTTGCTAAACTGATACTGAATTCGTTTTGGGGTAAATTCGGACAAAGAGAAAACCAGCAGAAAACATCAATAGTTAATAGTCCGTCTGAGTTATATCAGATGCTTACGAATCCAACCGTACTAGTCTGTCATATTCTCCCTATAAATGAGGAAAATATCGTAGTATGTTGGCTGTATAAAGAAGAAGCAGCAGATACACTATCAACTGTAAATGTGTGTATTGCAGCTTATACAACCACGCAAGCTCGTCTAAAATTGTACAGTTACCTGGAACAGTTAGAAGATAGAGTACTATATTATGATACTGATTCCGTAATCTACATAAGTCGCGAAGGAGAACCTGACCCATCGACCGGTGAATTCATAGGCGATATGACTGACGAATTAGAGTGCTATGGTCAAGGAAGTTATATTACTGAATTTGTAAGTGGCGGACCGAAAAATTATGCTTACAAAGTCTACAGTACAAGAGATGACATCGAACAAATTGTGTGTAAAGTAAAAGGAATAAATCTAAATTATTCAGCATCGAAGAAGGTCAATTTTGAGACGATTAAGGAAGCTGTACTTAATGCTACGAACACAGATGATATAAAGATTATTTCGAGTAATATCCGTCGGACGCGAGAACATCAAATAATTACTGTTGCGGAAACAAAAACCTATAAACCCAGAGCAGAAAAACGTAGATTTCTTGGTGATCACAGTTCCCTGCCATATGGCTATAAAAGACTCAAATAAAAAACACCAATTTCATATTTCATTAAAAGAATCAAAAATGTTTTTTTATTTTATTTTCACTTAGTTTCCTTATAAATTTGTTTAACAGGTAAACATTTTGCAGGGCGCAGCATTTACCGTGAAATGAACATTTTTTCTCATTGGGATAGAGACGCTTTAGTTCTTTAAATTTCGGACAGCCAATATCTTCAATGTCCATCACTTCAACATTTTCATCTTGTAGTATTTCCTTCATCCATTGAGCTTTTTCAGTTCCTTTGACGTACAAAAGAGTATTCCTGATTTTCTCCTGAAGATATTTTCTTACTGTTCGGAATTCTGTGAATCCTCCATCCCAAACTAAGCCGTGATGGTTTTCATACAACCAATTGGCTTGTCTTCTTAATGAGGGTGTTAACTGGTCAGAGCTGAATGGCGGCTTTACGATGAAATGATAATGATGACCATTGTGCAGTACTGCTATTTCCTTTGCAATAAACTGGTTGTTTGGTCCTTTGAATCCCTGCAGGCCGATAACAAAATACATTTTTACGAATGCGTACGCGTGTATTTACGGTAAAAAAATAGAAAAAAAAAGGACGTGTGTTTGCTATAAAAGCCAGCATTAAACTAAAGACTTATATTTCTCGTAAAACTGTCTGACTCAATGGATTGTAGTTTATAATGCGATCGTGTAACATTAAACAGTAGGCAGATGTATTAGCAGGTATTATTTTTGTTGTTGCTGTTTTGATTTCAATACGAATATCAATTGGGCCGTTTTTGATTATTTCGTTCTGGTGCCGGCAATCAATTACGAAAATTGTTGCTTGAGATTTAAAAGCATCTCTTGATAAGAGTGGTTCAGCAAAAAGGCGATTATAGAAGGTTTTTTGAAAATCACAATACATACTATATAATAAACTATAGTTATTTTTATCAAATGCCAAATTTAGATCTTCACATGGATAAGCATCGGAATTTAGATAAGCCTTTATATTTAAAATATCACAATGATCAAAATTAGTTACATTTCCTTTCAGTAAATTACGTTTGTTGGTTTGCAGAGCAAGTATAATGTAGCGTGGCTTCTCCATTTGAGAGGTTGTCTTTACATTCCAAATATGATGACTAACACTGGGTAATGCAGGATATTCGTATAGATCCCAGTTGCGAAAAGCCAGCTTCATAGTTTGTCCATTATTAATATGTTTGTATAGTTTTAATTTGTAAGTATCAGAGAGTGTTATATGTGGAATCTTCCATTGTACTTTAAGAAAGTTTATCTTTGCTTTCTCATCCTCGTCAGCAATTAATGAATTATCATCTGTGCGTGCGCGTGTTAGAATCAAATCATGACGGTCATTTGGTATAATTTTCTTATAGTCTTCAGCAAATCCCAGTAATTTATTTAGTGGCATGCAAAAATTAAAATAGATTCCATTAACATTGATTGAAGAATTAGGTGACCATTCAAAAGCATATCACTTTCATTTTTATTTAAAGAGAGATAGTTTTTAATTGTTGACGTAATGCCGACACTTCGATTACTATCAATTTCCACACCATTTAATTCATAACGAATTTCATCGAATAAGAAAGCTACTCCATTATTTACAAGTTTTGTTTTCGCAACGGCTGATCCATCAGTTTTCGACAAAGTACCCTCAATATAAATGTAACTTTCTGAAGGCAAAATATTAAGATTTTGATGTTGGACACAAATTTGAATGATGTCATTTTTGTCGAAATTATTTAAATATGGCGAGTACGTATGATATTCCAATTTTGAGATACTCTCCTCAAATTTCGGTTCTTCAAAAATATTCAGCATGTCTTGTAGGTGTTTTGGCTTAGATTTTTAATCTGTAACCTAGTGATAATAGAAATTGCCGATTTTGTACAGCTAGTACTGATGTTTTTCTATCAGAACCGGATAGTATATTGAGAGGTTTAGTAATATCACCTACTCTTTTATAAGTTGAGGGGTACGATGGGTTATCATATAGTATCATTGTTGTGGTTTTAGATGCAATCGAATTGTTATCGTTTCGTTTCGAAAGTTTATAAGATTTCCGTCCTGATCTAAGAGATTCAATGTTATAGAACTTATCCTCTTAGCGCTCACTGGCAGATAGATGACATTGTGAGGAACTTCAACTATTTTATATCCCGGGCTTACATTAATAGAAAATTCATGCAGTATATGAGCAGGTCGATTGTTTATATATGTTTTATCAATTAAATTACATTCAATTCGCACAATATTCACTCTATTGATGTCAACATATAGGTCAGATTCATGCATAATATTGGGAACAAGTTTCTTCTTACTGAATCCCAAGAGTGAACCAATACTACGATGATGAGAAAAATCAATTTCCATATTGCTGTAAACTTCACATTTCAAAGTATTATTATTGGCTCTTAATTTAATTATAATTTTTTCAGCTGTATCCTCGTTGTGTAGCTTCAGAACCTCCTGAATTACATTATTAATATCCTCAATTTCGTAAGAACCTACCGGAAAAGTGATTTCATTGTTATCACCAAAATGAAACGAGTTATTAAATACATCCACATTAGGTATAGAATTGTAGGTCTGGAAGTCAACTAAACCGCAAACGTAATCAGTATTTAGGATTATTGGAGGAAAGTAATCGGCGGTGAGCGTAGATTTGTTTCCACTCAATGTAAGTGTTAACGACATTGCTATTGGAATAGAAATGAAACATATTTTGATTTTGTAGTATTTATTTATTTACATTTTGATCGAATAGGAACTTCAAACATAAATGACCACATATAAATGTATTAAAATTTTGACAATTATTATAATTGTACTGAATATTTTCACCCAAATATTTTACAACCTCTACAACTTTTAAAGTTATTAAATGTGGATGTTAATGAAAATATTCTTAAAGATCTTATAAAAACTAAAAGAGATTTGAGAAAAAAATATATGTTTCTCAAGACCGGGCAAATTATAAAAGAAAAGGAAATTGAAACTACTTTTAAACCAATAGTTGAACCCTTAAAAGAGATTGTTAAAAATGTCAAAAGTGTTTATAGTCGAAACACTGCTGCTGCTGCTGTTGGTACTGAAATTGATAAAACAAAGCATCGACTACGACGACGTTTGCAGCTCTCAAGTTCTCCAGAAACAATCAAACCCTCTCCAAAGGAAAGTTTTGACCTTTCATCTGCAGAATCAATTCAACTAACGGACAAAGATGTTTCATTTAGAACGCCTACGAATTTTAATACCGACGACCCCGATCAAAGTACTCCATTCAAACGATCATCGCCATCAGATTCGAATCTTGATAAGATCTATGGGCCATATTTTGATGTGCAGTCAAATTCAACAAAATTGGTTACATCAAGTTTTACAATTAATGAAAAGAGGAATTTCATCATTGGTGATGATGGTGAAATCTTCTCTGGAACGGTCTTTATGAATTAATTTTTCGGAAAATCCCCCGAAAAGATCGATATAGCAAAGAAGATTTGGATGAATATCTTAAGATATTACAAAAAACAAAAGCCCATTTAAAAAATTATGATAGTAACTCTCAAGTTAAAGGAAATAGAGGTTATAAGTATAAACATATTATTCAACCCTTACTTCAGAATGTTACAAACAAAATTGGGAAATCATACAACAATAACTTACCTGACATGACTTATTCTAATAATTCGATCGATTATGTGCACTGGGATAGCCCCAATGAGCTCGTCGATAGATTAAGACTTTTAATTGCATCTCAAAGGGCAGGAAACAATAATCTTCAAAATGAGATAAATTCAATAATAAAAGAATTACGCGAAGCAAACATCATATATTAACAGCAATCCTAAGCAGAGAATTTGTTGAAAGCAAAATGAACGTCGACAAGTTCGGAAGGAGTTTCAATCGAATTCACAATTCAACAACAACAACTGGTCCTCGAGGACCTCCTGGAGAAGGATTTAAGCTATCATCTGCTGGTGATTTTGATATAGAGGGAAAATGTCTGAATAATGTTGCAATGCCTAAAACATCACACCAAGCAGCCAACAAAGAATATGTAGATGATAATATTGATTTCCAAAATAAGACAACAATTATTCTTCAACAATATGTTGATAATAATTTTAAATCTCTCATGAGCGCGATAAATGATGAAACTGAAATGGGTCTCAGGTTACACTCAGATGACTACTATGATGTGAAACATAAAGCCTTGAAGAATATAAATAATCCTACCGATGCAAATGATGCTGCAACAAAAAACTATGTTGATAATCGTGTGCATGAACAATTTAAGAGCTCTCTCATTGGTATGGATGAAAAACTTGAAAAACATGACAAAATGTTGCGCACATACATTGATGAACAAAGCTTAAATACACTCGAAATTGTGAACAAGCTTAGAAACTATTTCCTCGATATATTAGAGAAATATAATGAGAACATTGTAGACCTTAAAGAGAACGGTGTGAAATTTACTAGAAACGGAAATAACTTTCCACCAATTTAAAAGACATTTGAAATTCAGTTTGAAACTACATGTCAAGCATGAATACTCCTTTTATCTCGAAAGAAATTTTAAATTTCTTACTGAACAACAAACACAATATACTTGAGGAACATTACGAAGAGATCTTAAGATGTATTTCCTTTCTAAGCAAATTTGAAAACGTGGCTTGTGTGGAATCTATTTATGGTAATCATTACTTGAATTGCTCTTGGTCTTCGAATAAATGTACATTAGGCCCCGATACATGCTCATGTCATAGAATAGAATGGATGACGAATCGAATAAAAGCTCTACTAGTTTTCTATAAACGACTCAAATAAACAAAAAAAAATAAATAGTTACAGTTGCAATTCAATTGAAAAGCATGTCCAATGTGAATAGTTGCACGATTTTCGGTGAAATCCTAATATTTTTAAAAACCTATCAACACATTCTACTTGCTGAACACTACAATGAGATACTTGAGTGCATTTCTTTTTTAAAAAACTTTGAGAACATATCCCGCACCACATCTAATAATGGATGTCATTTCGTCGCATGTCCCTGGTCATCAAATATCTGTAAAAATGGACCAGACACCTGTATTTGCTATATGATTGAAATTAAAATGAATAGAATTAAGAAATTAATGTCATTGTATGAAAGATTACAAACAAAGATAAAAAAATAAAAAAATAAAAAAGGAAATAAGAATCTGTAGTTTCATTTTGCTTTGATGTTTGTATCTGATTCTATTTGGTATGATCCCGGTTCTGTAAAGATGAATTTCATCATAATGCGTAAGAATATAAAAATGCTGAGCTAATCATTTACTTTGTATATAATGTATTCACTGCTCGAGACAGCATTTTAGTTTCGATTAATAAGCAAACAGATTAAGAGTGGATCAGACAGACGAAATGGATCGCAGTCAAACAAATACACATAACATAAATCCAAAGGATAGTTTTTTTAAAAAAAATTGAGTATGCTCTTAAAAGCAATCCATTTAAATTTGCATCATCATCAACATCATCCTCATCATCATCATCATCATCATTGGAACCTAAGCAGAGAGAGCAATCTTCTGTTAAGTATCAAAAGTTGAAAGAGGAAATGTAGGGTTCGAATTATTAAAGAATAAAAATAAAAACAGATTATAAAAGAAGAAAAAGTTTTATTTCTTAATTCATTAGTATATAGGATGAGTAAACGGGCTGTTGTTGAGGAATTGCACAAAACTGCTCGAAGACACTTTGTCAGACGTCGAGTTGTCATTAGGGGATTCGATGACTTGTGGCAAGCAGATTTAGTAGAAATGATACCCTATAACAGCGATAACAATATGTATAACTATTTACTGACTGTAATTGATACCTTTTCAGTATGCATGGGCAGTTCCTTTGAAGAATAAGACTTCGAAATGCACTACAGAAGCTATGAAATCAATTTTCAATAGTTCCCAGCGAGTACCAAAAAATCTGCAAACTGATGATGGTAAGGAGTTTTTTAATAAAATCTTCCAAGATTTGATGAGACAGTACAAAATTAATCACTATTCAACGTATAGTTGAATCATTTTGATAATCATTTTGATAATCATTTAGAGTCATCAGCCTCAATACCATACTCTCCTGCGCATCCACTATCGTAGCTTTTTTGGTTTTTCTTCCAGAGGTGTCTCTAAATCTTACTGGTGATGGTAAAATTGAATTTAGAAGTATGGTGTATTATAAATACATAAAAAAACATTGTTGTATAAACTAAAGATAGGCAGGCAATTTGATAAATTTATTTTTTACCTATATTACTCGACGATAGAGCTTTTGAAAACAATTGCTGGGAAAAATTGTTGTGAATATTGGCTTCATAAAATATACGTATTTTATTTTTAAACATTTCTTATTTCGAATACAAAAAATGATTTTTTGATGGATAGATTATATCGAAGTCAATATTGATCTAAACATTTAAATGAAAGAAAAAGATTACATGGTAAAGATTTAAATTAATTAAGTAGTATATTACCAAATCTGAGGCTCTTGAGTCCGACAACTTTGCCCATGCTTTCAGAAACTCAAGGCCTCCTAATTGTTGTAAGTCCCTTTGACGTATGTGGAATGTTTATACCCTATCCTAAGGGTATACTAATTTTGACACATAGTTTGTAACACCCCTTAATATTCGTCGTAGACCCATAAAAGTATATATATTTATTATCAGGACCAAATCCTAAGACTATCTAGCAATGTCCGTCCGTCCATCCGTACGCAATTTTTAGGCCTTTAAAATTAAGCTAAGAAGCTGTAATTTGGACCACATACTCCCTAGGGCTCCGAAATGGTTAAGTGTAAAATTTTTTGAATACGCCCACAATTTAGAAAAAACCGTTTTAAAGCTAAAGTCAGAGAGATAGAGTGTTACATCTTTCACAAGATATGTAGGCACTGCCCTCCTTTATAAGTCTTTCATATAAAGTTTTTTGGCACGCCTACTTTTTGTGGGCGTTTTTCACTAAAATGCTGTTTTCTTCGAAAATTTTCATAGAAAGCGAAAACAAAATTTTAACAAGATATTTAGCCAATATTTTTTCCAAAATATCGTCCATACATTTTTAACAAGATATTTAGCCAATATTTTTTCCAAAATATCGTCCATACAAAGTTTCTAGCCACATTATCAAACTTTAATATTTACTTATTCTCGAAAATGTAAATCACTGTTAACTCACTTACACTATTAAAACCGACGAAGTAATGAAGAAAGCATACGACTAAGATCTAGACACGACGCGACGGCGAAAACAAATGAACACCTGGTAGATAGATAGGGATACATATTTTCATGTGCGTGCATGCACATTAAGTATTACGATCTTAACTTGTGTTTAACTGTACAATTTTAAGATTGTTTTGGCTTATTTTAAGATTTTGGCGAACTTAATTTTTGAACATAATATTACAATTAGATTTAAAGACTTTAATATACGGAATGTGTAATCTTAAATCAAGTTTTTTGTTCTTAATTTAAGAATAAAAATTTGTTTTTAGAAAATAGTTATTACATTAAGAATTATGGGTGTCATATTAAAAATTAGCAGGTAAAAATAAAAAAATTAAAAACAAGATCATACTAGATTTTAGCTTGCGATTTTTCTCTGAGTGTAGACTGTCAAATCATGAAAAAGTAGAATGTTGGCCTATAATTCCCTGCGTCACCGTCAATGCGTTGTTTATAGGTTTGCTGTCAGGCAAAAAAAAAAACGGAGGTACGCAGCAAAGGATTCTATGGGTTTGGGCCTTTAGGCAGTTAGTATTATGAAATAAACATTGCTTGTTATGCATCTAAAATTTAAAATATTATAGAAAGCAACACGGCTTTGTGCGTAGAAATGAAAAATGGCAAAAATAATGCACATGGCAGCAGCCGGGTAGAACAGAAAACTTTCCTAACTTGGTTGCGTACTTCTTAGATTATTTATGTACAGTTTACCAAGAAAGTGTTTTTGCAAGCAAAAATATTCCATCAGTTTACTTTTTCCTTGCTATTTTTGTCCACACCTTAAATTAGTATTGAAGAGACCAGATACAAAGAAACGTATTATTAAAAAACATAAGAAAAGACAAGTGCAGTTGTAAGTGTAAATAATCTAGCACTTGGTCAAATATATCAAGGGAGATTGGACTTTGAAGCGACCTTGGACAAAAAAAAAAAAAAAAATATACGAATTTCAAAAAAGTTAATAAATTAAATGAAAACAAACTCAAAAGTTAAAAAACATTAAAACATTTTACTCACAAGTGAATGCACGTAAGCCAGTGGATTAAAAAGCAAAAAAAAAAAACCCGTGTTATTCTAATTACGCACTCTACCACAGCCCCTTATCGGGAGGCATTACAAAAAACGCAGTGAATTCCAAGAGGGGAAGTGATTCTGTATATTCCTCAATAAAAGGAGATATTAAAGCAGAACGCTTGCTTCTGTTTCTGAAAAATAACAGAAAGGAAATGGACAATACATCTCTTACCCTATAGGAAGTACTGCGACGTGTTGAGTTTATGTGATTCAACTTTTATAGCTATTTTAATGGAAATGTTTATGAAGAAACAAAAAATTAGTTACCCAATAAAATTGTTACAAATTTAATTGGAATATTTTTTGGGGTTTCAGTTAATAGACAGAAGCAGGGGAACAGAAGGTAGCTGGAATGCACTGCATATATAGGGTCCGCCATCTAACTTTTTTTTCAACTAGTGCTTATTTCGCGAATGGTAACACTTAGCTCATGTCTGATTTTACAGATAATTAGTTTTATCCTTCCGCTGAACGAATATGGTAGTGTGTACGCTTGAACAACGCTGGGAAATATTGCGACATAATTGGGCCATTTTTCTTCGAAAATGAGCAAGGAGTGGCCGTTACAGTCAATGGCGATCGTTATCGAGTCATGTTGAACGAATTTTTGTTCACAAAAATTGAAGAGGAGGATATTGGCAACATTTGGTTTCAACAGGATTTTGTTTACGTGCCACACAGCCGAAGCTACACTCGATGTTTTGCGCCCTGTTTCAAAAAAAAATAGTTATTTGGCGGACCCTATATATTGAACTAATTAGCCACTCATTTTAACAGACGACTTTATTTACCAAGTTATGTTTTGCAATTTTTTGACTGCTGGGTGCCTAGTACCTCGACTGGAGATGGGGTAATCAACCCCTGCGTTGGTGGCAGCTGACGAGAGAGGGGGAGAGGAGTGCCAGTTCACTAAGGTTTGGGGGTTGTACTGTCGGGGTAACTTCCCGACCACGTCAAAAACATCTAGTTATGGGAGAAACTATGGCAGCCTCGGATATAAATGTACCTCAAAGGCAAAATAGACCCGGAACGTTAACGGACATGCGAGTGTGTATCTGGAATGTGCGGACACTCTACACTCCAGGTGCTACTCAAAAACTTGAGTCTGTCCTCTCGCGGTACAAGGCCGACATTACCGCGATCCAGGAGATACGATGGATAGGATCAGGAACTATGAAAATGCAAAATTGCGACATTTATCACAGTTGTAACAAAAGATTGCACGTGTTAGGATGCTAATTCGTCGGGGAGTACGATGTCAAAATTGTACTCGGGGACTTCAATGCTAAAGTCGGCAAGGAAAACATCTTCGGTGGATTAGTTGGTAAGCACAGCCTCCACGAAACGATAACAAATAACGGCTACCGACTATTTGACTTTGCAGCAGCTTGTAATACGGTGATAAGTAGCACTAGGTTTCTGCGACTAAGGATTCACACAGCAAACTGGCGCTCTCCAGACGGTTGAACCGCCAACCAAATCGACCATGTGCTAATCGATGCGAGGCACGCGACATCATCAAGGAGGTAGCCGAAACCACCCTAGGATACCAGCCACCCCAGAGAAAAGGCCCGTGGTATGATAATGTATGCGTATACCGGAAAAAGCTGACAGAAGATGCACACATTAGAACGCTGCAGAGGAAAACAAGGGCAGCAAGGGATGAGTACCGAGCCAGGAGAAGGGAGGAGAAGAAGATCCTGCGTAAAAAGAAAAGAGAGCACGCAGTTTCCCAGTTCAAGGAGATCGAAGAGTCCCACGCCCGAAACAACATCCGGAAGTTTTATAAGAAAGCCAAGCAACTGGCTGCTGGCTTTAAGACATAAATCGACTTCAGCTTATTGATTTACCTAGCCCTGAGAGTAGACGGTTATATATTTGTTTCAACTTTGTATTTCAATTAATTGAAGGCCAAATTGAATCGATGTATCTTTTGTCTCGTCTATTTTTCAATGTTCCTCAAAGATCGTTTAGATATATGTTAAATACTTTTTATATATCTCACTGTCGTACCAACTATGAACGGTTTTCTCCGTTTAATAATTTGTTGATTATATTTAATAAATGCTCCAATCTTTTAAATAATACTAGTACAAATATTTTTAGTAAACCTTTTAAGATACAGTTTTATAGATATGTAACCAATAATGTAATGTAAACAATTATGTAAACACTAGTTAATTAGCATTATAAATAAAAAAGACCGCAAAAACGACCTCTTCGTAAGAGCAGCTGCTAAACAGACAAAATGTAGAGAGAGTGATGGGGCAAGAAGAGAACCCACGTCCAGTCAATGAAGAACCAGTCCCTCCGCCCAGTATAGAAGAGGTTGGCTTAGCTATAAAAAAAGCTAAAGAACAATAAGGCCGCCGGCTCTGATGGTCTACCTGCAGAGCTTTTCAAATACGGAGGTGATGTTATGGTAGGGCGCATGCACCAAATCATCAACCAATTTTGGGTGGAGGAAAGCATGCCCAATGACTGGACCATCAGCTCCATATGTTCCATTTACAAGAAAAGTGATCCTATTTCTTGCAAGAACAATCGAGGCATATCCCTGCTTAATGTCGCATATAAGATCCTATACAACGTACTGTGTGAACGTCTCAAACCTTTCTGCAACACACTAATCGGCACGTACCAGTTTGGCTTCCGGCCCGGCAGATCAACTGTAGACCAAATCTTCACACTAAGGCAAATCCTGGAAAAGACCAACGAGTTTCAAGTCGAGACACACCGTCTCTTCATCGACTTTAAAGCCACATATGACAGCATTCATCGTCAGGAGCTTTTTGTGGCGATGGCCGAATTCGGGATCCCGTCAAAACTGATCCAGATGTGTCGCATGACACTAGATAACACGCGATGCAATGTTCAGTTTGGCAGCAGCTCATCTGAACTTTTTCAAACATGCACTGGTTTCGCAAGGAGATGCGCTGTCGTGCGAGCAGATAGTGCGCAGGGAAGGTGTCAACAGATCAGTCCAACTGCTGGGGTAGGCGGACGATATAGATATCATCGGTCGATCCAAGCGTTTCACGGCTATTAAAGAATAGGCGAAACTAGTTGGCCTTGAAGTGAATGAGGACAAGACTAAATATATGCTATCAACAAATAAACAATCATCTGTCCACCGACTAGGACAAAATGTCACTGTTAATAGCAGCAACTTCCAGGTAGTTAAGGAGTTCATCTACCTCGGGGTAAACATCAACTCCACAAATGACATCTTAGTGGAGATCCGTCGAAAAATTACCCTAGGAAACCGCTACTACTTCGGTTTGGCAAAACAAATGGGTTCAAAACTCCTAACTCGAAGGACAAAGTGCCTGCTCTACAGAATAAGCATCCTGCCAGTTCTGCTATACGGCGCCGAGTGCTGGACGATAAACAGAAAAGGAGAGTTAATACTGGGACCCTTTGAAAGAAAAATCTTTCGACGGATATTTGGTACTGTGCGAGGAGGGCGAATGGAGGAGAAGATACAACCGCGAACTCTATGAGCTGTACCAAGATATGGATGTAGTCCGAAAAGCCAAAACTCGTCGACTACATTGGCTCGGCCACATCGAGCGAATGGACAACAACGCTCCAGCCAAGAGGATCTTCGAATCCCAGCCCCCAGGTTCGAGACGACAAGGAAGACCGTACCTCCGACCAAGCCATCGCGGATGCCAGAGAGCTTGGTCTGGACAATTGGAAGCAGCGTGCTCTGGATCGCAGAGGGTGGAAGGCTGCCGTATCTCAGGCAGGGACTCTTCACGGGTCGGGAGCCCGTTAAGTTAGTAAGTATTTTACACACCCAAATTGTAAGGTGTAAACTGCTCAAATTAACCAACTGTTCCCAAACTTCTTGCTATAAAAAATGGCATGTCATATCATTTCAATGGCTGCCCCCATGAAAACCCATTAGTCCCATATAATTCAATTCATGTGTACGTGATTCCCATTTGATTTGCACGTAAAAGCCTATATAAGTGCAAATTATGTAACCTTATTCCGGGTAAATCGGCAGACGAGGTCTTAAAGATACGATCACTTTTTCATTTCCAGGTCTTTTGGGAAAAACCCCATGGTAATAAGGGTGCACTCCAATGTAGGAGATGCCAGAATATTGGCCATTTGGCCAAAAACTGTGCGAACACATACCGTTGCGTTAAATGCGACGTAAACCACCAGGAGGGTGCCCGTTGTTTAAACTGTGGCCAAGACCAACCGGCCAACTACAGAGGCTGTGAATCGTATAAGACATACTCAGCACATTGGAAAAAGGTTTTTCAGGGAAGGCTTAGAAAGAAAACGAAAAGTATCTCTAGACCAACGATGCCATTTGCCAACGGTCAACCAGGTAACCGCGGAGGTTTCATTCGCCGACCTCCTAAGGAATCACAAAGCGGAGACTCAGGTCTTTCCCGAAACGGTTAAAAGCATTAAGAAAAATACCACTAAGAATTTTCTCAACCAATCACAAATCAAGAATTTGTCGAAGAACTTGTTTGGAATGGAGGTTTCAAGCCTATCGGCCAAAATAGAAAATTTTGTAAGGAACTTTAACAACTCCGGCGAATCGCTGCAACAGAAGAGGATGAGCTACTTAAGCATCCTGAATCAAATTCTGCTCAGCGATAAATGACTGCCTTAAATCTTATATCTTACAACACTGCGTCGTTAATTGAACACTGCAGGAGGATCGAGCTCGTTAAAATGCTCCTTGCTAACGAAACCTCCATTGTATTCATACTAAACAGACGACACAAACCATACATTGACTCCCTTAATAATAACTTAATAACTTCAGGCCGATTTCACTCCTCTCAAATGTTGAGAAAGTATTCGAACGAATAATCCTGGATAAACTGGACGACCACGTCGCAGACAGTATTGAATATTTTAAAGACCTTCAGTTTGTCTTCAAGAAGGGACACTCGACAGAACATGCACTGCTTAAGCTACATAAAGACATCACGAATAACCTAAGGGACAAGAAGTAGCGTCCAATTTAGACGTAGAAAAAGCTTTCGACAGCGTGTGGAGGGACGGCGTGTTCTACAAGTTGCTGCAACTCGATTACCTACGCCATATTGTTAATCTAATAATTAGTTCTCTTTCAGACAGGACGATTTTTGTGCAATTGCAACAAACCGAAGCACAGATGATGAGTTAACCAGATAGTCAACTTGAGAGAGAATCTCTCATCTTGCCTACAAGCTAAATCAAACTGATAAGCCCCACATATGGGCTTTCACGTGCAAATCAAATGGGAATCACGCACACATGAATCGAATTATATGGGGCTAATGGCCGCCGCCATGAAATGTAATTTTTTATAGCAAGAAGTTGGGAACAGTTGATGAATTTGAGCAGTTGTGAGGTGTAGCAATTTGGGTGTGTAAAATAAACATGGAAACTATGCGGTGAATATGGATTTATAAAATCATACTTACCACACAACTAACAATATAATAAAATATTATAATATTGAGAAAAAAACAATGTTTAACCAATTTATTGTAATTTTCAATGAAAAATAATCAAATTAATATTAATTAGCGTGACTAATATATACTAAATTAGTTGAGCATACATTTTCGGTTGACAATGACTTTGAGTATAACTATACAAACACAAATTTGTATAAATGGTTATATGAATGGTTATAATGAAGCAGTTAAGTACTTCTACACAATTGAACACTGGTTTAAAACGCTTTTTAATATAATGTAATCCAAATTTTTACATATATTGTTTCTGGTACATGAAAACACTTTTTTAACAACATTTGCAATCACTTACTAGTAGTAAATTGTTTTGTTTATTTTCATTAAAGAAAAATAGTCGTCAGAGAAAGCAAAGACCTAACACTTATGCTAGGTAACAATCGGATTCAATTCAAAAACAGCTTAAAATATTTGGAAGTTAACTTTAACTTTAACTTCAATAACCTGTTCAAATTTAACAAACACGCTCGATTAATAATGTTAAAAGCTCGAAAAATCTAGTACATGTCAATGCCTCTTTTAAAGCACAACACTCTCAACAAAAAGGTTAAAATTCTGTTCTACAAAACAATGTTAAGACCGATACTAAAAGACTATTCACCTTAAAATTAACACATCTTGCTGCTAACATTTACAAATCAGATTCGCGGGTACCTGCGAACAAAAAAAGTTGTCCTTAAAGGACTGTTCACATGAGACCGAACTGCGAATAGGCGAATCGCGAACAAATCAATTTTAATGTATTTATGAATAGAAAATGTATATTGCTTCTACCACAAAAGCTTGATATTTAATTGATCTTATATATTATCTAAAAAAAGTGAGTCTAAATTGATTAAAATAGCAATATTTACAATTACAACAAATTTCCCGCGAATTGAAAAATTCTTGCACAATCCACATAATACAGACGCGATCCACAAATCCGCGAATGAAATATTCGTTCGAACATAACCTAAAAAAGTCAAATCTTAAGGACTGTTCACATTAGAGCGAACTGCGAATAGGCGAATTGCGAACAAATCAATTTTAATGTATTTATGAATAGAAAATTTATATTGCTTCTACCACAAAAGCTTGATATTTAATTGATCTAATATATTATCTAAAAAAAACTGAGTCTAAATTGATTAAAATAGCAATATTTACAATTACAACAAATTTCCCGCGAATTGAAAAATTCTTGCCGCGAACTGTCACTCTTTATTCACAATCCATATAATACAGACGCGATCCACAAATCCGCGAATGAAATATTCGTTCGAACATAACCTAAAAAAGTCAAATCTTAAGGACTGTTCACATTAGAGCGAACTGCGAATAGGCGAATCGCGAACAAATCAATTTTAATGTATTTATGAATAGAAAATTTATATTGCTTCTACCACAAAAGCTTGATATTTAATTGATCTTATATATTATCTAAAAAAAGTGAGTCTAAATTGGTTTAAATAGCAATATTTACAATTACAAAAAAATTCCCACGAATTGAAAAATTCTTGCCGCGAACTGTCACTCTTTATTCACAATCCATATAATACAGACGCGATCCACAAATCCGCGAATGAAAAATTCGTTCGAACATAACCTTAAATTGACACATCTTGCTGCTAACATTTACAAATTCGCGGGTACCTGCGACCAAAAAAATTTCTCATGTGAAAGATATGTCAGAATTTACGAATATTCGCCGGTTCGCTCTCATGTGAATGATCGTTTACTGCTAACATTTACATGTGATAAAATTGACGAATATGGATACAAATATATCACCGTATCTTTCTCATTTAGTCTACTTGAGGAGAACTTTGACGTATCTCCCGATGGTCCCCCCTTCTATTCTATTTTAATACTAACACCGGTCAAAACCGGGGTTGAAAAGGTCGCAAAACTGTTATGTACCTGGCAACGTCATACATCTGTCAACGAAGAATGAGTTTGAAGCCAACCGCCAGTCGAGACGCGTTGATTTAAGTAGTGATTAATTTTATACATACTGAGTTACAATAAAGTATATTAATATTATATTGAACGGTCCACTTATTTAATATGAATTGGTGACGAGGGAAACGAACTTTTGATTCGTCAGGAAAGGATATTAATTCCAGAAAATTCTACAACAGCTATTAAAATACGCGGTGCTACCGCCACGTGTTTTTATATATATTTACTGCTGCGTGTACTACTTAGATTTCTGCTGTTACTACTGCTTTCGCTACATTGCGAAATCTACGATTTCTACTGCTGCTACTGTTGGGATACCAAAACATTTTCTACATCTACGATTGCTACTGCTGCTGTTGGTTAATTGGTGTTGTGTTTGCCATGGCTACGATTATTGGGCAGGTAGGTCCTTTCGATGCTAAGACGTCATGGACTACTTATCTTGAACGTTTGGAATTTTTCTTCGAGGCAAATGGCATCATATTGGAGGAAAAAAAACGCGCAATGTTTCTCGTTCAGTTGGGTGAAACTGGATATGAAGTGCTTTCATCTTTGCTTACTCCAATAGGTCCACGTGATTTTTCGTTTCAATAATTGTGTGAGAAACTACTACAATCCGAAGCCAAATGAAATCGTTGAACGATTTCACTTCAACAAACGAGTTCAAAAAAAGGAGGAGCCCACTGGGGAATTTGTGAATGATCTTAGTAAACATTGCAACTTTGCTGACCTCGACAACATGCTTCGAGACCGTATGGTGTGCGGTGTCTACGATGAGGGAGTTCAACGGCGTTTGTTTTCTGAAATCGGATTGACTTTCCAATGGTCGTTGGAACTTTGTATTGCTTCAGAAACAACTGGGCACAACGTTGCTGAGGTCCGCGCAAATCCATCGATGAAAGATGAACTGCTGGCAGTAAAAGCTAATACTGGACAGAAGGTCTACCCAAGTACTAAATGTTTTCATTGTGGGTCTGCTCATCATGGTAAAGAATGCCAGTTTAAAAACGCCAAATGCTACTACTGTGACACGAAAGGTCACATTGCTAAAGCATGTTTGAAAAGGCAAGCTGAAGGCAGTAAAGGGTGTAAGAAAATCCTTGTGGAAAAAGGTAAAGGTAATGCCGTTCAGACTGATCAGTCAAATGAAGAGTTCTACAATTTAAACTGGGTAAATAACGTAAATGCTGCAATAAAAGCCAAGATCATGGTAGATTTAATGTTAAATGGCTTACGAGTACCGATGGAAGTTGACTCTGGGGCTACATGTACTATTATTAATTCTGACACTTGGGACAGGATCAATAAGGGTAATGTCAACTTGAGGAAATCGAAGTTGATTCTTACTGCTTGGAACTCAAATAGGCTGACTTTACTTGGCGAAGCGGAAATAAACGTTCAGTACAAAGAAATATCTGCGAAGTTAACTGTGATTGTGGCTGCTGAAAGGGGTTCGAACTTGCTTGGAAGAAACTGGTTCAAGGATCTGAAGATTTCCATAAAAGGGATTCGGAATATATCTACGTACTGCAATGTGCCTGATTTGTTGGAGGCTTTTCCGGAAGTATTTCATGACGGCTTGGGTGAGTATAATGGTCCAAAGGTGAACATCGAAGTTGTGGAAAATTCTCAACCGCAGTTCCAAAAATACAGACAGGTACCTTTTGCTTTCGACCCGCCGTAGAATGGGAAATAGACCAACTGGTGAATTCGGGTGTTCTAGAACCTATTTCACTGGGGCGACTGTCAGTGGGGCACACCGGTGGTTGCTGTTCGGAAAAGAGATGACAGTATTCGACTGTGCGGAGACTACCGAAGCACAGTGAACAAAGTAATCAAACATAGCTCGTACCCGCTACCTACAATAAAAGAGATGCTGGCGCTGGTTCTACAGTAAGCTGGATTTGGCGCAGGCGTATTAACGGCTACAAATGAATGAAACATCTGCTGAAATACACACAAGGGTTTGTTTAAGGTTAAGCGCATGCCTTTCGGAATATCTGCTGCTCCTCGGGAATTTCAACGAGTTATGGATTCAATGTTTGCGGGTATGCCAGGTGTTGGTGTATACTTAGATGACATAATCGTTGTGGGAAAGGATAAAACTGAACATCAGGAAAGACTACATGAAGTGCTCAGACGACTCAGTAAGGCAAAACTAACTGTTAATAAGAACAGATGTAGATTTGGGGTCACCGACATGGCGTTTTTAGGATCCAAATTGACTTTTGAGGGAATTAAACCTAAGTCTGAACGCTGCAAGACTATTAAACTAGCACCAAGGCCGAAGAATAAGGCGGAACTGCAAGCATTTCTGGGTATGTTAAACTTTTATGGTTGTTTTCTTAAAAATAAAGCTATGGTGGCAGAGCCTTTACACCGACTACTAGACAACAATGTAAAATGGACTTGGACAAATGAGCATTCGGATGCGTTTGCTCAGATGAAGAAGTTACTACAATCAGACAAGCTACTGGTACACTACGATGAGTCTAAACCACTTATTTTAAGTTGCGATGCATCTCCATATGGAGTGGGTGCGGTTTTGGGTCAATTGGTCAATGGAGAAGAACGGCCTGTAGCATACCATTCACGTACACTGGGTCAAGCGGAAAGGAATTACGCTCAGATAGATCGGGAAGCCTTATCTGCAATTAATGGTGTAAAGCATTTTCATCAATTTTTAGCTGGTCGGAAATTTGATATCTACACCGACCACAAGCCTTTGCTTGGATTATTAGGTCCAAAGAAGCTATCGACCTGTTATGATTTCACCAAGAATGCTGCGTTGGTGTTTGATACTGGGTGGCTATAACTACGCGCATAATTACAGAAAAGGAGTGTGTCATGGGAATGCAGATGCGTTAAGTCCTTTACCGATACCTGGGACGATTGTTGAACCTTATCCGCCAGAGGATATTTTACTACTCGAAACTTCAAACCAACTTATATCTGCTGAGGATTTACAGAGCATGATGGAGCAAGATGCGATACTGAAGAGGGTTCGACACTGGGTACTGCACGGATGGCCTACAGTGAAGCTGGATAAAGAATATCAACCTTATGCATCTAGACGCGAGCAGTTGTCTCTTCATAAGAACTGTCTTCTATGGGGAAATAGAGTGGTGGTTCCACTGGATGGACGTGAAACGATCATGAAGTTGCTGCATGCCAATCATCCAGGAATTGTTGCGATGAAGATGTGTGCAAGAAGTTACTGCTGGTGGCCGAATCTAGATGATGATATTGAAGCATGTGTCAGTAGATGCGTGATGTGTCAGGCAAACCGAAATAATCCGAAGAAATAGTGGAGCTTAAAAAAACCTACAAATCGGTGGTCAACTCTACATGTGGACTTTGCCGGTCCATATAAGGGGAAGATTTTTCTGATAGTCGTCGATGCTATGACGAAGTGGCTGGAAGCAGCTATGGTTAAAAACCAGTCATCAGCGGAGGTTATTCGGAGTCTTAGGAGATTGTTTGCTATATATGGTATTCCGGATCTAATAATATCTGATAACGGAGCTGCTTTTGTGTCTGAAGAGATACAAAAATTCTACAAAAGTAATATGTTAAAATTTCGAACTTCATCACCATATCATTCGGCTAGCAATGGACAAGCAGAGCGTATAATTCAATATACCAAGAGGACATTGACAACGCTCAGGGATGGGGATATCGAACTGAAACTTCAACGTTTGCTGTTCAGACAACATACAACAGTTCATGCCACTACTGGAAAGACTCCAGCGGGGATGATGATGGGCAGAAAGCTGAGATCTTTATTAGATAAAATACACCCTTTTCGCTTGAAGAAAAGAAACAAATAAAACCAAGAACAATCTACGAACGTTTAAAACTAATGACTTGGTATATCTTCGAAACTATGGTCGAGGAAAGAAATGGTTACCCGGAAAAGTAACCGAAGTGGTTGCTACGGTAACGTACAGAGTTCAGAGTGAGGATGGGCGTACAGGAAAGCGTCATATAAATCAACTGCGAAGAAGAACTGAACCAGAGGTCATGCTCAGGAAAAATACTAACGATATGTTATGTGATCTACAGGTTCCCGGAGATATTACTGTTGAAGAAACTAATCGGAGAACAAGTGAAGACAGTGATTCTGACACTAATGATGCAATGGGATCTGAATTTGCAGAGCGTATTACTGGAACACATACAATATCATGGTATCCGGTTAAAGACGATTCTAATACAGGAACATCAAGCCAGGCAAGGCCGAAACGTGTACGACGAGTTCCAGCACACCTTCAGGAGTTTGAGGTTGATGTCTGGGGAGGAGTATTATGTATCTGACGTCATATATCTGTCAACGAAGAATGAGTTTAAAGCCAACCGCCAGTTGGGACGCGTTGATTTAAGTAGTGATTAATTTGATACATATTGAGTTACAATAAAGTATATTAATATTATATTGAACGGTCTACATATTCAATAAAAACTCTGACTCGCAAAATAAAAAAAAAACATATATATAAATCAATCAAACATATCTCGGTGGATAAAACTTGCCGAGTCCTAGACTTAAGCAACCATAAGTATATCATTAAAAAAAAACACTGTGATATATAAATTTAAATGTAGTAAATATCTTATGGCTGTCTCAAACCTGTAACATAACCAAACATAAGAATCAATTTTCGTCTAGTCATTAACAAGATCTAAAATCTCTTGAAACTAAAACAATAACTCAAAATGTATCTATACGTACATAGAACACTTAAATACATTCGTTTATTGTTCAACTCAAAAATCAGAGCGCAATGAGTGAGGGAATAACCTAGTACATTACATCGGTTATACCTCACGCTCTCGTAGTTTTAAGTACAAACTAGTGTTGTATATAATATAGTTTGTATCTGTATATAATTGTATATAATCGTAACAGACTACAGCGTCGAAAGAGATAATATTATAGCTATGTCTGAGCAGTAGCTTCCCACAAATACAATTGCAAAGCCATTTATGTTTTTGATGCGTTAACGCGAACGATCAGCCTCGTTGTGATTTAGAATTTCAATTGGGTGACAGCATCAAATACCGCCTAAATCGCAAGATGATTTTCGTCTACACATTGCGTCGTAAAATGTAGCATTGCTAACTATTTGTTTCTATCAGAAATTTGATTTATTTCGTGGCCAACAGGGTTAGCTTTAAAAGTATCTACATAGCAATAGGAATGCAACTTAGTTTTCTGGAAATGCGAACAGTAAATAGAAATATATTTTAGGTACACTGCCCAAAAGCAAACATTTGGCTTTGCCTTTCTAATGCATTATGTCTATCGAGTATACACATGAAGTTACTACAGCATGTACAGCAAACATTTTTTTCTGATGATGTTGGGGAAATTTCCAGATCGGCCAGTCGTCTCCCAATAAATAATACTATAAATCTTGTATTTTGGTATATTCCTTTGCGACTATACGATTTTTTTTGAAACCTTATTAAAAACCAACTGAAAAATTAAATTTGCTTCTCAAAAACATATTATGACAGCAAAAAATCCGACTTTAATATAATCGATAACGTAACTTTGCGGACCGCTAAGGCAGTAGCCTCGGCAAATTGTGTGGTCCTTTGGTGCGAGAAAATACTAAACTATTTCTCAAAATCATGAACAGAAGCTTTACCTAAAAGCACACCTACTCGAGTGTTGAACTTGGAGCGTTGTAGGGGCTGAGTAAGGTCAAAGATTCGTCCGTCCGCTTTCCATCTCTATCCCTTCCATCTCTATCCCTTCCATCCTCTCCCCTGGGCTGAATTAAAGTGTCATACCGTGCTGATAATCAGATTGGTTGGGGGCCCATGTTAAAATAATAGCTCAATCGTGAACGGAGATACCTGGCTACCTCCGGATTACCTAGCCTTATCTGCATACGGCGGATCTCTGTGCAGACGGACCTTTTATTCCTCCGCAACTCGTGGGAATCAAATTAAATAAAATGAAAAAAAAAAATAACAAAAGGCAACCCCCGTTCAGGAGGAATCAGAGGTGAGTGAAGACAAACTTTCGACTTTATCCATCTCCCTACTGGTAGGGGCGTTGGAAGAGCAGGAAGTGCTAGCTAGCGATAGTGAGGAGCTCGAAAGAACATTCACTGGCGAAAGCGAATTCATCGGTGAGACGGCTGGTACTCTAGCGTCTCTGGAAAGGGGGTACTTTAAGCAGCAAGAGAGGCAGATCTGACGATGCGGTGGAGCCAAACGATGCAAAAAAAGGTGAAGGCGAGTACTTCATCCGCAATGCGTCGTAAGCAAAGCGAACCGAAAGACGAGATTCTCGTGGCTGTGGTGCTGGTTGGGAAGGCGGACGCAAGGTTGTAGCTTGTCAGTCATCTTTCATGCTGAAAACCATAGAGCGTTTATTGGACATTCATATTAGGGCAAAATGCAACAATGGTTTTTGACCGAGTCACATCATGCATTCATGAAAGGAAAATCTGTTGAAATATTGAACAGGGCATTGGTCAAAGCTCAGTCAGAGCGTCGGTAACCAGAGGAACACCCCATGGGGGAGTCATATCACCACTCCTGTGGATCCTGGTTATAAATAACGTTCTCAAATAGCTAAGGACAATGAGTATTAGTGCCACAGTATATGCAGATGACGTGGTCATAATAGTGCAGGGAAAAATTTTAAACACCTTAAGTAAGGTTAAACGGAACTGGTTCTTTTTGCCAGAAAATATAAGATATCGCAATTTAAGCTTCCAAAACTCAATGGAGTAGAATTATCCCTTTCGGACAGTGTGAAGTATCTGGGTGTAATTCTAGATAGAAAATTTAACTGGAGACATAATGTTGCGGAAAGAAAGAAAGGCTTATAATGCTCTTTTTACCTGCAAAAGAACAGTGGGAAGAACGCGGGGCTTAAGACCTGCACTGGCTGTATACGCTGGTGGTCAGGCCCATACTTACATATGGCGCACTAGTATGGTGGAAAGCAACAGAAAAGATAACAATATGCGGCAAACTAGCGGCGGTTCAAAGAATGGCATGTTTAGCAATTACGGGTGCGCTCCGTACCACCCCTTCAGCGGCATTGGACAGGTTTCTGAACCTAACACCGCTTGACCTACATATCAAAAAACTGGCTGGCAACAGTGCAGTACGACTGACTTTTATGGTTCACTGCCAGCTACTGCCAGAAAATCCAATCAAAATGGATGAAATCCCTCCCTTAGTCGACTTCAACATTTCGTACGATATAATATATCAGGAAACGGAGGATTGGCAAAGACATACAGTTATAAAAACAAATGAAATTGCAATCTTAACAGATGGTTCCAAAACGACAGAGGTAACAGGGTCTGGGATCTTCCCAAAAAATCCAGAACTGAGGGAATCTATAAGACTACCGGGAACAAGCAGCGTCTTTTAATCAGAGGTTCTAGCTGTCCTCAAGGCGTCTGAGGAAATGTAGATGAGATCGGTATCCGGACGAGATATTACTATCTACATCGACAGCCAGGCAATGGAATCAACTAACATTAATTCTGATATAGTCAGGAACTGTCGCAATCAGAACCGAGTGAGCACATATGAGGAATTAACCAGATAGTCAACTCTGCAATCCCCTATCACTTTCAACCCCCAAAAAATATTTAATAACGGCCGCAAAATCCTCTCTCAATTTTCCCATCTGTGAATACGTGTGAGCCAGACACAGGAAGTTAGATCTAATTTACTAGATTACCCGCCAAAAATAATTGTGGGGAGTTTTGCAACATATCCAAATTGCAACAACAAAACAGCTGGTCACGGCGCATGTGTTGGGAAATAGGAAGTGCTGCGAAGTGTTGAGTTTATGTGATGTTTATTAAGATGAAACTACATGCCAAATGGTCATATAATTGTCATTTTTGACAATTTTCGCATGCAAAATAAGATTATTTGACAGCCAAATGGTCATTATTTGACCAATTGGCAAGCAATCTAATAAATAATAAATGGTTTTTTATATGTAAGTTAACGCGATCATCCAAGGTCAAGAGCAGAGACCAATACATTCAACCATATATGATTGGCTGTGTCAGCAGTTTCATGCTCTTACCTGTTCTCACAGTCCCATTACTTTCGGGTGAGCGCTCGCGTTTTTTTTAATGTCATCGGAAAGGACGAATTTAACTGGCGCCCGAGCAGGGACAGCTCCGTATACGACGTCCTCTTTTTTTCCGTAATTGCTTCGTCCTTTTATTAGGAGGAGATCGATACGTTCCTTTGAACGCAAATCACTGTAACCATGGGAACACAGTGTTTATACGTCGTTTCTTATGAAGCTTCCATCGTTCCCATTAGAAGACGATTGGAGATTACGAAGGAATCCAAGTGGACTCGTGTGACGTAAATCGTGCCTTAGTAGGATGCTTACAATTTTAAACGTTTGCACCCAAACCGGAGAACACGATCCTTCCGAACGAGCTGTACCCGTTCCTAACGCGTGACCGTATGTATTAATTCGTTTTTATTTCTCTTCTCCTTCAGTACCGAATAAAAAAAAATTAACAACTGGAATCCGTGGCGAAATGAGCAAGAAAGCCATCGTAATGTACGGAATAATTTGATAAAAAAAAAGAAGGAACAAATTAAAACGCATATAAAAGCAAAAAAGAAAAAAAAAATATTTTTTTTGTTTAACATTTTGTCTGCTAGATGAAATCAATACAATAAAAAATAGTTAATACATAAAAAAAAATAGAAAATTTTAAACATCCTTACTAGAGTGTGCTAAAGTGAAATCGATAAAAAAAAGTATATAAAGAAAGGGAATAAAAAAATTGTTTAAGTAAAGGGTGATTTTTTAGCTGGTTTGGTTTTGGCAACACTGGTTTTGACAGCTGACGTGTGTTTAGTACCTTGTGTCACTGTCAAACAGCTTCAGTTTGGTTTGCAATTTAACCATGAATCGTCTTACAAATGAACAACGCTTGCAAATTATTGGAATTTTACAATCAAAATTCGTGCTCGGTTCGAACTGTTCATCGCGCGCTGCTTCCATTTTATGATCGGCATTCTCGACCTTCTGAGCAGTCTATTCGGAAGATTGTGACCAAATTTCGCACCAAATTTACTTTGTTGGACATTAAACCACCAACACGTTTACGTACTGTGCGTATTGAAGAAAATATTGCGGCCGTATCAGCTAGTGTGACAGAAGACCGCGAAATGTCGATTCGGCGCCGTTCCCAGCAGTTAGACCTTTGTTACAGCACTACGTGGAAAATTTTGCGGAAGGATTTGGGCGTAAAGCCTTTTAAGATACAGCTGGTGCAAGAACTAAAGCCAGCCGACCTACCACAACGCCGAATTTTTGGTGAATGGGCTCTTGGAAAGCTGGCCGAGGATCCGCTTTTTTATCGAAAAATTGTGTTCAGCGATGAGGCTCATTTTTGGTTGAATGGGTACGTAAATAAGCAAAATTGCCGCATTTGGAGTGAAGATCAGCCAGAAGCATTGCAACAGCTACCAATGCATCCCGAAAAAGCCACTGTTTGGTCCGGTTTATGGGCCGGCGGCATTATTGGGCCATATTTCTTCAAAGATGATGCGAATCGCAGCGTTACTGTCAATGGTGAACGCTACCGAGCGATGATAACAAACTTTTTTTTGCCCGAAATGGAAGTTCTTGACTTGCATGATATGTGGTTTCAACAAGACGGTGCCAGATGCCACACAGCACGCGAAACAATGGCGCAATTGCGAGGCGAGTTTGGTGAACAGTTAATTTCACGTTTCGGGCCGGTCAATTGGCCGCCTAGATCGTGCGATTTGACAGCATTAGATTATTTTTTGTGGGGGTATGCCAAGGCTAATGTGTATAGGGACAAGCCCGCTTCGATTGACGCACTGGAAGCCAACATCCATGCATTCATTCGTGAGATACCGGCCGATATGTGTGAAAGAGTATGCCAAAATTGGACTCAGCAGATGGGCTCAACAACATTTGCATGAAATTATCTTTAAACATTAAATTGCAAGGTTCAAACTATCGATTCAAATAAATATTTCATTCATTTTTTCGAATTTTTTGTGTTTTTTTTTTAAAAAAAGTTCTAAACCTCTTAAAAAATCACCCTTTATAAGCTTGTGTAACTTTTCGAATTCGAAAAGTTTTGTTATCAATAAAATTTAAATTACAGAGGAAAAATACTCCTTAATGTGTGTGAACTTGGTGTGTGTTGTGTAAGTATAAAAATTTATATACATATATATAGTCACTGTTTCCTGTTTCTGAGGTAAGAAATTTGTATTATCTAAATGGACGTGGTTCCCAGATGCCATTATTCAGCACATAAGGCAAAAGATCAGGGGCTCTGCCGACGCAGCCCTTATATCATATAACATCTTTGATGACGATTGGCAGACAATCAAACAATGTCTCTAGCTGCACTACGCGGACAAGGAAGACATGAGAATCTAGGAGCATCAGCTCAATCAATTATCCCAAAGAAACCTAGGGCTTGATGAATTTTATGCGGCAGTTAACCACCAGCTGTCGCTTATGATCAATAATATAAAGACGGAGACTTTTACTCGGGAAACGGTGACGGCTCTTGTCGAAACCTACCGTAATAGGGCATTGGATGTATTTATTCGTGGCCTAAATGGTGAAATTTCGAAAATGCTGATTATTCGAAACCAAGAACTCCTAGCCTACTCGGCATGCTTGGAGATACAAAATCTTCACTATCACAACCATACGATACACGTCCCTTCAACATCAAATACGATACCCGCCCCGATAAACCAAACTTTCAAACAGGAAGCAAGGCCTGCCTTGCCACGGCCTAGTTTCAACAGGTTTAACCGACAACCGTATTCCACTCCCTATCGCGAGAATGTTGTCCCCCCAAGGCCGAGTTGCCCTAAGCCACACGAAAGGATGGAGGTCGATCAATCGACTCAGTCACGAAACTTGAATTATATGCACAGACCTCGGGGCAACAACTCATTCAAAAGGCGGGCATGGTCTGAGAACTACCCGCGAAAACAGCAGAGGATGTTTAACCTCCAAAACTCTAATAAAGTCGACGAACACGTCGAAGAAGTGAACGAAAACTTAGAAGACGAGACAAATTTTATGTCAGGCGGACATCCAGCGTACCATATATAGGGTACTGCATAAAGGATGGAACCCCTCTGAAATTCCTTGTCGACACGGGGGCGAACAAGAATTTCATTAGTCCATCCATCTCTAGAAAAAACAACTCGCCTCCAAAAACCATTTTCTGTACTGCAGCTGGAAAAATTTAAGTTAACGAATACGTTACCGGAAGATTCTTCGAACAAGTAGGTAATAGCACTCTTTTGACGTTCTATGTCTTACCGGGTCTAGTGTCCTTTGACGGTATCATCGGGGATGTACCACTGAGCCGATATACACCAAAAGTTACCCTTATCCAGCGCCCCTTCGAAAGGAGGTTGATAAAGAAATTACAAAACTCCTGCAAGAGGAAATAATTAGACCAATTTGGGTCGTTCCGAAGAAACCGAAACCATAAGGGGAAAAGCAATACCGTGATTGATTATAAGCGGTTGAATGCGGTCACTATTTCGGACACATATCCAATTCCCGGCATAAACTCCACGCTTGCCAGTTTGAGCAAGGCAGCATATTTCACGACCCTTGATCTAACATCGGGCTTCCATCAGATCTCAATGAAACCATGCGATATACCCAAAACCGCATTTTCGACGATGAATGGAATATACGAGTTCTTACGATTGCCTTTTGGATTAAAGAACGCTCCTGCAATTTTCCAAAGGATAATTGATGATGTATTGAAGGAGCGTATTGGTAAAATTTGCTATGTATACATCGACGATGTCATAGTCTTCGGAAAAGACCATAAGAATCACCTTAAAAACGTCGACACAATTTTCTCAAAATCTGTAAGCTAATCTGAAGGTAAATCTCGAAAAGACACATTTCATGAAGTCGGGTATGTGATAACTCGCGACGGCATAACAGCCGACCCAAAAAAGGTAACGGCAATAGAAAATATCCTTCCTCCAGAAAATCTAAAAGAACTTAAAAGTTTTCCGCGACTATGCAATGGTTGCCAAACCGCTTAACAACTTCACTCGTGGGAACAACTCACAGACCAAGGCTAATAAATCTAGAAGAGTCCCAATTACGCTGAACGAGGAAGCGTTGCAGGCCTTTAACCACTTAAAGACCCTGCTTACGTCATCCGAAATTTTATCATTCCCTTACTTCGAAAAACCTTTTAATCTAACCACGGATGCATCTAATTACGCAATAGGGGCGGTTCTGTCACAAGGTGAGTCCAATTCGGATAGGCCAGTCGCATACATATCCCGGTCTTTAAACAAGACCGAGGAAAACTATCCGACAAATGAAAAAGAAATGTTCGCCATCGTTTGGGCTCTTGACAATTTAAGGTCATACCTGTATGGGGCAAAAAATAAGAGTATATACCGACCATCAACCTCTAACATTTGCCACAAGTAACAAGAATTTCAACGCGAAACTTAAGCGCTGGAAGTCTCGCATTAAGGAATATAATTATGAGCTGGTATACAAACCTGGTAGATCAAATATTGTTGCAGATGCTTAGTCACACCTAAGGACCAAAGTCAATCACTTGTCTGATTCGGAACGAGCCGAACCATCACAAAGTGTAATTACTGTAAAAACGATTCCCACACTGAAACAGCTAGCGAGAAGAGTGACTCCGAAACAGAAACGGTTAGCGACGTAATAGACACGCAGCCTACTGATACTGCGAGCGAAGAACTTTCATCAATTGCGACTGCTCATAGCGCTGATCAGGACAATTCTGATTTAATTCCTCATGTGGAAGTCCCAGTCAATGTCTTCCGCAACCAAATTTTCATTAAAATATTATGGTGACAGACAACGAGCGCAGCTTCTTGAGTCCCATTATTCTTAATTTTATAAAGATATTGGGCATCAAGCATTACCCGATACCGGTGTACCGCAGCGAAGTAAACGGTCAAGTCGAGAGGTTTTACTCGACCATATTAGAAATTTATCGATGTTTAAAGGCAGAACATAAAGGGTTGCACCTTAAAGAATTAATTAACATTGCTGTGGATAGGTACAATAACACCATCCATTCTGTGACAAAGAGAAAACCTTCCTACATATTCTTTAATAGATATGAACGTATAAATTATCAACAGCATTAGAGTTTCGTACCAAAGTCAACAGGGAACTAAGGGGTGAGATCGAAAGGAAATTAAAAATGAACAATCTTCGATTCAACAAGAGAAAGACGAAGCCAAGAGCTTATAAAACGGCGATGTTGTGTATACAGCCTTTAAGGGAATTCGCGCAAAAAACAAACCTTTGTTCAGAAAGGAGACAGTGGCCAAAAATAACGAAGTTACTGTAGTCACAACCTCTGGACGCAGAGTTCACAAAAGTCATGTTAAAAACACACCAAGAGCGAAACATGACTTAACTAAATGAATTAAATTGACATACCACACTTAATATAAAAAAAACCACACTAAATACAAAAAAGGGGTTTTTTAAGGAAACATAATTGTATTAAATATATAAGTTAAGCACATTATTATACAAAGCACAAAACTCTATGCACTCTACAATTGCATCAAACCAAAATCACTTGGTTCTTAAACACAAAAATTGAAAAATTTAATGAAAACTGAAACTCTACGCACACATTAATTACTATATATTTATTACACCTTCTATATTACACATTAAATAAACCCATAAACGAATGGTTGATGTGCAACAAGTAAATACATTTAATCAACCTAAAAATGAAGGGTTGATGTGCATCGCACAAGCAAATCCATTAGAGGTCTTATCACATTGTTAGTATTAATAAAAAATTACATGAAACTAGCCAATGAATTACAAAGCATATCTAACAATCATGATTGTGTTTTTTAATTGTAATTCTATAAGAATACTTGTACATTTAATCGTTTTAATAAGAATATAATTTGCTTCACTCTTTTTATTTACACACATACCTGCATATAAAATTGTAACACTAGAATAAGTAACGTATAAAATAAAATCACATGATTTCATGTTCCCACAACAATTTCCACTTTAGTCCCACTTCAAAATATCTAATTTTCCAGGCTCCTCTTTTTGGTGACCGTTCAAGGTCTGCAGATCTACGAATACAAATCACGCTTGATCACTATCAAAGAAGGCAAGGGATGGATTATCGACGGGTACTTTAAATCAGTACACGTCATCGACCTCAATCGATTCGAACAACTCCTGCATGAGATGACGAAGTGCATTATGAACAGCATCAATGAACAGGAGAGAACACGAATCCTAGAATATCACATTCATCAATTAAGTGATCGTATTGCACTGCTAAAGGGCAATTCGCTCAGAAAGGCAAGATCCACTGCCTGGATAGGAACAGCGTGGAAATGGTTGGCTGGCAACCCAGATGCCGCCGATTGGAACAAAGTTCTTCAAAGCGAGCAACAAATTGTGGAGAACAACAATCACCAGTATCAGATAAATGAGAAGCTCTTCGGAATCACCCAGGACAATACGAAGAAAATTAAACTGGTAATAGAAAGATTCAACAGTGGTATAAAGGACACAATTTCAAGCAGACTAGAGCAAGATATCCTGAACGAGGTCCTAGTCATCAAAAAGAAGAAATTAACGAAATCGTTCGATGTGGAAACTTTACCATATGCCAACGAAACACAGTGCTGTCTTATATCCTCTAGATACCAAAGGTGAGAGACGAAGAATTCAACCTTAAATTACAAGGGCACCGGTCCCAAGCCCGGATAAAGGAGGAGGTGTTCGAAGCAACGGTTTTTAACCTATCCTCTGTAAAATAATCCGTTAATGTACTCTAACCTACAGGAGCAGTAGTTAAAACTCAAAATATTGATGAATGAACAAGCTTAAGGATGTTAATACTCCAGGTGGTACTGGCAATAGCCAAAATCCATCCGTGGTTTTCTCGACTGCGGCTGGGGCTCGGATTCTGGAGGCCCCAACATTCATTGAACACACAAGCGACTCTTGTGGCTCTATGTCCGACTCTTTGGGCAAACTGAGCATGAGTAAGGTTGCTACCCACTGCACCGCCGCTGACAGGTTGACCCGTGATATCTCTCCTGAAGAGAGATCTATAAAAAGTTTTGTGAAGAGGTCGAATCTCTAAGTGCAACTAGTAGGCTTGTTAAAATCCTCCAAAGGAGCAGACCAAGTAAACTGGATGCAATCCTTAAACCTGATGGCACGTACACTGAGACAAAGGCGGAGACTTTCAGTCTTCTACTTGAGAATCACTTTCCGGGAAGTCGGGTTACTACGTGTTCTTCAGCCCTTCAAACGACGGTGGCTACATTTGAACCGACTTATACCACGCGGCACAGCTGGTATTTTGCATCGGGAGTGGTGACTGATGATGCTATCAAATATGGCATTGCATCTTTTGAGAATTTCAAGTCACCTGGTCCGGATGGAATTTATCCAGTTTTGCTGAAACAAGGTTTAAGTCAGGTTTTGCCAATGTTGAAAAGAATTTTCATCGCAAGCTTGGCCATGGCCTATATACCTTCCCCATGTCGAATGGTTAAAGTGGTTTTCATACCAAAAATTGGTAAGTCTGACTACACTCTAGCCAAAAGCTTTAGACCCATAAGTCTGTCTTCCTTCTTACTGAAAAGTTTGGAAAGCCTAGTTGAGCTGCATGTGCGTCATAACAGGGGTAAATAGGGGCTACCCTCAAGGTGGTGTTCTATCTCCCCTCCTATGGTGTATGGTGGTAGACTCTCTGCTTACGACTCTCAATTTTCCTGGAAACTGCACTCAAGCTTATGCGGATGATGTCGCCGTTCTTTCTGTCGGTTCAAATCTAGGGGCTGTCTGCTCTCAAGCGCAGAGATCCCTGGATTTGATCGATGTCTGGTGCACTAGTAATGGGCTTTCAGTGAATCCTCTTAAAACCACGGTTGTTCTCTTTACGAGAAGGAGAATCGTCACTGGTCTGTCCCATCTCGTGCTTAAAGGTGTCACCGTCCCTATATCCGATGAAGTCAAATATCTGGGTGTAATCCTTGATAAAAAACTTCTATGGTCCAAACATGTCGAATCGAAAACCAATAAAGCGCTGTCGACTTTCTGGCAGTGTAATGGGGCTTTTGGTAAGACATGAAGCTTGTCTTCGAAACGGATCCCTTGGATCTATACGGCCATGATTAGACCGCTACTCTCATACGCATCAGTTTTTTGGTGGAACAGGCTTTCGCGGAAAAGTGTTACTGCTTCTTTTGCCAAACTCCCCGAGCTTTGCTCTAGATGTTTTGATGAATCTTCCTCCCCTTGATTTATATATCATGGGGTGTACGCTAAAAACCACCTTTCGCTTAAAGAGAGGTGCTTTTTGGTACCATGCGCACTGGAATTTTGAAGAACTTGCTCGAGAATTATCATCTTTGACCCCTGTCTTATGGCATATGTCGTCTGATGCAGTGACACCAGAAATCCTTCTGCGAAAAAAACTACCACGTCAACTTTCCACAGGTAACGGAATGGCTTCGGTCAGACTCTGAACCATGGATTGAATGCCATCGTATTTTCACGGATGGCTCCAAAACAGGGCAGGGGTCTGGTGCTGGAGTCTTTGTGGAATGCGATGATATACGACTTTACTAAAACTTGGGTAAACATGCATCTGTTTTCCAAGCGGAGATTTTTGCCATCCTAATGGCTATGCGCTATATTGTGAACAACAGGTGGAGGGCTAGAGGCATTTGCATCTGCAGTGATAGCCAAGCTGCATTAAAAGCGCTTCTAAACACTCTTACCTCGACACCACTACCTGTCCTGCTTGCGGTGAGGAGGATGACACAGCAGAACTCTTTCTCTGCAGTTGTCCGGCCTATGCTCGCATCAGGTGGCGGATCTTCGGGGCTGACGTGGTGAGTGCCGAACATCTAAGCTCTTTATCACTCCTTCCCGTTTTTCTTCGAAACACGGGAAAACTAAATGCATTAATGTAAGGTGTCTGAATGGTAGTACAATGGACCTATAGTTGTGTCTGAGCGCTCCATCGGATAGTAGCAACCTCCGACAAAAAAAAAAGTCGAGCTAACTTACGACAAGGTGCTAGTTAACCAGAAAAGTGCGTATGGTTTAAAGGGCAAATGCCTTACCATAAGTAATTCAACAGTGTGCGCTGAGGCACAATTAGACCAACTCCGCGACGATAACTGCATAAACAGGTTGCTAAAAGGAGGCCCAACTTCCTTCATTTTTCTGTACAAACACGAAAGAAGTCATAGAATTGATCAAGGAGGATACAATTTTCCTGACAAACTTTAAGGGAGAATTGGTATCAAATGAAACTATGAAATCGCTCATGGGTACTTACGTGATCCATATTAATAACGAAACCATTAGCATAAAGGACAGAACCTTCTCAAGCCGGGGCTCTACTTCTCTGCAGGCATTGCCTACTGTAATAACAAATATCACTGGTAAAGATCGGAGGATTGACATCGGGTATGTTTACAGCATAAGCCTGCAGAACATAGAGAACCTCAGCTGGAAATTAAAGACTTCAACAGCAGCCACGACATTAGCCCTGCTATTCATTGTCATTGTTATCTGGATAATTTGGTGGAAGATTTACGGCAAAATAACTATTCCAGCTCCTTCCGCTATGGAATCATTTATCAATGGACGACAGCCTGTTACCCCTGAGCCACGCCTAAGCCATTGCTACTTCTCAGGGTCTAACGTCACATGTGATCTACGGGACGTTGATCTATGAAGGCGGAGGAGTTAACGCGATCATTCAAGGTCAAGAGCAGAGAACAATACGTTCAACCATATATGATTGGCTGTGTCAGCAGTTTCATGCTCTTACCTGTTCTCACAGTCCCGTTGCATTGGGATCGCGTTACAATCACGACATTGCCACCGGGAAACGCGTGCGATGGCATATTTGACGAATCAGCAATTCGCACCGCGGGACCAGCGGTTTCCGAACGGGAAACATTTAGTTTTAAGTTAGTCTTAATTTGTATTTCATGTAGATCGGTCATCGAATAAACGTAGATTAATTAAATTAAAAAAGTCGTTTGATTGGTGTAAGTCGAGCCGTGGGCTTGCCTTCGGGCGCGCGCTCGCGTTTTTTTAATCTCCTCGGAAAGGACGAATTTAACTTGTATATTAAATTCTTTGATGGTGTTATTATTTATTTATTATTTGATTGTTTTTATTCAACATATGAAAGTTCCGTGTATCGATAAAAAAAAGTGGAAAAGAAGTATTTTTAATCCTTTTTAAATTATTTTGTGTTACAAAATTTGTACGTTTAGTCAATCAATTTTCTTAGCTGTTTCTTTTCTTAGGCGGTTTTGAAATTTTTTTATATAAGTTAATGCTTTATTTTAAAATTTATATTAAGTGATAGACAGAAGAAGGAGAAGAGAAGGTAGCTGGAATGCACTGCATAAATATATTGTTGGTGCATTTTCCTATCGAAAATGCTTGTTAGTTGAATACAACTCATAAATAATCATGCACAGTATGTTACGTATACATATTTAATTAATTAACCACTCTTTTTAAGAGACGACTTTATTTGTCAAGTTATAATGTTTTGTAATTTTAAGAAAAAAAAATTGTATGAAAATAAACAAAACAATTTGCTACGAATCACTAGTAAGTGATTGCAAATGTTGTTAAAAAAGTGTTTTCACGTACCAAAAATAATATTTGTAAGGATTTGGATCACGTTATATTAAAAAGCGCTGTAAACCAGTGCCCAATTGTGTAATGTAAAGTTTCCACTGAGCACTAAACCGAGATTAAGGTTAATTTGCCCTTAATCCACTTTAAATCTCAAGATTAACCACACAAATTCTAATCTGCTAAACACAAGATTAAAAATAAATTGATGTAATAAACTTCGTTTGCATGAAAATTCAGGTTGCGAACACACTCTACTCTATACGACTCTACACTACTCTCCTACCCTCAACATGTCTCATATCTTTTTTTGAATTGCATTTTTGTTCCTTCTAGCTACCACAATATTCATTAAGCACTGACAGAAGTGTTTTCTGCGACTTCTCCCGGCCAATGCAATCATTAAAACATTGATATTGGTTTGAAGAATAAAATGGTGTGCTAAATATTTTCATTCTTTTTCCACTCATTAAACTATAGCAACCAATTTAAATCTTATTTTCGCTTTGTTTCACATTCAAGAAAAAACATGTGTTCTCTTTTGAAATGTCAATTACGTCCTTAATTTTAAAGCAAAAATGCGATAAAGAGAGCCAAACGTCAGATTAATCTATTTTCTTCGGTGGAAACGCTGAAAGATTGATTTTTAATTTTTTGTGCTTAATCTCGGTTTATTTTTTGCGTGATTCCCATTTCATTTGCACGTAAAAGACTTATCAGTTCGACTTAGCTTATAGCACAGATGAGTAATTATACAAATAGTCGACTGAGAGGATTTTTGGCTCTCCCGCCTATCGTTTTTTTTAAGCAATTTTATCATCATTCAGTCATTTAAATTCCAAACGAAAATTATCATAAGAGTTCTAGTCTTCTGGATTACCAGTCTAACATTTCACTTTCACTCGAAATGAAATCGAAAATGAAGTTGTGTGTTTTACATTTCACTTTAATCGATTATGATTTAAAATTTTTCGAAATCGATCCAAAGTGAAATTGTTGTGTTCCACAATTCGAATTGAATCAAATCGATGTGACATTCATGTGAAATTGTGAAAACAGAGTAAGAAATTAAATTTTACAAAAGTCTAAGGAATCTGAAGAGCATCTAAGAGGTTTTAGGAAAAGAGATCGAGTGTCACCGAAGTTTTGTTCGAAAATTTGAGAAAAGATTTGAACAGTCATGGTCCACCACTGAGAACGCGAGTGGATGGAAAAAACAAATTCGATTCTCCAAATTCGTTAGCACTTTTGTCAAAATTGTTCATACAGTGCCTTGCCACAAAGCGAAGTCAGCATCTTTTCCGATTGACCTTTGAAAATTTTGTTCGCCAAGAAAACGCAAAACTGCGCGTAGTTGCAATGCGACAGGAATTGAAGATTGCTCAAGATGAGGTTCCTTTGGTACTTTGGTTTATAACTTTTATAACATAGGCAGCCTCTCCAATTTCAAAGGGATTAGATAAATCTCTCAGCATTCGTCTTTTTTTTCATGAGTGTATTTAAACCTTATAGTATGCAATCTCGCAGTAATAAACCCAGCACTTATTAATTATACTTTAAAACGCGTGAACAACAAAATAATTTACCAGCAAACAGTTTCCCAAAACAAAAACACTTTTAAAAATGTGTCAATGGCAGATATCAGCTGTTTTCAATTTTACGCAGTGATTTCGAAAAAAAATCGAAGTTACCAAACCTATCGAAATATAGAACACTTAAAATGATTTCACTCGATTTGCAATATGGATTTGGATTTTATTTCACTCGATTTCTGGAACCTAGCTGTAATCAACACATAAGTGAAATTAAGCTATATTCGGAACTGACGACGAAATAAAAGCAATTGAATTTAAGAGATGCGTGCGTCCAGCAAAGAAAATAAAAAAAAATTTAAACCATCTTTTTTCTTGTATTGTATATATATACATATAATAGTTCCAAAGAATCTCTGTTTTACAGTGGTTTGCAGTTTATTGTTTCACTTTTATTAAAATTTTAACGATTTAATTCAATAATAATAGTATTTAATTAAAAAAAAATTTAAATAGCTTTACAATAATAATTTTTCCTTTCTGTTTAAATATATACTATATATATATATATATTTTATTTAATGTTACATAATTTTTTTTTACTTTTCATTCAAACATGTTTGCTTTGCTTTGTTTTTTTTTTAAGTATGAGTGTTGAGTTCTGAATATATATATATATTTTATTTATTTTTCTTAGGTTTTACGAAGCATCGACGTAGTCACGATCTCCAACATTAATCCGACCCTCAGCAGCTGTAACCGAGAATCCAAGAATACGAGCATCCAGTTTGGTCATTTTACTTTTTTTTACCTTTTTCTGCTTTCCCTGCAAGTTCATTATTAAGATAATTTTTGTTGTTTTGTTCTTGATATGTATTTGCGAGCCATGTATTAGTTTATTTTATTTTATGTATTTTAGAAACGAATAAAGAAACAAATTAAAATAAACATCTATTTAAAAAAAATTAAAACAAAAAGAAGCAAACAACGATTCATTCACAGCACATATAAGTGCTTATTTCGAGCATATGATTTGTAGCATGATTACACATTCAACACACATATCATGAACTAGCTATGACAAGTACACCTATTTGATTTAAACTTTTTTTCTGATAAATGATTATTTCTATAAAGTTTGGTTATTATTATTATTTAAGACCGTTGTTGCAGAATTAAGTGAAGTATGTTGTAAAAATAAAATACTGGTTTTAGGCATTAATAGCCCATACAGGACTAAAAACCACGAATGGAAAGAACAGAGTAACCAGTCTTGTTTCCTCATATTTAGATAATGAGTATAAAACGTGTGTGTATCTTGCATAGGTACGTGTTGATACAAAACGAGAAAAAAATACACGTCTAAGAACCCCTTTATCCCACAAATATTTTAAGGTCGAACTAGCTGCAGAAGATAAATTTCTGATCATAACGTGCTCGGCAAAGGATAAGAAAAAAAAATATTATATATGCGAAATGAAGCACAGTTATTATACCAATAAATGACCAGTTTCGTGATCGTGAGTGCAGTGGTCTAGTGCGTCGGACTACTAAGCGACGAGTTCTCAGTTCAGATCCGAACCGTACCATCTAAAAATTTTTAATTCGCTGCTTCAAAGTCAAGAGCAGAAACTATCAAAATTTCCGTTCGGATTCTCTATTAAATTGCAGGTCCCATCCATTCGTACCACACTGGTTGGAGAAGCACGGCTTTAGGTCGTGTGTGGGTCGTTTACGCCTAATATTTATTTATTTAATGACCAGTTGGAACTACGTCGGATAGGATATAGACAAATGTTTAAAGCTTATTTGTGTTCAAATAACTAAAATGGTAGTGCAATACTTGAGTCTTAATAAATAAAACTGATAATTTGGAAGCCAAGTTACAAAGTTCTTCCATTATACCCAAGGTCAATTGTAATCACCTATTCAAAATTCAAACATATACACCCTATTGGCATGCAATCACTCCACTCAAGGACAAGGCATTTTGTTTTACTCATTCATTCTCGTTAACTCTCGAACTCACTCACCCCCTCACTCTTCCCACGCAAATCCTTCGAGTCAAACCAACCAAGCAAACCAAAAACTAATTACCTTATTATCAAAAGAGTCATTACCGGACGGATTAATGGCCGGTGCTGGCTTGCACATGTCGTCGATGTGTGCGTTTTGTGCTCGTTGCAAATTTTTGTATTTGCTTCTTCGTTCAAGAAATTGCTTAGCAAATTCGATGTACTCCTTACTTTCTCCTACATTAAAAAAACGGAAAAGGAAATGAAAATATGTTATTTATGGCAATACAAAAACTAATAGCAAAACAGATCGCATCTTATAATACTCACCCAAATACATTCGAATATAATCCTTAACCTCATAGGGTGACTCCAAGTCTTGCAAGAAAGTGACAAAAGTTGGCACTATACAAAAACAAAATGATTTTTGATGTAAACATAAGATAAGCTTACTGACCAAAACTAAGAGGCTTACCATCTATTTTGGTGTTCATATTATTTAAGCTCTTCATGCACCAGCCGGTAAACTCGTTGCGGAAGTCATCATTCTTGTTTACATGATTATAGGCAACAGTAGTTGTTGATGCAACATTGGATGAAGAACAATTAGCCGAACCAGATGACGAAGTAATATTCTTGTTACCTTTCTTTTCCTTGTTAGTTGCTTGATTCTGTTGCCTTACAGAAGAATTCTGTTGATGTGACTTCGCTTGACTTGAATTTCCAGACGCACTGGTAACACTGGTCCAGTTCGAAGATGCTACCATATTAGAGAGTGTCTGACTTTTGCTAAGGTTACGATTACCTCCAGTACCAGCAACTACACCAGAAACTAGTACATTTCCACCCGATGCAGATGGATTAGAGGCACTTTGTTTGCTGGTTACTACAGCATTGCTTCCGCCGGACGAGTGAACCATTGTTTTGGTTACTACAGATGCAGCCGTTGGTGCCGAAGATGACATTGAAGCTGCCGTAGCTGCAAATTTAACGGGTTCCTCCCAGAAACCAGAAGTACTACTAGTTGCGCCCCATACCTTAGAACCGCTCCAAATCATTGGAAATGGATTTGAAGACAAGTTATTAGCGGCTGCCGAAGTTGCTTGCTCCTGATCTTTTCGACGTTGTAACTCAGCGTTTGCAGCTTGCTCACTAGCCAAGCGTTTGGCTTCTTCTGCCTGAATCTCAGTAAGAGACTTAACAGGGACTGGCGCGGCGTTCCATTTGAGAACATTATCGGTTGCCTCTGCTGCTGCGGCTATACGCATTTGCTTCTCCATTAATTCCATATTACGCTGCTGATCTGCGCGTCTTTCACGGCGTTCGGCCTTCTGTATTTCAGCTAGACTAGGTCCGGGAGCAGAAACAGTTGCTGCTTGAGCGTTAGTCGACCAGGGCGCAACGGAAGTCTGCATGCGTTCCTGTTTTGTCATAGCACTGCTTCCAGGGCCAGAAATAGTTGACTTTGCGCCGTTAACAGCTATATTAGAGTTTAAGCCCAAAGTAGCCGATTGCCCTCCATTGTTACCACCGAGCATTACCTTACGACGATGAGCATATATCTCTTTCTGGCGTTCCTTTTCCTCAGAAGCTTGTCGTCGTTTTTCTTCTTCGACTAATTGTAGGCGTTTCTTCTCGTCTTCCTGTTGTTGGCGTTTTTTTTCCTCTTTTTGCTTGCGTTTCTCCTCAGCGGCTTCTTTGCGGCGTTCTTCTTCGGTTGGACCTACTACAACAGGTGGTTGTGGCTGTTTGATTGTTTTGGACGACGAAGATTCAATCTGTTTTTCGGTAGACTTTTGCTTCCCATTGCTGCGCTTATTGTTGTTGTTGTTATTATTTGAATTGCCACTGACATTCGGTTGTTGTTTAGTGGTTATAGGAACCGAGTTCTGAATATCTTCAGAAAGTTTTAACTTTTCGCTCTTGTTCTTGTTGATGATATTGTTTACATACGTTGTTTGAGCAACTACAGTACCAGATACAGGATTCGGTTTATTTGTTGCTAAAGCCGAAACGTTATTGTTGATTGTATTACCATTTTCTTCCACTGATAACTCTTCCTTGGTCTTTTCAATGTTGCTATTCGGGTCTTGAAGTTGCCGATGTTGTAATGGCTGCTGCGGTTGCTGTTGATGTAGTGGCGGCTGTAATGGAACTGGCGCGAAATTAGATTCCACCTTGGAGTGCATTACCTCCACTTGTTGTTTCGGTTGCTGTGAAGGTGGCAATTGTTGCTGCTGCGGTGACATAATTAACTGGGCTGCGCCAGGATCAGCAGTAGCCCACATTGAAGTTGGAGGTTTACCAACTGCGGCTTGCATCTGTGTAACAGCAATTGGACCACCGATGATTGGCCACTGATTTGCTGCACCTTGCGGTGGCTGGGTGTTTTGTTGCTGCTGCTGCGGTATTGGTGGCTGGGACATTTGACCTTGTTGGGGTAACATATGAGCGGACCACTGAGGTATCATATTCGCAACGGCTGCCAATACTTGAGGGCCACCACGAGCAAGTATCTCCGTTCCAAAATCATTCGGAGGGGCACTTAATGGGGGAGGTAAGGGACCATGTTCACGGCCAGTCCTCATGCGACCTTGGCTATATATCATACGCATATTCAGTTCGTTCATAATTTCAGCGCTGAGTTGCTCCTCGCTAGGAGAACTATTTGCAGTGCCGTCCATCTGCGGGAATGACGTCCGATATGGAACATTTTGGAATATTCCACTTTGCTGATTGGCTTGCTGTTGTTGTTGAAGAAAATCTTCAGCTTCTAGGTACGGGTTTTGCGATTGTTGCTGCTGCTGTTGTGCTTGCTGATGTTGATGTTGCACCTGATGTTGTTGTTGTTGTTGTTGTTGTTGTTGTTGTTGTTGTTGTTGTTGTTGTTGTTGTTGTTGTTGTTGTTGTTGTTGTTGTTGTTGTTGTTGTTGTTGTTGTTGTTGTTGTTGTTGTTGTTGTTGTTGTTGTTGTTGTTGTTGTTGTTGTTGTTGTTGTTGTTGTTGTTGTTGTTGTTGTTGTTGTTGTTGATGGTGAATATGTTGCTGGTGAAATTGCTGCAGCTGTGCATCAAGTGGTGACATACCGTAAGTATCTTTTTTAGAGCATTCAGAAATAACTTCATATAATTGGTTCCCTGCAACAGGATTGAGCGCGGCTAATGAATTACTAAGTCCAGCTAAACTGGTCAAATGCTCTGGCAAGCCAAGCAAGCGAACTTTGTGCCGCACAACCGTTGCCTTCTCATTGGGAGTTAGTCGACTAAATGTGTCTTTAGTCGAGAAATCAGCTAGAACCATCATTTCCTGATGACGAAGGTATTGCTCCTGCAGCATTTGAAATTGAGCATTCAATCTGTGCGACATATCAGCAGGATTCATCATGTTCTTAAGAGCAGCACATAATGCATCGGCAGTTGCCGTTACACTCACCTTCAGGTCACTAGTGCCGCCGCCAATGTTTGGACCATTCACTATTCCAACCCCAGAAGTATCTTTCATTTGATGACCAGGATCATGTGATGGCAAGGGTATTATGGGAATAGCAGCTGTCATCGATGGAATCTCGGTGGATTGCAGCGGTGGTATCAAATGCGAGGACTGGAATGGCATTTGACCACACATCTTAATTAAATCTCCCAAAGCAGCAAATCTGTTGTCGCACATTCGGCGCACGTAAAGGTTCTCATCAAAGTATCCTGCACGATACCATTCAATCATTTCCATGGCGGTAAATGGCCCTTGTACCTTCGATTGGGGGTCTTGATAGAACCAAAGCTCATTGCTAGGTTTTGGCATAACCGGTGGTAGCATTCTTGAACCTGGTGGTGGTGCACCGGAACCTATTACGGTAGGATCAACTACCGCTGATGTTTGCTGCTGAAGATGGTGCTGCTGAATAATTGGATCTACCACCGGAAGGAACATTGGCTTGTTGGCTTGAAGTGCTTGATTCTTATACATTGCCGCTACTTTGGCGTTTGATACCACAGGTGTTGAAGTAAGAATACTAGCGTTCGTGGGAATCTTTCCAGTGAGTGCTGCGGCTGAAGAAGCAACAGCATTAGACGCTGCTGTCACGGACGATTTGACGTTGTCATCATCCATTATTAGTTTCTCAACCATATCATCCGCAACTTCTTGCATCCGATCTGAAAGCTCTGTGAGCGGCATCTTTTGCGACGATTGTTGCATCATCATCATCAGTGCCGTTGTGTTTGCTGAGCAGGGAGTGGAAGTTGTATGTGTTATAAGCTGGGAAGGCGAAGAATTGTTCTTCGAAGGAGTGTCCCCTGAAGAATGTTCGTGGCTAGTATCCAATTTATTTATCGATGACATTTCATCGCTGGAGTGGATTAGATTCTCAATCTCCGATGTATTATTTTGCGATTGCTCATCTTTAAAGGTTTGCTGTTCAATCTCATTGGGTTCTGGATCTTCATCGTTCAGACTTACTCGATCCTGATCAATCAAATGTTTTTCGTCAGCTTTTGAAGCAGCCTTTCTATTATTTCGATGACTATTGTCATCTCCCTGTGCTGTCAATGCATTAGGTTTCTTTTTGTTTGACGATGACGAACTGGAAGTAGTCGATGAACTGCCACTTTCTCCACTTCTACGCTTTTCATCGTCTTCCTCCACTGATCCATGGAATGCTCCTGTGGCATCGAATGTTCCACCACTATCGGTCGGATTTTCTGTAGCCCATTCAGGCAACATATCTTCCGTATCCCATTGATGATTGGCTGAGTTTTGGTGATGATGACGATTGTTAACATTGGATTTGTTGGTACTGTCACCACCAAGACCTGTACCCACTCCACCACTGCCACCTGTTGCTGAGGTTAAAGAGGAACTCTTCGAAAGACCAGAGAAATACGTCCGCTCGGTTGTTGCAATTGTTGAATAGGATCTTTGCATTGATGGTATGTTGTAAGCATTCGCCTCAACCCCAATTCCACCGTCATCGTCCCTCCAACTGGTCGAACGTCCTATTGAGTAAATAATAAAGGCTATGTTTAGAAATTTGACTGGAAAATTTTGAGTTCAACTTAATTACCCCAGCGACTGTTTCCAAAATTATTTGAGCCAGATCCGCGCCAACCATCACCACCTGGTGGCCCACCACTAGTAACACCACCACCCCCAAGGCCACTGTTGGCGTTTCCTCCACCAGGTGGCCCGCTAGTTACTGCACCATCTTCATCATGGCGACTCCGGCGCCAATTCTCGAGATTTCTTGCAGGATGGCCAGCGAAATCTTTTCTTGGACTTGATGAGGGTGAAGTAATGCTCCAGTCAGGAACTCCTGCCACAGAACTATCTCCGACCCCACCATTGCGCTCAGACCAACCTCTTTCCGACTATTAAGCCAAAAAACACAAAACAATAGCAGCTTAACTCCATTCTTTGCAATAAAAAATAAGTTACAACATTTACCTTTAAATTACGGGGGTCGTCCTCGAACATTGGTGTCGGTCGTGGAAATATCGGATGATACATTGATTTTCCTCGCATACGTCCACGATCTACTGAACCCCCACGACCATTACCACGTGGTGCGGAAGGAAATGCTACTGGACTCCGTTGTAACCATTGCGGACGCTGCTGTGGAAACAAAAAGTTGCAACAAAAAACAAGTTGTTTTATTCGGAATTGATATTATTACATATTTTGCAAAAATAACTACAACCACGGATAACATTGGTGAACCATGGTCTCAGTTGTCAATGTCAATCAACGTATATATACATGCGCAAGAGTAGACTTAAAAAACTCCTGGATTTCACAAATTCCGCCGGCATTTGATTGACTCCTGGGGCAAAGTAATGCAATACCAGGAATGTAGCAGATGTTTGTTGAGCTAATATCTGCGAACCCCACAAGAGACCAGCAGTTAGTAAAGAGGAAGATTTATAATCCCTACAATCCTGGTCATAACCACAACGATAAATGGGTATCCATAATACCGCTGTTCGACATTTATTTGAAAATAGACCAAAGTCGTTGAGTTTTATAAACTATAAAAATACTAAGTACTAAATATTTAATTTATCATGATCAAACAACTATTGATATGTTTTATTATAATTTTTATACATTTTCTAAGAAATTTATCGTAGAAAATTATGATCGATTCTGCAATTTTTAATAACATATTGATCGTTCCAAATAAACACCCGCATTAATTGCCATCCCGGCATTACATTTCCTTTAACTATCCATTGTCATACTTCCGACTTAAACAAACAATAATAAGACTATTAAAACAACGAGTTCGCAGAACAATTGTTAACGCAAGCATCACAAATATAATATGAATCGGTTTTGATGATTGCATCACATCCACTGCTGTAAAGTGTACCTCTTGACTCATAACAAGCACTTTACAACTTCGTACTTTGTATGCATATGTTTACCTGTTCAATCTTGCAATTTGTAATAACATGTTGATCGATCCAACTAAACATCCGGATAAATTGCCATCCCGGCATTCCATTTCCCAAATTTTCCATTGTAATGCTTCCGACTTAAATAAACACACTTTTATATTTATTCAGCAATCCATTTTTTTTTCCGCCACAAAGTGCTCAAGTTAACAGACTCATAATGCTGATCTTAGGTAAATAATACAAGATTTAAGCATAGCAATTGAAGTATCCTCTCTTTTATTTACGTCCAAGTCACATCAGAATAGCACAGCGTTGAAAAAACCGTTTTAGGATGAAATTAATGAGAATCCGACGAAAATAAAATGGTACGGAAGTGGGGTCTACTATCACCCTAACGCAAGTTATATCCAGTTAAAGCCCGGTTTCGAGGTATAACTACTCTAAGTGATATAACTTCAGAACTGTTAGATATAGCTATAAAAACCATTTATATATTTTGTAGACCTAATTTAATTAAGCAAAAGTAAATTAGTAGACCCAAGTTCAATGGACGCATTTTACAGAAGCGGATTGAAAAATTATATCTATATATGAGTTAGAAACCAGTATGTTGTCAAAATGAAAAGAAGACTGGAGGGCTGTTCGGACAACTATCAACCATTTAATTAACCACAAAATTAATTTCGTTTTGATGCAAGTTTATAATGGAATTCCCCCATCAGTTACATTAATGTTCTCTCAATAGCTAACATCTTAGATAGGGCGAATAGCCCTATTATTATAGCCCAATTAGACAAACAAAACAATAGTTTTTACTAACTTAATCATGGATGAAAGTTCGCAGATCAGCCGTACAACGGTACCGTACCCGTTAGTTTGAAGCGAAAGTTCGTGATTCAACGTCTATTAAATGATGTTTTAATAACAAACGTTCTTTTTAGAACGACAAAGTGTATTGTAAGAGAATTTGTATGATTCTGAAAGAAAGAAGTACTTAGTATTTTATCAAAATCTTTGAATTTTTACGGAACTCGCTCAAAGAACTTTAATTACATCCAGGAATTGAGGGGGCGTGTTGGGTGTGTAATTAAAATATGAACATGACTTTTTTATTTCCCAAAATTGATCTTTTAACATCTACTCCACAGTAGATGGCACAGGTAGTAAGCTGTCAGATCATCATCTTATAGTAATGTCCAAAACACATGTGCAGAATTTTCCTTGCAGTGGAAATAGAATACACATGTTTAAATGGGAGCGAACACATGTAAATTCAGCAAGCGTTGCAGTACTGCAAGCAGTGCTGTCGTTGTACTGCAAAAGCAGTATTTGTACTGCTTTTTGGGTCGCTGTACTGTTGTACTGCACAGCTACTTAAAATACTGCTTTTTTTAAATATGCGCTTTTTGTTCTTAAAATGTTCCAAGACATTATTATGAAATTCAAGCAGCTGCAATGCAGACGCACCCTTAAAGCATATTCTTGGATTTGCTTTACAAACATACCCAGCGAAAGTGACTTTCGAGACAACAGGAACAAACGGAAATAAAATAGCTTGTCGTACTCGCACACGGCACACTTCATTTGTTTTTGCTTCGTGACATGGGTGTAGACCAATTATGGAAAGGTTTGTAATGTTATTATTTTTAAAGCATAGTTTTTGTTTTACATAAGTGGATTAATTTTATTAAAGATTTCTCATCAAAACAAAACGAGCAGACGCCAACAGCGCGGCCAATGAAGACTTCGATGATTTTGAATGTAAAGACAAAGAAGAGCTAACCGAAAGTTCTGTGTTTGACTCTGAGCCGTCTACATCGACAGGTGAAGGAAACGGCATAAAAAGGTTTAAGTTTAGTTGTGAATGTAGTTTTAAGCTAACTAAGGCAATTATATGTTTATGCGCTTACACAGCCAAGATGCACCGTCAACCAGCAGCAAAATTTTAAAGAGTTCTTCAAAAAGGGAGACGAATAGACAAAAATTTCGTCACGTATGGCTTCAAAAGTTTGACTGGTGTTCAGTTGTGGACGAAAAACCATTTTGCAAGTATTGTAAGAAGTCTTTAACCAATAATGTCGTAAATTTACAACGCCATAATAAGTGTGAACAACACACACACAAATTGTGAAGTCATTAAAGAATCAACTTATTTTTAATCAAGAAAAATTGGAAGAAACAAGTATACGTACAAATCAAATTAAGACTGCGGAGCTTCCCATTATAATGTTTTTAATTGAACATAACTTGCAATTTTTAATTATAGAGCCCCTAATAAGTTTGATGAAAAAGATTGCATCTGATTCTTCAATTGTTAAACATCTAAAATGTGGGAAAACCAAGGCCACAGAGACAGTAACTTCAGTCATAAAAGAAGAGTATTTAAGGGAATTGTCAGGAATATTAAAAAGGCAAACATTTTCCATAATTGTTAACGAGTCAACCGACATAAGTACTAAGAAATCTTGTTGAATTGAGTAACTCAAGTGCCAATGACATTCATGAGGCAATTAGCTCTCTATTCAAAAAACTAGCAATTCCAATTAAAAACTTAATTGGGTATGCTGCTGACAACGCATCTGTCATGAAATGTTTTTGAAATCTGTTCCTAATTTGTACGTTATGCCATGTACTTGCCACACTATCCATCTCTGTTCAGCTGCGGCTGGCAAGGAGCTTCCTAGTTCGGTAGAAAAACTTGTTAGAAACATTTATCTGTACTTTTCTCATAGTACAAAAAGACAAAAAGAATTCGAAAAATTTCAAGAGTATTTTCATGTAAAAAATCACAAAATATTGAAGACTTCTTTCACAAGATGGTTAGCTCTTGAAAGTGTAGTTAATCGAGTTTTGGAGCAATGGGTGCCCTTGAAACACTATTTTATTGTTTCGGAATTTGAGTCAGACTCTGATTTAGCAGCAAATATCTACTCAGATCTAAATGAAGAAACTCAGATATACCTCCTTTTTCTGTCATATATTTTAAGAATTACCAATGAAATTAATATAGAATTTCAGGCTGAAAGGCCCAGAATTCATATGTTAATGGATATGATAAAAAGCTTTTTAAAAAACATTTTATCAAATTTTATCAAGCGTGATTTTTTAACAGATTTTTGCAATTTAAACTTTTTAAATGATAAGTTATACGTTGATTTATCAAACGTATATATTGGCCCTAGGGCGGAACTTTTAATAAAATCTGAAAACATTCCATCAGCGAAAATAAATGAAATTAAAAGTAATTGTCTCAATTACTATAAAACACTTTGCAGCGCAATAACGAAAAGGTTTGACCTTAAAGACAAAGTTTTGTTGGAAGTAGCAGCTATTAATCCAACAAATCTTGGGGAAAATTTAATTGAATTAATCTCCTTATTTCCCAATCTTATTAGAGATGTAAATATTGAAGAGCTTGATAGTGAATGGAGGGCTCTTTTGAATTTAACAAATGTTTCTGTATCTACAGACCTCAAAAGTTTTTGGAGTGAAGTGTTCCTCCTTAAAAATGCTATGGGAGCAGAACGCTTCCCGTCTTTAAAAACTTTCATCGGATCATTAATTGCCCTCCCTCATAGTAGTGCCACTTGCGAAAGAGTTTTTTCCGAGCTTAATCTAATTAAGACAAAAACTAGGAACTGCTTAAATGTATCAACAGTAAGTGGCATCCTTTGCGCCAAATCAATGCTCGATAACTACAAAAGCTACGAATTTAAGCCTTCACCAAATTTATTAAATAAATATTGTAAAACGTAACTTCTTTAGGTAATTAATTATTTTTTATGAATTTTGAAATATTTTTTTTTTGCATTGGTATTTTTTCTTTTTTGTAAAAAGTGTTATCTATTTTTTATCTAATACGTATTAAGTTATGGCGTTGACAAGCCAAATATGATATTAATTATCAAATGTGTTCAAAATGTACAAAAAGACTTATACAAAAAGACTTATATCACAACTTCCTCTTTTACTACTTTATTTTTTTTACTTTTTAGTTTTTTAACTACTTTGTGCAATTGAATTGTCTTATAATTTTTTTTTTTATAAAATATAGAGTATAAACAATTTGCATAAGTGTGTTAAATGTTTTAATTTTAACGTTGATCAGTAGCTTCATACATAGCTGTATCGTATGCGCTATGTGTACTGCTCTGTACTGCTTTTTGTCGACTGGTAGTGCTGCTGCTTTTTGTCTTGAAACGACAGCCCTGACTGCAAGTTGTCTCTATTTCTAAATCTACTACAACCTACAGTGCTACCAGAATACAAAAATAAAAATATCTAAATTTTGGAGGTTTGGCATCATTGTGTTTTGACGTTTATTTGAAATATTTTTGTCTTATCACAACAAAAAAACATCAGCTGGCACAAAGGAGGAAAATGATATTTTATTATATGAATGGAAAACAGATAGCAACAAAATAATTTTCCGAATTATTTGATATTTGAAAATATCCATTTTATGACGAATTATAAAATCAACATTTTATAAAAAACCACAACACTTATCAAAAGAATGATGTTTAGGAATTTGTGACAGATCCCACTGCAACTACGTCAAACAAAAGTTATGTTCATGTGTCTTGCTTGCTGTACAAGCGTCACTGCATGAAGAATTTCAGCACATGTATTTTGGACATAAGGTACTTCCTTTTGTTTTATAAATTATTTTTGGGGAATGGGGGAAAATTAGTAAATTCGATTCGTGCAAAATATTTAACATAAAAACCTAACACGAAAATCGTCCTTCCTCAAACTTGCTGTTAGAAACAGCTCTGCAAGGCTAGGTGTTGTTTTCGAGACCACGTGTCAACATAATCCACCATCAAGTGACTACAAATAACCCAACTAAATTATGAAATATATATTTAATATCGCTAGATACTAATACAGTATCTAGTTTTTACCTTTACCTTCAGTTCTACCGTAACCTTTGCTCCGCATTGACGTGTGAATTATTAACTACCGTAGTTATTTTTTGATTTCAATTTTAAATTTTGTTTAATTGTTAAAAATGGTCGAAAATTGTGGTGAATGCAATACTGGCATAATGTCTGGTGACTTCGTTAGCTGCGGAGGGATATGTTCCAGGAAATTCCACACCCATTGTGTGATGCTTTCCGGAGCAGCCCTCCAGCTCATGGAGACAAGTGAGGGACTTTGCTACAAGTGCAAAATCTGCAATGGGATGCCATTTTTGGGCTTAATCACTAAGCTCAGCGCATTAAAAAATGAGCTGAATTTGATTAAATCTGAACTACGCGAATTGAAATGTAGTTCAGTGCCTTCACTTTCCGATACTCATTTGCCGATCGGTAAAAAATCGATTATATCCGAAACGGGAGTGTCACTTAATGATACCCCCGTATGTGATAACGCGCCGGTCGTGATAGAAATGCCTCCGGAGGCACCGAATAGAGCAAAGTGTCGCGTAAAAAATCGCGAAAAAACAAAAAGCGCGTTAATAAAATTAAGCCTATAATCGGCAATAATAATTCTGCGCTCGATTTTGTTGCACCTCCTCCAGCTGAACTGCATGCCACTGGTTTTCGCGTTGACACGACGGAAAAGGCACTGACAAATTACATTTCAACTAAGTTAGCCATACCGGATGGCCGTGTTAATTGTAATAAATTAGTCAAGTCAACTGCTGACTTGACCAAATTAAATTTTATTAATTTTAAAATTAAATTGCCGCAAGAATTCTTCGCGCGCGTATTAAATTCTTCGGTATGGCCGTCGGGAATTCGTGTAAAAAAATGTTTACCAAAAAACGAAGTTGCATTGCCCATCGCAGAACACTGATCAGCTGCAACAGCAATGCATCTCCGTTTCAAATTATTCGCTTTATTATCTTTTTTTCGCTCGCCAACTGCCGACAGCAATACATCAACTGCTCCGACATTCTAAGTCCGTTAAATAGTTTAACTTTCTCATCTTTGTTTTTTTGATAGCCACAAGTATTAGTGTTTTTACGTGGTAATTATTACAAAATATTACTGTGGATCAATAGCCACTCCTGGCTTAAATACAATTTAAAATAAAAGTGATTCGGATTGCCTAAATATAACCGGCTAATTACTGGATTAATTTTCCTACGTGGCAACTGGCTCAGCCATTAACCTGCGTGTCACATAATACTCGCCCAGCCGCCATTTTGTGCTCTCCAAATTCATCTTTAAATTCAACTTTTAATTCATTTTTAAATCCATCTTTACTATTACATCTATGCCTAAATGTGATAACTTAGACGCCGCAATTCATCGTTGACATACGAATGGCATCGAATCCTGGGAGCCCCGGTACAGTGACCGCGGCCGAAATACTGCTCCAAATGGGGTCTAAGCCCAATTTCGCCACAACGTCCAATGAAATAAATGGATTGCTTCACCCAACCACAATAATTTTGTCGTCCCCAGAAAGAGACATAGGGGTCCAAGGATCAGTTCCAACAATTCCGTCATCAGCTTTATCGCCAACTCTTTCGAGAACACAAACCGCTTTACTCTGCTCGGAGACTTTCCCATTGAAAGCTCCAAGTTCGGTAGAAACCCTTCTAGCAGCACTTCAACATCCAGAACTCCAATTTCAGCGACTGAAAAAACACCGACCAGGATAAATTCCATGTGAGCAGCAAATTCTGTCCTCCCATTTTTGTTTCCAACCTCAATATTAAAAAATTTATAACCGAACTTAAAACTAAATCAGACTTTCACATTCAAGCTCACTCATTCACTTTGAATGAAGACAGAACAGTCAATCTTGTGCTGAGGGGGTTGACTACAGATTTCTCTCCGGAAGACATACACTCGGAATTAGAGTCGATGGTGCCTAACACCATTGAAAAGGTTTCCCAATTTGAAAGCCTCGCATCCAAAAAGGGTGGCTTCCTTTATAATCTGTTCCTAGTGCGACTTCTTCTGGGTATTCCGGATAAGGACATTTTAAAAGTCAAATATATCCTTCACTCCAAAGTTTCATGGGAGAAACCTAAGGGTAACAGAGGCCCTCTTCAATGTAGAAGATGCCAGTCACTTGGTCACCTCGCCAAAAACTGTGCCCGAAACTACAAATGCGCCAAGTGCGTTGGCCATCATGGCCCTGGCGACTGTCCTCTAACTCATGAAGAGGAATCCAAACCTACCTGCACCAACTGCGGAGGGGAACACCCCGCTAATTATAAGGGTTGCCCCCTATTTAAAAGCGGCTGCTAAAACCGCTAATATATCCCCACTTTTTACCTCTCCCAAGGTTTCTTTTGCCAGCCTTTTTAAAGGTTCCGAGGATGCTCCTGCTCCCTCAATTACCGGCCCTACCCCCAGAAATAATTGTCTCAGGGAATTCTTCGATATTTCTGAGAACCTTTTTGGAATCAACTTAAATGACCTTCTGTCTAAAGTGAGATCCTTCCTCGATAATATCAACAATTCTAGCTCTCTGCAACAAAAAAATTGGCTTATTTGGATCTAGTTAACCAAATCCTTGTATCACATAAATAATGTTTTTAAAAATCTTATGCCATAACATTGCGTCTCTTATTAACCAGGCCAGAAGGATAGAACTTCAAAAATCCCTCCTGGCCCTCAAATGCGATTTTGCGCTTCTTCAAGAAACACATCTTAAGTCCTCACACAATATACCCCTTGATAATTTTAAATTTATTAGCTGCATTAAGAACCAAGGGGTTGCGATTGTTATCAAGGATAACATTCGCTACTCTCCTGTTCATGTTAACAACATCATTTTTCCTAGCGTTTTAATATCAGTCACTTTTTCCTGCAATGGAATTTTAAAAAATATTCTCCTTGGATCACTCTACATCCCTAGCAATCTCCCCACCCACCAGCTCTCAAACGAACTGTCCAAAATTGTAATACTAGCTGACTCCTTTGACGGAGCCATTATCGGCGGGGACTTCAACGCTAGAAACCCCAGCTGGGGTGACTCATCAATGAACGTAAATGGGAGAGCTCTTGCGAACTGGTTCCTCTCCAACTCTCCCCCTTTGGTTAGACTTACTCCGTCAACCCCCACTTTCCCTGGCCGCGGTTTCTTCCTGGATCACTTCTTGGTATCCAGCCACCTCATCGATCAAATCGATCCCAACTTCTCTATTCATACCGAGTCTACTTTCTCGGATCACTTTCCGATCCTACTTAACCTCAATATAGGCAATATGGAACCTCATCTTTGCCCCAGCATACCCTCCAGATCATTCAAGAATACTAACTGGGTGCTCTTCCAAGAAGACCTGAACAATAGATTGTCAAATTTCTTTCCTACCTCTCGTTGTTGTCTCTCTAATTCGGCTCTGGACAGCCTTATTAATCTCTTCTCTATCTCCGTATGTTCATCTATGGATGCTTACTCCTCTCCTGTACGGACCTCCTCTAGGAAGTACGAAAACCTACCTGGCTCTATTCGGAAACTCTTTAAAACTAAAGATGTCTGGCAGAAAATGCTTAAACAAATTTTCCATCGCTATTACAATAGAACCTCTAGTGAATACCTAGCCCTTTTCAATAAAATTAATCATTTAAAAAAAATTATTCAGGATACAATCAGAATCTGGTTCAACCGGGAATTCTCTAATAGATTATCCTCTATTAATCCGGGCCCTAGAGCCTTTAAGGAGATCTTCAGAATAATTAGAAAAAAAAAATAACCTCGGTTGCGACAAAATCATAGCTAATGGAGTTACAATCACTGACAAACGAGAAATTATTAATTCCTCGGCAGATTTTTTTAAAAATATTTATAACGGCACAAACCCGCTGATTTCTTCTCCCCTTAAATCCTTGGCCCAACAAACCATCCGGGAGTCCTCTCTCAACCATCCTCCTCGCATCTTCAATTTTGACTCTAGCAACCCGGCGGACGAGCCAATCCACCCCGATCTGTTTACTAATCGAAATAACCTATCGTCGATTATTCGCAATCTTCGTCCCAAGAAATCATCGGGCCCCGATAACATCCCCAACTTTATCATCCGTAAATTCTCCGCTAATGCAATTGCGTTCCTAACAATTATCTTCAATAACTGCTTAAATAATTTATACTTCCCTGCCGCTTGGAAAATTGATAGGTTGATCACTATTCGGAAAAAACCAGGTAACTTTGAACTTCAAAACCTTATACCTATATCTTTCCTATCCAATCTCGGTAAACTTTTAGAAAAAATAATACTCCAGGAAATCGATGCCCACATCGATACTAATATCGATTTTATTCCCGACTCACAATTTGGGTTCCGGAAGCACCACTCTACGGTCCATACCCTTCTTAAAGTCCATAATGCCATAACCGTAAACCTAAGGGAAAAAAGGTGTACTGTGGCATGCTCTTTGGACATCGAAAAAGCTTTCGATAGCGTCTGGAGACAGGGCCTCCTATTAAAAATCATTCAAATGGGCTTCCCCTCCCCTATCACACAGATACTCTCCAGCTTCGTAAATAACAGACGCTTCTTCATTAAAGATCATGACATCCAATCTGATACCATTAGCTCCAACAGCGGTGTTCCCCAAGGTTCTATCCTGGGTCCACGTCTTTACAATTTGTTTCTCCATGATTTCCCGCACACTGCCTTTAGGAATAACACAATCACTTCTAACGCCCTACTTTACGCCGATGACACTTTAGCCTACGCCAGCGCCGTTTCCCCTCACGAGGCTTTATTACTCTTAAAAGAACATCTTGTTATCATTAATGATTACTATGATAAATGGGGCATAAAAATCAACAACAACAACAACAAATCGGTTTGTATCTGTTTTAGAAATTCTAGCGCTAAAGGGGTAAGAGGAATTGTTAGGGATAGTAATTCCCTTTCTTTGTCGCTGAATTTCTGTAACAATATCAAGTACTTAGGCGTCAACCTTAACCACCTGCTCAAGTTTAACCATCACGCCAGGATCTCATTGTTCAAAGCACAAAAAGCGTCCTGCATTCACATGCCACTTTTGCACAACAATAACCTCAACAAGCGCACTAAACTCCTAATCCACAAAACCTTGATTAGACCCATTCTCAACTATGCCTTTCCGGTCTGGTTCTCCATCTCCCCAACATCTGCAGGCAACTTGGAAAAATTTGAAAGAATGATTCTCAGGACTTGTACTGGCCTCAATTTCGAATACAGAAATAAGAGGTACTCTAATAGGCGACTATATTCCGAGGCTGGAGTCATCCCCCTTATCACATATTCACTATCTCTTATGAATAAACTAATAGTTAAACTCCCACTTTTTTACAATGAACTCATCAGCTCAATTTATGCGAGTCAACAAAATTCAAATTGGAGTAACGCTACCTATGCTTCCCCAATCGGAATTATACACGAAAATCTCTCGACAAGCCTTGATGGACCGCTATTAGATTTCTATATTAAAGCCACCGTAGGCCACAACAGGGGCTAACTTGCTCCTTGTAAGATCGAAATTTGACCTATCATACCTCTTAAGGTAATGAAAAGATCTGTTCGGAGTATGTTAATAACACTAAACCTTGTTCACTAATCCCTTCACCTCTATACAGAATTTGCTACATTTTACTTATTAACTGTTTTTCTTTTTATATTAATTTGAACTATTTGACTTTGTTTTTCTTGTTTTCTTCCGTCCCAGAGAGAGTAAAAGGGATTAACAAAATGCATTCTCTTTTTATATTAAAAAAAAAAAAAAAAAAAACCCAAATTTCACTCCACAGCATTCCACTTAGAGATCGCCTAAAATTTAATATTTTTGTTCTACTATGCAAAATAATCATTGTTTTATATAATAACTCAAAAGCTAGTTTTAGATCTACAAATGAACGTAATTTATATCTAAGCATATCCTCAATGTATTATACAAAATATCAACTTATAATTAAGTATATCGCATTATATATATATATATAATATATAACTCAAAACATTACAAAAGTTTATAAAAGGAAAAAAAAAAGAATTAAATTTAAAATCTTTGCCTTCGCAACATTATACGTGTCGTGTAAGAGAAACAAATACCGATTGCTGTACCGTATTACTAAACTTTTTCTCACCTCGATGTAATTATGTATATACTTATTTTAATTTCATTTAATCTCCTTATATAACCTATAATTCCTGTGATAGACACTTCGTCAACTGAAATGTAACACGCTTCTTAAGCAAGAGCAATATCAACACTCCCAAATTATCGTACTGTTAAGCTATCTCCCTTACATTTATGTATCTATAATATTGAGTAGGCCATACGATACAGTCACTCCTCTCTCTCTCGCGTTAGTTAATAGAAAACTATTAGAATGTATACTTTGTAAACTCGATTATAAGAAAAAAAAAGACTTAATAAACTCAACTCAACAACTCGCTTTATTATCAAAATAAGGGTGGTATGAGAACGAAAACAAGAGATTTTTGTTGCGCTCTCTGACCATCAATATGATGTCATTGTTTTAACGGAGACATGGCTGCACCCACACATTTTTTCTACGGAGATCTTCGATTCAACATATGTCGTTAACCGTAAACCTAAGGGAAAAAAGGTGTACTGTGGCATGCTCTTTGGACATCGAAAAAGCTTTCGATAGCGTCTGGAGGCCCTGTCTCCTATTAAAAATCATTCAAATGGGCTTCCCCTCCCCTATCACACAGATACTCTCCAGTTTCGTAAATAACAGACGCTTCTTCATTAAAGATCATGACATCCAATTTGATACCATTAGCTCCAACAGCAGTGTTCCCCAAGGTTCTATCCTGGGTCCACGTCTTTACAATTTTTTTCTCCATGATTTCCCGCACACTGCCTTTAGGAATAACACAATCACTTCTAACGCCCTACTTTACGCCAATGACACTTTAGCCTACGCCAGCGCCGTTTCCCCTCACGAGGCTTTATTACTCTTAAAAGACCATCTTGTTATCATTAATGATTACTATGATAAATGGGGCATAAAAATCAACAACAACAAATCGGTTTGTATCTGTTTTAGAAATTCTAGCGCTAAAGGGGTAAGAGGAATTGTTAGGGATAGTAATTCCCTTTCTTTGTCGCTGAATGGGTCCCCACTGAAATTCTGTAACAATATCAAGTACTTAGGCGTTAACCTTAACCACCTGCTCAAGTTTAACCATCACGCCAGGATCTCATTGTCCAAAGCACAAAAAGCGTCCTGCATTCACATGCCTCAACAAGCGCACTAAACTCCTAATCTACAAAACCTTGATTAGACCCATTCTCAACTATGCCTTTCCGGTCTGGTTCTCCATCTCCCCAACATCTGCAGGCAACTTGGAAAAATTTGAAAGAACGATTCTCAGGACTTGTACTGGCCTCAATTTCGAATACAGAAATAAGAGGTACTCTAATAGGCGACTGTATTCCGAGGCTGGAGTCATCCCCCTTATCACATATTCACTGTCTCTTATGAATAAACTAATAGTTAAACTCCCACTTTTTTACAATGAACTCATCAGCTCAATTTATGCGAGTCAACAAAATTCAAATTGGAGTAACGCTACCTATGCTTCCCCAATCGGAATTATACACGAAAATCTCTCGACAAGCCTTGATGGACCGCTATTAGATTTCTATATTAAAGCCACCGTAGGCCACAACAGGGGCTAACTTGCTCCTTGTAAGATCGAAATTTGACCTATCATACCTCTTAAGGTAATGAAAAGATCTGTTCGGAGTATGTTAATAACACTAAACCTTGTTCACTAATCCCTTCACCTCTATACAGAATTTGCTACATTTTACTTTTTAACTGTTTTTCTTTTTATATTAATTTGAACTATTTGACTTTGTTTTTCTTGTTTTCTTCCGTCCCAGAGAGAGTAAAAGGGATTAACAAAATGCATTCTCAGCCATTACTATTGTTTCTCTAAACTTTTTTATATTAAAAAAAAAAAAAAAAAACACAAATTTCACTCCACAGCATTCCACTTAGAGATCGCCTAAAATTTTATATTTTTGTTCTACTATGCAAAATAATCATTGTTTTATATAATAACTCAAAAGCTAGTTTTAGATCTACAAATGAACGTAATTTATATCTAAGCATATCCTCAATGTATTATACAAAATATCAACTTATAGTTAAGTATATCGCATTATATAATATATAATATATAACTCAAAACATTACAAAAGTTTATAAAAGGAAAAAAAAAAAGAATTAAATTTAAAATCTTTGCCTTCGCAAACATTATACGTGTCATGTAAGAGAAACAAATACCGATTGCTGTACCGTATTACTAAACTTTTTCTTACCTCGATGTAATTATGTATATACTTATTTTAATTTCATTTAATCTCCTTACATAACCTATAATTCCTGTGATAGACACTTCGTCAACTGTAATGTAACACGCTTCTTAAGCAAGAGCAATATCAACACTCCCAAATTATCGTACTGTTAAGCTATCTCCCTTACATTTATGTATCTATAATATTGAGTAGGCCATACGATACAGCCACTCCTCTCTCTCGCGTTAGTTAATAGAAAACTATTAGAATGTATACTTTGTAAACTCGATTATAAGAAAAAAAAAGACTTAATAAACTCAACTCAACAACTCGCTTTATTATCAAAATATGGGTGGTATGAGAACGAAAACAAAAGAGATTTTTGTTGCGCTCTCTGACCATCAATATGATGTCATTGTTTTAACGGAGACATGGCTGCACCCACACATTTTTTCTACGGAGATCTTCGATTCAACAAATGTCGTTTACCGAAATGATCGTTGCCGAATAAACAGCGAGCGAGATGGGGGAGTTTTAATAGCTGTCTCTTCTCGTTTTCATAGTAGGCAAATGACATTGGAACATTGTTCGGTTGAAGTGGAACAGATGTGTGTGTGTATTGATTTCGTTAATGATGTGCGTTATCAGTTATTTATTTTTGTCTCCTACGTTCCACCAAACAGTGTTGCCAATGTGTATGAAAAACACATTCAAAACATAAGTAGTGTCGTTAGTAATCTTGCTGCCACTCAAATACCTTGTGTATTGGGTGACTTCAATATTGGAGGAATGTGGATGGTGATAAGAATTTAATACCATTTAACGTCAACCATGAGGTTGAACAAATAGTTGTCGATGGTCTTCTTTTTTTGGATTTCTTTCAAGTAAACCATTTTCCGAACTCTATTAATAGAATATTGGACTTAGTTTTTCTTAATAATGAAATTAATTATACTATAAGTGAAGCTCTGGATCTTATAGATTCCAATAAAATGCATCACCAAGCCTTACTTTTGGAGAATATTTTTCTTAATTACTCCAGTGATTTAAATAATATTAATTCCGCGTTATCTTATAACTTTTCGAAAACCAATTTCGTTGCTTTACAGGAATATTTGAGTGATTTTGATTGGGATGAACTGCTGAAATCCCCCAATTTAAAAGGTAACTATGATATATTTTTGGATAAGATCAAATCTGGTTTTGAATTATTTGTACCAAAAAACGCGTCTTAACAAAAGGTTTAAAATTCCTTGGTCAAATAAAAGATTAGTACGTAACGTAAAAAGGAAAGCTTATTCTCGTTTTATATCAAATAAAACTAATTCTAACCGTGAACTTTTTTTGAGATTCAGGAAAGAATATGAATTTTTAAATCGGTTTTTATACAGGCAATATATCTTGTCTGTAGAATCGTCGGTGAAGCGTAATAGCAAATCGTTTTGGAATTACATTAATTCGAAAAGAAATACCACAGGCTTTCCTAAGGTAATGGAATTCGAAGATGTAAGTTCAACAGATTTGAAAAGTACGTGTAATTTGTTCGCTGATTTCTTTGAGTCAGTGTACAATAAGTCGCATGTGCAGGTAACGGGAAATCATAACATTATGATTCCTGAAGTTCTGGACATCGGTGTGTTGCAATTCTCGGATAACGATTTAATAAACGCGTTAGAAAAACTAAATTTAAATAGCAACCCTGGCCCAGATGGGATTCCTGTGGTAATATTAAAAAAATGTTTATCATCCGTTTTTCATCCACTTAAAATTATTTTTAACCAGTCTCTTGTAACTGGGAACTTTTTAAATGAATGGAAATATTCGTTCATAACACCTATTTATAAAAGCGGTTTAAGGCAAAAAGTAGTAAACTATCGGCCTATATCAAAGCTTTCTGCAATACCAAAATTTTTTGAAAGTATTGTTAAGGACAAACTCTTTTTCGCGGTAAAAGAAATTATTTCAAATAGTCAGCATGGCTTTGTTCGTGGTAGGTCATGTGCTACTAATTTAGCTTTGTTGACTTATTATATATTTAATAGTTTTGATGAACGATTACAAGTTGATGTACTTTATACTGACTTTACGAAAGCGTTTGACAGGGTGCATCACACACTTCTTTTGGCTAAGCTAAAGTCTTTGGGTTTTCATTCATCAATGCTAAAATGGTTTCGTAATTACCTGACTAATAGAAGGCAAATGGTTAAAGTCGATGGTTTGACTTCTCGCGTTATAGAAGTTACTTCCGGTGTTCCACAGGGCAGTCATTTGGGCCCGTTGCTATTTATATTATTTATAAATTATGTTCATGAAATATTTCAATTTTGTAATGTTTCGACTTTCGCCGATGATTTGAAATTATTTTCGCGGATAAAAAATGTATCTGATTGCATTCGTTTTCAGTCAGATATTAAGAGATTGTCGGAGTGGTGCAATCGTAATGCTTTGGAACTTAACATTTCTAAATGTAAAGTTTTTTCGGCATATCGTATTAGTACTACAATTTTGCATAATTATTTTATAAATGATCTTACAAGGGGAGTATCAGACATAGGAATCACGGATTCCGATAATTTTTACATATGTTGTAGGCCAGCTTCCCCTGACTAACAGGGTAAAACGGTAAGACGCACTTCTCCCCCCTGTTCGAGAAAAATTGCTTTAAAGTTTCGGTAGTAAGTAAATATAAATGATTTTTATTGCTTTTTTCACAAGCGGCGTAGCTCAGTGGAAGAGTGCCCAACCAACTGATCGCATGGTTGCATGTTCAATGCATGCCCGATGCACTTTTTTTTTTTTTGAATTTTGTTTTGAATTTTTTAGAGTTTTTAAAATTCTGCCAATAACTTTTTAATGCCAGAAATAAAAATTATGGCAAACAGTAGCGCGCAGGCAACTTCGATAATTTTTAGCTTTATTCACTTACCGTATCAATTTCCATCAAACATACACATTCATCCGGATGATATTTATCGTAGAAGCATTGAAACATAAAGTTTTGTCACACAATGCACATTTAATAAAACTAGTGTTACTACAATTACAAAGATTTATTAAAATAGTTGTGGAGAAACACAACTCGTTAACATTCATAAATATTTCTCTCTCACCAATTAATTTCGAGGCAAACCAAGCATATTGAAGTATTGTTCTGAATTTTGATGAACTCAATTGATGTAAAATAAGAGTGTATTTTTATTGATTGAACTCATCATCTTCATCGATGGTGATGAGCTCTTCATCATCAATGATTTGCCTTTCATCCAAGAGTTCAGTTATAGAATTGTAAAATTCTTCTCCCATAGCAATAGATGAAGATGAAATTTCTGATGGAGGATCCTCCATCAAAAACTCAGTTTTTTCTAACAACGATTTACAATATCTAAAGGCATTCGTTATTTCCCCTTTCACTTTATTATTAAGCTTGGATTTATAAGAAAAAATATCTTGAAAATCTTCCATTTCGATAATATGTACTCGATCACTTTGAAATTAATTAATGAGAGAGAGAAATAAAAAAAAAAAAAAGTGCATCGGGCATGCATTGAACATGCAACCATGCGATCAGTTGATTGGGCACTCTTCCACTGAGCTACGCCGCTTGTGAAAAAAGCAATAAAAATTATTTATATTTACTTACTACCGAAACTTTAAAGCGATTTTTCTCGAAATGGGGGGAGAAGTGCGTCTTACCGTTTTACCCTATTAGTCAGGGGAAGCTGGCCTACAACATATGTAAAAATTATCGGAATCCGTGATTCCCATCTCTGATACTCCCCTTGTTAGACTTCAGCGTTTTGATGAAGTGAAAGATCTTGGTGTCATATTTGACAATAAGTTAAGTTTCTTTTTTCATTATGATTATGTCATTGCCAAGTCTAACTCATTGTTAGGCTTCCTTAAACGTAATAGTAAAGACTTTAGAGATATAAATAGCCTTCAAATTATTTATTGCTCGTCAGTCAGACCTTGTTTAGAATATTGTTCCGTAATTTGGGATTCGCCATATGCAGTTCACGAACTTAGATTCGAAAGAGTCCAAAAAAACTTCACGAGGTACGCGGTTCGTAAATTAAATATGTTTGATGAGCTTCCTAATTATGGCAGAAGGTGCAATTTAATTGGTCTGCAAACCTTAAGTTTCAGACGCGATGCAACTTCCGTCATGTTTATTCGCGATATTCTTAATTATCATATTAATTCACCAGAATTGATCTTTCTTTTAAATATATATGCTCCCCAAAGGTCACTGCGGGTTAGAAGCTTATTTTATACAGATAGGCATAGAACCAATTATGGTAATAATCAGCCTATTACAAGGTGCATAAGCACATTTAATGAATTCTGCAACGAAATTGATTTTTGCTTGTCGCGAGCAGAGTTTAAAAAGTCCATTAATGCATTAACTTTAAATTAATTATATTTGTAATTACTTGAAATAGTCTATAAGATGAAGATCGGTAGATGAAGCTTAGTCGCGCAACAAACAACCGTTGTGTAAAGCGATACTGAGAGCTTACACTTAGAGAACGTAGTGTTTTGTGTTTTGCTCTATGATGGTATTAAAATAAAAAAAAAGAGTTTGAAGCCAAAAGTTAATAGAAAAATCAATCAAACGAAATACTATACTCACTGTTGGCGGCTGTGCGACTGGTGAAAATACCTCTTCTTCGGTACTGGGTGTTAACGCAAGCGGATATTGAACCTTGTCTATGAATAACTTCTTAAATGATGGTAATATTTCTGGCATACTACAATTCTTATTGAACAGTGATAACATTTCTTCGCGACCATATCGAAATTCTGGGAATAGGCCACGCACTGGTAACTGTGGCACTTGCTGCTGCAGCTGCTGGTGTTGCTGGCCAAACTGATGGTAACTATTGCTGGAGCCATTATTATTTGAATTAGTCGATGAGGCTGACGATGTTGATGAACTGCCTCCACCTCCTCCGCCACCAGTACCTTGATTGTTTGTCATATCAGTTGCCATATTACGAAGCCATTCTGGACCAAATTTCATTGAATCTGTCATTTTGGTGATTACTTTTGCTGGTTTATATGTTGCTTTTACTTTAAATTAGATAGCTGCAAGAAAATCACAAAAATAAATAAATATACAAAAAAAAAAGACAAAAAAATATACAAAAACTGCAAAACAGCTGGAATTTTGATGATAAAACATGGCTCCAAAGAAGAAAAAAAAGACGACATAAATCGCTGCAACGGGCCATTTCTATACCTCGTTCAATTTCTTTTCTCTCTTTACAACTAAACTAATAAAATGAATATGTGCAATGTTATGCAATATTATTCTCCCGAAAATACAAAATGGGATAAACGTACTTTTGTGTGTTAACTTACGAATTACGAATACACCTAAATACGAACCGAACTAGAAAAAACAAAATAACCAATAGAGCAAAAGAATTTATTAAATCGGTCCTGGTTACAGGCACGACTCAGATTTATTATCTTATAAGGAGGGACAAGCGAAAGGGTCGTGGTCGTGGTACTAGCACTTTTTATATGTAATACCTGGTGTCACCATTTCATTTAGTTTTCTTCTCTTTTTCTCTTTGCCTATTTGCTCAAATGGTTTATTTTCAAAAACCAACCAAAATTGAAACGAAACAGCCATACAAAATGCTAATTGCATTTGCATACGAATACGAAAAGAACGAAACCATTTTGAAGAGAAAAATACAAAGAAAAAGAAAAAACAAAAATATCCACGTCTGCCTACAAAAATAAATCAAGAATCCACTTTTTTCGCTTCTTTATAGAAATTCCAGGAACCAGGAAATAATAAAAATATTGTGTTTTGCACAAACGATGTAAATTCAAAATACTATTTATTGCCCTATTTCCTTATCACACAAATATATTCAACACTTCTAATTGTCCTTGTCTCATGGTCGTGGTGGTGGTAGCTGTAGTGCTACTGCTACTCATTAACCTATTACTTCATTATACTATAAATAAATTCCATTATGTGGTGAGAATTAACATTTACATCTTTCCTCCTTTTTAGAAAAAAATACAGATTTTTGCCACACCACTCCCCCAACTTTAACATGAAAAATCGGCAGCGGCCACAGATATTTTGCCGAGTGGTTGTACCAACGCTGTCGAGTATTTGCGTTTAATTTGAAATCAAATTTCACACAAAATAGAAAAATAAAAATCGACCAAAGGAAAAAACATGCGCCATTAATCTAATGACCGGTGTGGAGTGGCAATCCGACAAAGTGCACCATAATCACATTTTTGGCCACATACATTTTCACCCAAATCCAATGTTAAAAAAAAACCTTTAAAGGCCCAAAATGAAAATTCACAATACAATATCTTACGTTTTCAATCCTCTCTTGATAATGCAGTGATTCAAATTTATTTAAAGTTTTTTTTTTTTTTTTCAAAAAAAAAACCCACGACGAACGACACGAGATCGAGATCACAAAAATTGTCTCTCAACCAATCAAAAGAAAAAAATCAACACGAAAACACTCTGGTTCACTTTTGACACCGAGGAACAAAGATGGCACTAGAGGAGACCACCTCTGTTTATTACTTTTATCTTGGTCTTCTTGTTTGGTAGTGCACGTTTAGAAAGAGAACGTTTTACTTTTTTTTTTTCTTCTTTCTCAACGAAATGTCACTACGAAAGTTGAAAGTTTTATTTCAAATATTGTATTTTTTGTTTAAGAAAAACTGATTGATATCTGATTGGAAATAAAATGTTTGAATTATGTTCTTGAGATTTATGAAGCACTAAAACTACACCGTACGACGCAGCCACACAAACTGAAGTGAATGAAGTATGGACAAAATTTCAATATGGCTGATGATGGCGATGGTATATTGTTAAAGAAGGAAATGCGGCGAAGTTGTGCGAATTCACACTTCTCTTTTTTGTGTTGCTTTGCTTTGATATGCAGGCGAACTACGCGACGTAGTATAGGCTACATTTTTTTAAAAAATGACGCATGATTGTTGATTCTTTTTGGATGTACAGTGATCCACAAAAGTCTGCGAAGAACGATGAAACTATGATATATGGTAGCGGTGTTCCCAAAAATAAAACATTAAAATTCTCCAATGGGTATATTTCAGTAAAACGATGCACTCATTTTAAACAAAATTTACATAATTTTAACACCCACATAAGAAAAACTTAATAATAAAAAAAATAAGTCACTGAATTCTCTCCACAAAAGTTTGCGTACACATCTCTATATCACAAATATAATTTGTAATATTTTACCCCGGAGATTTAATTTAATTCGATATTCCAAACATATTTGAAATACTTTTATTTGGACATATTCCTAAATGTCCAGTAAATGTAAAATGAAGCATTACAAAATATAAATTTTTCTGGTTATTTGTGTATTCTGTGCTTAACTGTTTAATAAATAAGTATTAACACAATATCTTTTGCATATAGGTTTTATTTTCATGCCATATCTTCTTACTTTTAATATTACAAATACATTTATGATATTGCTCTGAACATCTGATTCATCAGAATCTTTAGATGGAGGAGCCACAGAGCCACAAATTCAATATAAAAATCGACATCTATTAGACTTTAAGTCTAATTGTTCAATGAAATAATAACAATACTTTTTTAAATACAAAAATACAAATACAAAAATGAAAGGTTCGATAATGTATCGAAAGGTGAATCTTATTGACACTATTTGGCAATTCCAATGTTAGTTTTATTATTTATTCGCGAATCATCCTTGTGTTAGAAGTAAATTTCAATTTTCCCGATTAAAACATCACAATCGACTAGGTAAGGTTTTTGTTTGCAGCCATTGGATACTATCGGAATTTAACAAACTACGCATTTCGCGAAACTATCTCTTTCAGAAAAGCCGCGTAAAAAAATCGATATGAAATCATGTGAAATAAAAAGATCGGACGAGATCTTCAGATACGATAGAGACCAATACGTTGAAATGATGTCTCTCGTTCATTTTAATTTTACGCGATTAGCGTTCAGATTTTATATAAGCCGTAGATAATTTTTTTTTTAATATTGAAAGTTTATATTCATTAAATTTGTGGATGTGCAGACAAAAGCAATAGTAAATATGTTCTAAGAAATTAAATCCACCACAACATAATTTTCTTAGTATCGATATTACTCACAAGTAAGGTACTTTTAGCACTTCTCATGGAAACTGATGTTGCAGTTACACAAATTTATATTTCTTTTTATACTGATTTTGTTGCTATCAGTTGGATTTTATTATTTTATTACATTTGGGTTTCTTCTCTTTGGACACTGACGCTTTTACAAAAATATATATGTAAATATAGCAATATCTTTCTCTTTTTAACAAAACTAATTTAATTAATAAATGAATTCACGTTTCTTATTTCAGTTTTTATTTATTAACATTAAAATGGGCATTTTGGGTCGCGATTAAAAATAAAGCTATTAAATCACCTAAGAACAAAATGTTTAGTGATTAGATTAAATCATGAAATATAAAAGATCATTTTTTTTAATTTCCAAATAATAATACACGGTTGGATTGTTGAATATCTACAACTGTTCTACTATTCAATACTAGGTATCGCAGGCCAACATGTAATTTAACACCCAAGAGATTGACCAGAGCATAGGTCAATCAACTTCCGCTGCACTCCGGTATCGCGCCGCACAGTTAACACCCAAGAGATTGACCAGAGCATAGGTCAATCAACTTCCGCTGCACTCCGGTATCGCGCCGCACACTTTTTTCCTGGAAACCTCCAGCCAACGAGCAAGTGAACAACTTCAACATCCGTTCCCATTGTTGAAACCCGAAACACCTGCTTCGACACTTTCCCACTGAGAAACACCGACTCAGCGTCTGCGTTTGGCTTGCAATCGTTTACTTATTATTATAAATAGATGTAATCAATAGAATAAGTTTGAGTCTGAAATAAAGAGTTTAAAAGAACGGTCATAAGACCGTAAAAAAAAACAATTTTTTTTATTAAACACACGCGTATGAATTTGTAATTGGCGCCAGAGCAAACGGAAAAATAACCAATCGCTAATACCGAGCAAAAGGAAAAATAACCAATCGCTAATACCGAGCAAAAGAAAAAAATAACCAATCGCTAATACCGAGAAGAAAAAAAAAAAAAAAAAACCAATCGCTAATACCGAAAAAGAAAAAATAACCAATCGCTAATCCGAGCTAAAGTTGTTCAGTGTTCATAGAAATTAGCGCTATAATATACGAAATAGTGAACAAGTGTCATAGTGCACGGAAAATAAAGACCAAAATAAAAACGTCTTCGCGTGTGGGAAATTCAACTCCTCTGGAGAAATCTTAAGGCCCCCGAGTAACTGTAAGGAATTTACGGACAAAAAGGAGATAGCCCTGCTGCCAGCCGCTCCAGATAACAGCCAACAGAAGTTATGCAAGTCATCATTTTGCTGTATGTACTAGTTATTAAGAATTGAATTAGATATTATATTTTAAGGAATTCGATTATAAGTTTACAGGCATAAGAATAGAGAATCTATTTCAACGAAAATTTAGAACAAAGAGCTGCTATCTATTAAAACATTTAAAATAAAATCAGCATCTTCATTAAAAAATCAAAACACAAACATTTTAATCTTTGTAATACTTAGTGATTAAACGTATTCTCTCTCAATGGCTAATCCAAACAACCTTATCCGCCCCCCCGTTTTAAATATTACCCCACAATTAAACCAACCTCCCCCACAGGCTCAACCGAGACCTGCTGCACCAGAGAATCCCATTCAGCCACAGGCTCAACACCCCGTCATACCATCCCCCGAATTAATCAACATAATCACCGGTATTGTAAATAATATAGTTAGACCAGATTTCGAGATCCCTGCCATACAGGATCAAGCCATAAATCCCGAACTAAGAGGTAATGTTGAAGAACTTGATAAAATACCAGACGTCGTTCGATCTCTACGAGACTTCTCTGGAAAGCCAGGCGAGTTTAGCTCTTGGCGAAAAAGCGTGGAACGCATTCTAAAAATTTATGAATCGCTTCAAGGAACACCAAAATACTATGGTATCCTGAGCGTAATTCGGAACAAGGTAGTCGGTAATGCTGACGCAGTCCTTGAGTCCTATAATACCCCCATGAATTGGAAAGCAATATCTAAATGCCTCACGCTGCATTACGCAGATCAAAGAGATGTCGGCACGCTTGAGTACCAAATGACATCCCTTATTCAAGGAAATGCCTCTGTACAAGACTTTTACCAGTCCGTATATAGACATTTATCCCTGATCCTCAACAAAATACAAGGCATGGATATAGGTAACGAAGCACTCTCACTTCTTACCAATACGTATAGGGATAAAGCACTAGATACATTCGTGCGTGGCCTTAACGGTGATTTACTTAAATTACTGGGCATTCGAGAACCAACCGACCTGCCACAAGCATTAAACCTGTGTCTCAAACTAGAGAACCAAAAATCCAGGCCATTACCGCCAATATTACATCCAATTCTGTCAAATAACACTTATGAGGAACTCCTCACTCTAGAAGCAGTTAAGGAATTGCATATCAACAATACACTCTACATAAATCAGCTGAAACAAGGAAATCAACTGCATAACATTATGAACTCCAGTTTCATACTCATAGTAATTATAACCCTCCTGATTATCATATCCAAAGTTTTTCCAATCCAAAGGAAAATCACATTCCGCCTCGGCAAAAATGCAAAAGCTGAAATTCCAACAGAAGCAATAGAACCAAAAGCGGGAAATCACATCCCCATACTTTACGTGGCATCGTGTGAGGACACTCGAACTTAAGAAGGGAGGAGTTAACACCCAAGAGATTGACCAGAGCATAGGTCAATCAACTTCCGCTGCACTCCGGTATCGCGCCGCACAGTTAACACCCAAGAGATTGACCAGAGCATAGGTCAATCAACTTCCGCTGCAATCCGGTATCGCGCCGCACACTTTTTTCCTGGAAACCTCCAGCCAACGAGCAAGTGAACAACTTCAACATCCGTTCCCATTGTTGAAACCCGAAACACCTGCTTCGACACTTTCCCACTGAGAAACACCGACTCAGCGTCTGCGTTTGGCTTGCAATCGTTTACTTATTATTATAAATAGATGTAATCAATAGAATAAGTTTGAGTCTGAAATAAAGAGTTTAAAAGAACGGTCATAAGACCGTAAAAAAAAACAATTTTTTTTATTAAACACACGCGTAAGAATTTGTAATTTGTACACTCAACTTATGACGAATGAAAATGTTTTCTTGCAACATCTGGTAGTAAAAAAATGAATATGTGGAGACCTATACAAGTTTGACAGCTGTTTAATTTGTATAGGATTTCCATGAAGAAATACCAGTTTTTCATGTAAATAAATAAAATATTTTATGTTTGAAAAGTGAACTAACTTATAGGAAAACATAAGGAAAGGCTACAGTCCATTTGGGGCGAACAGTATGATACCCTATCCTTACCCTTATGTACCCCAAAGAAAAAAACCATTAGGAAGATGGAAGATTATATTTCATTCTATGAAATTTATAGAAAATAAATAATTTTTTTGAAAAAACGCCCCCAAAAAGTGGGCGGGGCCAAAAACTTTGTATGGCGATATATTGGAAAATATATTGGCTAAATATATTGCTAAACATTTTTTTTTTCGATTTCTATAAAAATTTTCGAAGAAAACAGCATTTTAGTGAAAAACACCTAAAAAAGTAGGTGTGGCAAAAAACTTAATATGAAAAATTTATAAAGCTGGGCAGAACCTACATATCTTGTGAAGATGGTACAACTTCATCTCTCTAAGTTAAGCCTTAAAATGGTTTTTTCTAACAGTGGGCGGATTTAAAATTTTTTAACACTTTACCATTTTGGGACCCTAGGGAGCATATGCTCTTAATTTCAGCTTCCTATCATAAATTTAAAGGCCTCAAAAGTTGATACTTTACCATTTTGGGACCCTAGGGAGCATATGCTCTTAATTTCAGCTTCCTATCATAAATTTAAAGGCCTCAAAAGTTGATACGGACGGACGGACGGACGGACATTGCTAAATAGTCTTGGGATTGGTCCTGATCATAAATATATATACTTTTATGGGTCTACGACGAATATTAAAGGGTGTTACAAACTATGTGTCAAAATTAATATACCCTTAGGATAGGGTATAAACAGTTCAATCCATATTTCAAAATACATATTGTCAAATATATGAGTAATCTGAATAAATTTAACTGGTATAAAACATAAATAAATCAGTTAAACAAAGTGTGAAATGCGTTAACAAATAATTATCATATCAGTTTCTTACTTATATTACAAAACGTTGGTGACTTTAATAAAGTTAATTTAAATGAAGTGCATTAAGTATTATTTTTACCATTGCATTTTTGAGGATCTATAATTCAGGAAACTGCTCTAAGATAACAATTTCTATTAAAAATAAAAACTTAACACATAAGAAAAACTTAATAATAAAAAAAATAAGTCACTGAATTTTCTACACAAAAGTTTGCGTACACCTATAAAAGAAAAGGGGACAAATTAATTTAACTAGATAAAATGATAACGTTACATATGTTTATTTTCTAGCTAATATTTGGTGGGATATCCTTTCATCTTTATGACCTCCTAAAGCCGGTTGGGCATAGAATTTATCAGCTTTTCGGTACATGAGCTGTTAATATTGTTTCATTCTGACAATAATGCTTCTTTTAGTTGAGCTTTATACAAAATCTCGTGTGTTCTGATCTTACGCTCTAATTCATCCCACAAATGTTCGATAGGATTAAGGTCTGAACACTGTGAGGACACTTTATGGGCAGTATGTTTGGGATGGATGTCTTGCTGAAAATAATAATCGTTCGACATTTCCAATATTTCAACAGTCTTTTACATTTTTTTTGAGGATATCAGTGTAGACGAATTGATTCATGGTTCCATTATTATTTAAAATTTTCCGACACCCGTTGCATACCATTACACCCCCACCACCGCGTTTCACTGTTTTTATTGTGTTCTTCGGACTTTGAGCCTAATTTTGATGTCGCCATACTCTCAAGCGGCCGTCCGAGCCAAAAATATTGTACTTAGTCTCGTCCGAGAATATTACTTTGTGCCAGAAATCCTGAGGTTTATTTACGTACTCCCTTGCGAACGCGAGACGTTTTTCTCTATTTATTTTGCTTCCCAATGGTTTTTTCCTGGGTGCGCACGACTTGATTCCCATTCCGACGATGACCCTTCTGGCCCTTCTTACCGTTTCTTAATGCACTGTGATGTTGTTATGCAATCCAAGGTGTGTACATATCTTCTGGGCACTATTGAATGGCTCCTGGTCCACAATTCGCTTGAATGTCCTCTTATCCCTCGGAGTTAGCTTCGGCGGTCTTCCAGATGTTGGCTTTGATTCGACACGACCTTCATCCCTAAAGCGATTTATAGTTCTTTGGATCGTTGACCGACTTCTTGAAGTTAAATCAGATATTTGAAAGTAACACTTTAGTTGTTTTATGTATAAATTAAAGTTCAACACACTTAGCTCCCCGTTTGCCATTTTGCGCGTTAATCTTCATCGAATGTTAAGGAAAATTATTCTTTCTACAAGAACTGTAACTAGCTACGACAGCACGTGTTGATTTTTTGCGAAAAAAGTTAACCGTAACTTCGATGCCGTTCAGGCAAAGAAAATTCTGCAGCTGTACGCAAACTTTTGTGGAGAGAATTCAGTGACTTATTTTTTTATTATTAAGTTTTTCTTATGTGGATAATAAAATTAAGTAAATTTTGTTTGAAATAATTGATGGGTGAATCGTTTTACTCAAGTGTACCCATTGGAGAATTTTAATTTTTTATTTTTGGGAACACCGCTACGATATATCATAGTTTTATCGTTGTACGCAGACTTTTGTGGATCACTGTATGGGATGTTTAGATTAAATTGAAATTTAAAAAGGAATCAACAAATTGGCTTGCGCTATCTGGTAGCGAAAAGAAGAACTCTTATAGATAGATATACACCAATTTGTCAATCATGTGGAATATATTGACGGTCCTAAATTAAAACATTACAAGTCAGAAAACATAGTTTTACAGCAGCGCGATTTTCGTCTATTTTGACAATAACTTTGTTCGTACTCATGGAATTAGATAATAAAATCACATAAAAATTGGCAGAAAGTCATACCAACTTTTTGAATAAACGAAACTCCATCCTTTTTATAAATTAAAGTGCTATTCGAAAAGAGAAGTTCTTACTCGGACATATTTGTAATCTCTATATCACAAATATAATTTGTAATATTTTACCCCGGAGATTTAATTTAATTCGATATTCCAAACATATTTGAAATACTTTTATTTGGACATATTCCTAAATGTCCAGTAAATGTAAAATGAAGCATTACAAAATATAAATTTTTCTGGTTATTTGTGTATTCTGTGCTTAACTGTTTAATAAATAAGTATTAACACAATATCTTTTGCATATAGGTTTTATTTTCATGCCATATCTTCTTACTTTTAATATTACAAATACATTTATGATATTGCTCTGAACATCTGATTCATCAGAATCTTTAGATGGAGGAGCCACAGAGCCACAAATTCAATATAAAAATCGACATCTATTAGACTTTAAGTCTAATTGTTCAATGAAATAATAACAATACTTTTTTAAATACAAAAATACAAATACAAAAATGAAAAGTATCGAAAGGTGAATCTTATTGATACTATTTGGCAATTCCAATGTTAGTTTTATTATTTATTCGCGAATCATCCTTGTGTTAGAAGTAAATTTCAATATTCCCGATTAAAACATCACAATCGACTAAGTAAGGTTTTTGTTTGCAGCCATTGGATACTATCGGAATTTAACAAAATTCAACATTATTAACAAAGCATTTCGCGAAACTATCTCTTTCAGAAAAGCCGCGTAAAAAAATCGATATGAAAACAACAAGGGCAGAGGCCAAATCATGTGAAATAAAAAGATCGGACGAGATCTTCAGATACGATAGAGACCAATACGTTGAAATGATGTCGCTCGTTCATTTTAATTTTACGCGATTAGCGTTCAGATTTTATATAAGCCGTAGATAATTTTTTTTTTAATATTGAAAGTTTATATTCATTAAATTTTTGGATGTGCAGACTAAAGCAAATATGTTCTAAGAAATTAAATCCACCACAACATAATTTTCTTAGTATCGATATTACTCACAAGTAAGGTACTTTTAGCACTTCTCATGGAAACTGATGTTGCAGTTACACAAATTTATATTTCTTTTTATACTGATTTTGTAGCTATCAGTTGGATTTTGTTATTTTATTACATTTGGGTTTCTTCTCTTTGGACACTGACGCTTTTACAAAAATATATATGTAAATATAGCAATATCTTTCTCTTTTTAACAAAACTAATTTAATTAATCAATGAATTCGCGTTTCTTATTTCATTTTTTATTTATTAACATTAAAATGGGCATTTTGGGTCGCGATTAAAAATAAAGCTATTAAATCACCTAAGAACAAAATGTTTAGTGATTAGATTAAATCATGAAATTTAAAAGATCATTTTTTTAATTTCCAAATAATAATACACGGTTGGATTGTTGAATATCTACAACTGGTCTACTATTTAATACTAGGTATCGCAGGCCAACATGTACACTCAACTTATGAGGAATGAAAATGTTTTCTTGCAACACCTGGTAGTAAAAAAATGAATATGTGGAGACCTATACAAGTTTGACAGCTGTTTAATTTGTATAGCAACACTAGTAGTAAGTAAATAAAATATTTTATGTTTGAAAAGTGAACTAATTTATAGAAAAATAGTTCAATTCATATTTCAAAATACATATTGTCAAATATATGAGTAATTGAATAAATTTAACTGGTACAAAACATAAATAAGTCAGTTAAACAAAGTGTAAATTGGGTAAACAAATAATTATCATATCAGTTTCTTACTTTTATTACAAAACGTTGGTGACTTTAATAAAGTTAATTTAAATGAAGTGCATTAATTATTATTTTTACAATTGCATTTTTGAGGATCTATAATTCAGGAAACAATAAGACTGCTCTAAGATAGAAATTTCTATTAAAAATAAAATGTTAGTATTACATTCGTAACTAACTTTTTGACTTGGCGGTAAAATTTCGTATCGGTTGGCTGTAGATTTTGACAGTTGGTTGATTTTTATATTGAAATTAATATCATATGCTGTGTCAAATTGTTTCTTATATTTGATAAGTAAACAATTTAGTACATTTATTTTATTATTTATTAATTTAAGCTAATGCAAACAATTAAGTTAAAAATGAAATACTAAGTATATATTTTTAATAGAAATGCTATTAGAGCAGTCTTCTTGTTTGCTGAATTATATATCCCAAAAAATGCAATTATAAACATAATAACTAATACACTTTATTTAAATTTATTCCAAAAAAGTCACCAAGGTTTTGTAATAAAAGTAACAAACTGATATGATAATTATTTATCTACGCATTTCACACTTTGACTGATTTATTTGTGTGTTCTATCAGTTAAATTTATTTAAAGTTTATTTATTACTCAAATATTTAACAATATGTATTTTGAAATGTAAATTGAGCAATTATAACAATAACAATAAGTTGTTTCACTTTTCAAACATAAAAATATTTTAATTACTTACATGAAAACTGGTGTTTCTTTATGGAAATCTCATACAAATTAAACAACTGTCAAACTAGCGTAAGTCCCCACATATTTTCATTTTTTCACTACCAAGTGTCGCAGGAAAACTTTTCCATTCGTCAATATCTACCGTTCTGCTTATCCCAACCGGGTATCTCGAGACAACTTGTATATTCCTATTTTTCATATGTAATTTAAAATGTACTAGTTCGTACTTAGATGGCGCTTTGGCATACGTTAAAGTTCATAGTAGTAGCCGTTTCTTGTTATCAGAAATTATTTACATTATATGGATCTTGAATTTGTATGCGTTACAACAAATACACATTATTTAACAATTTAACGAGATCACAATTTATATTCTGGAATCATGTTTTAAATATTTACCACCAGGGTCCCTAAATTTTAATAGGAAAACAATTTTTATTTACAATCCATGTTGCCATACTCAAATCGCGGCCCGTAACACCTTAAAGTTTTTACTCGCTGCCCCACCTCTTGCGAACGTCTGATAAGTAAGAAATGTCATGAGAAGCTTCTCAAAAATAAATTGCCGTTTGGAATTGGCATTAAACTGCAGCTCCCTCCATTCGTGTCAAAAATATAACTTCGCACACACAATGGTTGGATTAGCTAGGCTTTAGGACTGTATACTGACATATACATTGTTTATTTCCGATAATTAAAAACGCCTAATATTGTGATTCCTCCCGTTTGTCAAAAAATAACTTTGCACACTCAATGATTAGAGAAGCTAGGCTTTAGGATATAGATGAATAATTATTTATCGGCGGTAGATATGTCTTAGGCACAGATGAGGAGTGACGAATCTTTGCTCTCTAGCCCTCAAACTGAATCTGAATAAGTATTCCAATTGGACCAGTTCGTGCTCATAACTGCATTACTCGTTCACAGCATCCACTTTGAAAAAAGTCATATAGGTATCATTAACCTAACAGCAGAAGTTAAATTATTGAAATCTTAGTGAAGACGTAAAAAGAAATTAATAATCTAGCCACAGGTTAACAAATACGAAGGCGACTCCAGGAAGGTAGCCATAGGGCTTACTTAGAATAAATAATTTACAATCGAAATAATGAATCGCGTATATTAGCATTTATCAAATGAGGGTGTTCAAGGACCCCTTCTCATTTGAGACAATTTTTTCAATGGGCTCCTCTTTAAAGGGAGCTTTTAATTTTTTTTGATTTTCGATGTAATAGCAGAACTGTTATGGCTGTCAACTGCGAGGTTATCGAACTCGTCGATGTTGGGTTTGCTTACGTTTATTGCCCCTTTAAATCCCTTTTCTATATCATATTTTTAATCAGACAGAAAGGTTATTTACGCGATGTTAAGCACCTAAATGTGCCACAGAAGTAGAGCTTTTTCTGACATAACTAAAAACCAAAAACACAAAAATTACTCTAAATAAACGCATTTTATCTTTCTCCAAACTAGTTTCACACAAACTATGTTCAGTTTTTGTATCCCTACTCTTGATTATCCGTCAGATTATGTAGAATGGTGATGATGTTTTTTGTTTGATCATCACAAACTCACATAAAAACTTATGGGACAGCCTTAGGATTAAATTATGTGGCAACTGACTTAGATGTTAAAGTATCTAACATTGATGTGATACCACCCCTTAGTTACCTTTCATGGCATTGTACTATTTATGCAGCCTGTTAGTGCTAGTAAAGCTTCTATAGATTAATCATGAACAACAAAACATCTCCTTAACTCAATCTATTTTAAATGCTAAGTTCTAAAGTTACGCAAATAATTAATATAACTAGGCTCTCCATTACGTTTTTCATATGTATGCATATATGTATACATGTTCGGTTTGTCGTACTCGTAATATAAAATTTAAATTAGCTTTAACAACCTTAAGTCCTCGAACTCTAGACTTATGGTACCCTTCACCTACCCCAAGTTGCGATTTGGTGATAAGCGGCTATCGGCTACACTGTTAAGCGTTTCGATTCTAGCGCAATTGAAGATTATATTCACCGAGATCGCTCTGGAAATAATCGCATAATCAATAGCTCAATCCACTTTATTGTAAGCATTAAAGGAATATATAGAACTAACTGCTGACACATATACCGGACCGGACAGTATTCATATCTGTTTGTTATAGGAGCCCTCGGCCGCCGTTTCAATAGTCATTTTCGAATTCAAATAAAATAAAAATTCGAGAAGGTACCTAATCTAAAACATTCTTTGCTGAGTAGACGAAAAAGTGTATCTGACGGTGTTGTGCTGCCAGTGTATAGTTTAAGTATTCAGTCTATTCTGTATAAATATTTTAAAACGTAAATATCTCTGTCTGCATATTTAAGTGAGTTTAGTGTGTTTAGTGAGTGCCATTCAAATTACGCATGATTATCGCAGTTTTGATGCTCAAGAACAATCTCAAATGAAGTGCATTAAGATTATGTTGGGAATATAAAAGCATAGAACAAAAGATTTATACAAAAAAAAGTATAAATAAAAAAAAATGCCAACCTTGACATCAACAAATTCTGCATCAGAAACGATTAAAACGTTTCTTGAACGGAAAGGAAAGTTTCAATGCATTTTAATAGTGCTACTTAGTTTGAATAGTATTTCGATTGGAATTAATCATACTATTACAACATTTCATATATATGTGCCCGCATTTTACTGTCGGGTAAGCATGTTTTCTTTTTCCTTTTTGGATAAGTATATTCACAGAAGTCACAAGTATGTATGTATATCATGTTTGCCGGTTCGAATAAACCCAACGAAGTATTTGCTGATATATTTAGAATTTGGAGCAGTTTTGATAAAAATCGCATGTGTGGACCGAAATGTAGTTGTTGTTTTTTTTTAAATTGCATATATTATGTACATCTCTAGATCTTTATGGAATAGCTAAACCAAAAACATTTTATCTCTTTATTGTTGGCGTTTGAAAAATATTTCAATACAAAGTACTTAGCACGAACTATGAAGTAAACTCGGGCGCGAATTTTGGAAAACTTAATTTTTTTTTCGCGAATCACAGATATGCGAAGATATTGGAAGCCCGATTTAGGGTCATTATGCCCTGCTAACCTGTTGCAATTTCCAAAGTTTTGAAGGTTTAGAAAGGGGAATCAGAATCAGCTTTTAGAGAAGATTTATAGATTTGAGCTTTTTGTATAATTTTTTTATGAATAATTGATGCAATTAGTAATTCTCGCATATATAAAGTTTTTTTATCAGCTAAATCCAAAGTAACCAACGAAGTGGTCGCGCTATCAGTAACGAATTTAATTTATTTAATTTTATCAAGGGTGTTACCGACTTAAGGTCCAATACTTTTGGATATGATCTGTAAACAAAAAAAAACCTCCAAAAGTAACGGTCTATCTGCAATTTTTACACCAGCAGCGAACGATATGACTTGAGATACCCTAACCCACATTAATGCAAATCACTCCGTAAATAATTGCATCAGATATTTCATCAGACTTATCATTCTTAAAGGAAATCCATGTTTCAAAGCATTTAGATTCAGTAATGGTCTATTATAGTTCCAGACAGATGCAATGCAAATGTTTCCTTTGCAATAACCGTGTAAATGTGTACCACCTTGTACAGCCATTTATGTATGTAGAGCTGCTGATAATAAATGTTATCATATGCGACTTCAAAGGTTATGACCTCTTAACATGTTATTATTATTCAAAATGAATAGTTGTGTTTAGGTTTTAACATCATACGCGATTTTGAAGGGGTTTTTATTTTTTTAACAATTAACATTAAGAGCTGTTAAGTTAACCTGAGCAATCGTGATATATGCCAAACTAACTGTAAAATTAGCACTACTTACAATGTTGATCCAAAATGGAAGCGGATATATTTTACATGTTAAGCATTACATGCAAAGCTTGATGAATTAACAGTATTCACTTTAAATTAATACTACGTGAAGTTTCAATTCACGTAGGTTAAAAATGAATAAAAGAACATTTAAATTTATTTATTTAACATTATCTGCTATAAAGATGTTGCTACATTCAAATTATTTAAGGTACGTGGGGATGAAATAAAGAGGGGATAAGATGAGTTCATTAATATTTAAAAGATTATTTTTATTCATTATTTCTAATATAAAATATACATGGAGAAGTGCATCAAAATATATAAATTCTTATTCAAAACAAATTAAAACAGTTCTTGGTTTGAGTTTAAAAAGGAAATTTCAGCCCTATTGACAATTAAAAAACACTTTTTTGTATTCTGTACCTTTGTATGCATTCCGATGTTCATCGTTTAAAGTTGAGTTTAAATTGAGGTTTCCTGAAGGATATCATGAAGTTAAGAATTTTAGGTATGGCTTGAAGAGCTTTTGATAGACGTTGAATGTAGCCAGTTTTGGTTTCATGTTAGGGCTAACCACCTTCTTAATGAAAATACATCGGCCTGAAATAAGTTTTTGAAAGATATTGATACATGTTTAGACAAAGTAGGGTTGCGTGTTAGAACGTACGTGCGTCGTTTTGCCTGCAATGGGGAAGTTTGATTGGGAACAATTCATTAATATCCTCATCTTTAAAAAAGGATGGACTTTCGATGTCCATTCCGCAATCTTTACTTTAAAAGGTGATTTTACTAGAAAAAGGGATCTCATTGTGATCAGACAGTTAAGCGATAAACAATAACTTTGTACTCCTTATTGTATTTACTTTTGTACTTACCATTTGGCTTCCTAAATACATCCTCGCCAAATCTAAATTTTGTTTCTTAAAAATTGTTTCCTTCTGCTCGCACTGCTCGTACTTGTTGGTATATTTGTTGAGTCACTTTCATTCTTATTCCAATTATACCACGATTCATGACAATGCATCAACCGCGACTGCAAATGTACTTTAAATGTTTTATTATTTACATATGGTGGGCCTTTATATGATCAAATGGACTCAACCAGTAAACAAAGGCTTGATTAAATAGCTTTCAATTTATCAATTTCAATTTAACATCAACATTCCCAGTATTTCAGCTTTGCAAACTCGCAGGTCTTTCTTCGGTTTGAGTGCCAGAATATGGAACAGTTTACCTATTCAATTTAAAAATTTGTTTATTCTGAAGGATTTTCTCCGAATATGAATTCTGCACTCAGGCTAAGGGTGTGTATCATCAACGATGTGTTCAGGTTTAGGGTGAATAGAAATAATGTTATATACGAAAATGGCGATCTGTTAACTTGGGTTGAAATGAGCAGATACCTTTTACAACTATCACTGCGATCATGTTAAGTATAGATACAAAAATATTTTAGGCATACACATGATATTTTGTTCAATTGCATTAACATTAATATTAACAAAAAAATACAGAGTTATATCAACAGACTATGTGGTTAAATTAAAATCTACTTTTGTATTATATAATGTATTATTAATGTTAAAATAACATGACTTTATTTGACATATTTAAAACACATTTAGGCATTTTGCAACCCAAATTAATACGCATTCTATTTAAGTGGATTAATATTGAAATAACGCAAATTTATTTTTAGGATGATCCTAACCAAAATGTTGAAGAACCATGCTATGTCAACACAACACAATGTCAAGGCGGATATGTTTTTGACGAAGCTGATGATCGTACCGTAGCTGTTGAGGTAAGCTTAGCCGTTTTGTTCCTACATCCAAAACCTCACCTCATATCAAATGCATTTATACACATTGATAGTGGTCCCTTGTGTGCGATAAACGGTTGCTGGCACCGTTAGTGAATACAATCTATTTTGTAGGTGTCACACTAGGTGCACTTATATGTAGTACACTTTGTGATGTATGGGGACGAAAGAAACTGGTTTTAATTTGCCTCTACGCACAAGCCCTGATGGCATTTGGACAATATATGTCTGCTAGTTTGGGATTGTTTGTTGTATTTAGAATGGTGCAAGGATTTTTCATCCAAGGACTACAAACGTGCTCCTACACTCTTATGTTGGAGTATTGCCCATCGAAATATCGAACTATTGTGGCAACTTTCTGGGAATCAAACTGGGCAATCGGTCTGGGAATTCTCAGTGCAGCATCATATTTCATTAGAGATTGGAAGCTTTTGACATTGGTGTTGACACTACCGGCAGTCCTTAGTTTGTCATACTCATGGTGAGCATTTGAATATATTATTGTTAGTTTTTTTTTTATTTCCTGCAATATTTTGCATCAGGATGTTTCCAGAATCAATTTCCTGGCTGTGCTTGAAGGGTCAGAAAAAGGAAGCAATGCGATTGGTTCACAAGATTGCTACTTTTAACAAATCGTATGATATCATTCAACAATGTAATTCAATGGATATGAACGAAACCAATAAATCGGATGAAATAGAAGCGATGGCCACCGCCCCGGTAGAGAGCCCCAAATTATCAGATATTATTCGGAATTCAGTGCTACGTAAACATCTACTTTCAATGATAGACATTTGGTGCGAAATACTGTCAACGCGTTTTTTTTTTTAAATTAATCCATATTATTCGTATACTTGCAGGTTCAGTGTGACTCTTTCGTATTATGGAATCTTGAATTTTCTACCCAAATTGGCAGGACAGAGGCATTTAAATTTCATTGTTGGTGCTGCCATTGAATTATGTGCATATATTCAGGCGTATTTTGTTCTGTCCGGGCTTGGGCGAAAAATACCGATGGCATTTTACCAGTATGCTAATGGCGTTCTGGTTATCATAATTGGAATTATAACGATCATTCCTGGTGAAAGTACTTTTAAGGGTAATTTTTTTTACTACGCACAATCACAATATAATATAATGTCCTTATTAGGGACTGTTTCTGTTCATTAATAACTCATTATTTAATCAAAAAATAGAAACCTACTAATTATATTCCCATAATATTTCTAATATAATTTAATAATTTGAGATTTAAATTTAATTTACATACATCCAGTGAAATGATAGATATGGCCTGTTTGATTTGTTTAAGAAACAAACTCAATTAATATTTTTACTTTTACCCTATCCACTCCGCACTGAAATCTGAGGTTAAAGCATTCACACCGAACACTACCTGCATTTTATTTGACATTTCAGTCCGACATCGAAAAGTAAATAAAGTTGCAAGTGCGATGCTTGCTGACAAACATCCAAGAGTTTAAATTGTCACGAGAAGCTTCTCAAAAGCAAATTGCTGTTAATATTATTTTATTTTATTTTATTTCTTTACTTGTTTAACATATAATTTGACTGTTAACGTTTTCGGAGTGAGATGTTGTATTTATATATTTTTTTATTTTAAACTTATTATTAATTAATAAGAGTCGCTTTCGCTATAGGTATTTCTTCTTTTGAAGTTAAGAAAAGCTCAAATCCTCACACAGGGACATTAATAAATTTACAGATAAAATTAAAGTTAAATACGAGATCTAAATATGAAATATAAGCAACAACGGTATTTTTTAAATTAAATAGTTTGGTCTTTAATCATCATCACCTTAATTGCCAAGGGATTAGCAGTATCAAGCTTTTGCGCAATGTTCATTTACTGCAGCGAGTTACTTCCAACAGCCTGTCGTGGCTTTGGACTGGGATTGTGCGGTTTTTCAGCAAGATGTGGCAGTTTACTCGCACCCCAACTAATGGCATTGGTGAGTAAATAATACAATAAATATTTATTGCAGAATTCGGTTTAAATGTTACAAAATATTTTCATTAAACAGGCTGACTTTATACCAGCATTTATTCCACTATCGGTTATGGCTGTACTTTTGCTCATAGCTGGTACTGTCACGCTATTTTTACCAGAAACACTCTCATCAGCGTTGCCAAATACTATAGCTGAAGCAGATGAAATGTGGGCAAAAAAGAAATAATGTTTGTTGTTGTAACAATCATTTTGACAAATATAAGCAATAAATGTTCAGCATCTTACTCTTATGTGAAGATCAAATTTGTTTTAGTTTAAATTTAAGAATGCAATAATAATAACAAATGAACGGCAATATTCTTGCGGCCGCTTACAAAAATGCTAGTTGCCATTACTTGCATAATTAGACGGAGCTACAGTCCGAGGTGGACCTGTAAGCTTAATCAATAAGCCTATGCAAGTAACGCGGTATTTAACTACCATCGGTTGCGAACTTCAAGATGATGCGGCACTTAAAGATAATTGTGAGTTTCATAAATTATTCGTGAGAGAGTTTCTCAGCCCAAGGAAACAGCGATTACCGCACTGTGGGGCTTGTCGAATATTTAGGTAGGTTTAGACCATTTTTAAATCTGAAAAAAAATGCGAATTTTTCACTCGTTAGCTTGTCCAGGCTACTTACCAAGTCTTTTGGCTTTTACCTTACAATAAATCAGTATTCTCTAGAATACATGAAAAGCGTATAATGATCTATAATGAAGTCACTATTTCCTAAAACTGACGGTATTCATACTCTTCCGGCAGTATAGAAACATATTGCTTTAAAATACCCATTGAAATATATATGTACATGTCATTATAAAGGGTTTTTCTTAGAGGTATAAAAATTCGAATTGAAATAAAACACAAGAAAATTGTTTTAATGTCCATCAATTTGGCTTTATTGGAAGGATAATTTTATGCCATATATGATTTCGGGCATGTGGCCCGCTCCTGGTTCGAAAAAAGACAAGTCTAGAGGTCCAATTTTCAACCACTTTTTCAAGCATTTGGGGCTGTATGTCGGCAATAAGGCCACGAATATTGGCTTTCAAGTCCCCTAACGTTTCTGGTTTGTTGGCGTAGGCGAGCGACTTCACATATCCCCAAAGAAAATAATCCAATGACAGGTCCATTCCGCGAAATTATGCGCTCATCGAATGTTTCCTTCAATAAGTCAATTGTGACGTGCGCTGTGTGGCATGTAGCGCCGTCTTGTTGGAACCACAGCTCATCCACATTCATGCCATCCAATTCGAGAACAAAATAGTCGGTTATCATGGCTATTTACCGGTCTCCATTAACGGGAACTGACTCTCCAGCATCATTTCGGAAAAAGTATGGCCCAATGACTCTACCAGCCCAAAGAGCACATCAAACTTTTAGTTTTTGTATATGTAATGGCGTTTGAAGGGTCTCGTGTGGATTCTCTTCACTCCAAATGCGGCAATTTTGCTTGTTGAAGTAGCCATTCAATCCATCATCACTGAACAAAATTTTCGCGGTAAACTTCGCGAACTGAACCATTTTTTTCAAAATAAATTTGCACGATTTGCAAGCGTTGTTCATTTGTCAACCTGTTCATGATGAAATGGCAAACCAAACTGAACAGAAATGACATTAGAGTTGCCAGATTTGACTACAAAATGTCAGTTTTATCTCTATTCGAAAAATCAACCTCTAAAAAAGACACCCTTTACATACATTAGTCGCATACGTATGAGGTAACGATATTATAGAAACAGCTTTACAACTTTTAATTTGCAAATGTTAAGCCATACCATGATGGTAGTTTTTAAATGCCATCAAAGAGATACGATGATGCGCAATAGAACCATAAGCATATATGTTTACATTGGCGTACAATATAATAGGCAGAAGTAGTTTGCCAGCAATTTATACATCTTTAACCACCGGCTATGACTCTAAGAAGAAGTAAAGTCCGGTAAAAGAAAATTCATGGAGTTCCAGGGTAAAGAATGGTATGTTTAGATTCGTGTACTTTCACTACTCAAGTTAAATTTAAAATGTCAGGTTGGGAAGTATAAAACTTAAGAAGTCTATTTGAATAATAGTTCAAACAGTTCAAAAAATATGACATGAGTTGACGTCAACCGCATATTTTTATGTTGAGACCCCAGAAGTGTCCTCATACGATATTACATACTTGGCTTGGCCTTTAATATATTTGCCGCCACTGTATGTACATAATATACCAACTGTACCCCTAACTAGTCACAAGACGCCATGTAGACCTGCAACTGCACATACCACATGTACATATACTATAGTTTGCCTCGAGTGTGCATGTAAGGCAATGATATGAGTAGCATCCTGGAAAATTCTTAATTGGTGTTCTCTTAGAAACTATTAATACATATTTTATAGTCTGGTGATGAGAAACGCATAGACCCTTAGTTCAATTTACAATTATTTTATTTTTAGATGTTTATTTACAGGAGTCTTGGTGTAATATTAGTTTCGTTTTTGCGAATTGAGATTGCACATACATATGTACTTTCATGTGCGTAACATCAGTGTTCGTATAAAGTACAATTTACATATATATATATGTAGACTGTTTTAAATGTTGCGAGATATTTTTTATACACATACATTTCAGTACACTTCCATTTTAAAATTGTTACTTCCCTCCCCAGACTATTTTTACCTCTTTCCACAATACAAAATGAAGCCTTTAAAGGTCTGTCGGCAATAGCGAAAATATTATTGATTTTCTCCCACACATGTATGGTCCGAGGTCCAGTTCTACGAAAAATGTATTATTGGGTTATATTTCAAAGGCTATGCTGCTCATCAAAAGAAGATAAATATGTATCGTAGAACTACTAAAAGTTTGCTGAATATAAAAATATTCAGCATTTTTAATGTTTGCTTTCAGTGTGAAAATATATCTTGACCTCAATAATGCAAAATCATAAAGCACCCCTAAAACAGATTCCATTCATCCACACTGAGCAAACTCCGTCGCTACGCTCTTTTTTTGAAAAAAAAAATGAGTGGGTCTCTTCTTTGGTACAACAGCGCTAATATCTTATGTTGTTCAGTATTGGTAGGCATGTACCTCTATCTACCACGTACGTTTCTACGCCCCCTTTAATTGGTGTGAAATGTAGTGTATTTGAAAATAAAGTACTTAAAACTAAAGTATTAAAAAGCTAACTTGAAAAATCTTTTGGTTTCCAAATGAAAAAAATCAATAATATTAGTACATACATCTGATACAAATTTGTATATAGAAAGATCATCTCTTCTGGAAATTGTACAGAGCTCGATTGCCAACTTCACAGGTACAAAACCATTTGCATAATAGGAAGATTGCAATGGGTGATTAAGGACTAAACAAGTTTATGCTAATACCAGAATAGCTGGTTAGCCACGACAACTCCAGAATATATAAGACAAAAAATGTGTATGCCTAATTGTTAGTTCATAGGGCATAGTAGCACGCATATCATCTCATGCTGTATCCAAGCGAATTGTGAGACTTGGCCTTGACCAACGATCCAGCCTAAAGAATGTTTAATGCCAACCAAAACCGGGTCTGTTCTGAAGTTTATGTAATCCACTACCGTAGACTTTGAATGGCTGTTGTTCGGAACTCCAAAAAAACATACTCCTAAGTGTTTTCAGTGTTTTTTCAACAAAATTATAGGCCAATTTTTCGTAAGTAATTTTATATTATATATTTTATTGACCTCGGACCTCTAAAAACGACACCGCCTCTTCCCAACATGCAATATATTTAATTGTTTTGGGCAGTGAATTTTTTATAGCTTAAGAAAAAATTGTAAATACCTACTATATTTATTATCTATTATTACAACTTTGACATTTAAAAATAAATAAACAAAATATACTACATACATTTAGAAATTAAATAACAGACTTAGTTTTTCAAGCACCTTCAAATAAATTTCGGCTTCACTTATTTCAAAACATATACAAATCCCCTGTATTAAAATTAGAATTTAAATTTAACTCCCCCTTATGTATAGTACTAAATGTCTATTCTAACGACAACTCAGACAGACCCACATGGCCCATTAGATGAGGACCCTGCTATACATTACGTTCTCTCTCATTCCTTCTTAAAGTGTTTCCAATTTCACCAACCGCCCAGTTTTAGTAGTGTGAGCGCTCGTCACACGAAGAGCCGGCCGAGGATGTATTTCTGTTATTATCCATGGTCTCAGTAGCTATCTATCGTATAAACAGTACACACGCAGGATAAACAGTAACAGTGTTAGGTGAATAATTGTGAGTTTGCTTTGTATATTTTATTTTTGTAAATATAACTTGGAAATTGCATTGATGCTTCATGCATCCATGCGACCATACGAATATCAAAAAAAAAAATTAGAAATTTCTTCAACCCTCAAAAAGTGTAATAACATAAACAAGCAGATAACTAGTAGCAAAACAAGGTATGTACCCATTGCAATATATTTATGTATAAACAAATGCAAAGTGAAATAAAAATTATTATGTTTTTTTGTACGAGTAACAAACGAAAAGCACATTTCCACATTATTTAGTGAACATTGAAAAAAAGCTTCCTAAATAATTTTTCGCATGTATATAAAGATATGTGTGTAGGTTGTTTTTTGGGAAGGGGGTTGAAGTATAAACTAGAGGTAGTTGCAACCCCTTGTGCTTTGTATCAACTAGTTTATTCATTTGCGAAAGCCAGCGAGATTCAAAGGAAATGTAAACACAGACATTGTTTTTGACATTTGTATGGTGGGTGGCAGAATGTTACCAACGTGACTGATATACAGAAAACGAATATGTTTTCTACCTAATGTTTAAGTTTGAAGTTTACTGGCTCCTTACCGACACCACGAGTAGCACAATTGACTTTGCAATTGCGTCAATGTTCTTAATAAGAATGTGGGTTTCAAAGGAGTATGAAGGTTTTCACATCACTTATTTTGGTGCATCCATTAAAGAAATCATGAAACATATCCCTGCGTGCATTCTAAATTGAAATAAAAAGCTTTAGTGGGCGCACATCGTGTGTGGTTGTGGTATTATAATATTTCCGAATAACTCTTTGTCAATTCTTATGTCAGTGAGATCCTTTGCTACATTTTACATTTTCAACTTGTTTCCTATGTATATGTAATTGCGAGTCTTGGATTGACACAACTGGTATTCACCATGGCCGTAAGCCAAAAGATTAATAATAACGGGATGCACGAGTCGAATAAGAAACTTTAAGAAAAAAAACATCCTAAATTATGCTTGCTGGGGAAAGGAAATTTGAAAGTGCGGGAACAATTGAACAAAAAGTGGGACATTTTTAAAACAAATTCTTACAAAAATATTCTACATAGAAAGTCAAACGCAAAATAGGAATTTTTTTAATTTAGTTTATAGTATGGTCAAGGGCCCGGCTCCATCCTTTCCAACTCCATTTGGATCGAAATTAGGGAAATGCAAAAACTCGTGTTTCATTATTTCTATTCTAGAGTATATATTCAAGTTTCAAGTAAATCCAATTGAAAAATATATTTCCTTGTGCATATTATGAAAAATATATTTCCTTCCTTAGGAAGATTATCTTACTACAACGGGCTTACATATACTTTTCGTACGTTTTACACGTTTTAAATGGATTTTCTACACTTTATATGAAGTTAAATAATTCAACGAAAAAAGGTGCCTTTGTGTAAAGTTAGTATTATTATTTATTATACTATATACTGTTATATTATACTTATTATAATTGCCATATTTGTGCACTAAATCACAGATATGTATATTCAAAATTTTATCATTTTGCCTCATAACCAGGCTTGTCAGATTTCTGTAAGGATAAATCACACATTCTCAATTTTTTTCGCAAAAAACCGCCAAATTTAGAAATTTAAACCCCAAAAAATAGCCAAAGTATTTTTGACCTTTAAATTTACACAATTACGAAAGACAAAACCATATACACAATTCAAAATGTAGAGAAAAAAACCTACAGCTATGGCCAAAATAACAGCAACAACTCTTTTGTTTTGTACGTAATTTTCCTAAGTATATGACCTCCTGTACGTTAAGGGCTTTCCGGTAACAAAAAGATACTAAGGCAAATAGATATTCCTAAAGCTTAGACAAAAAAATAATTACAGTAGCGGGGTCTACCATCACCCCAACTATAACTTAGCAAGTTAAACTGAATATTTACAATATTCTTTTTTTGATAAATTCTTTATGAATTTTTTTGAACAGTTAAAGTAAGTAAAAGTTTTAAGAAAAATGAATTTGAAATAAAAAGCTGAAAAACTATTTTGATTTTTACTTAAGGCGTCATAACTTTTTTGTGAGCTTATAAAACAACCAAATTGATTTTGCGCCAGATTTCGCACTGGGCGCGTAATATATTTTAAGCTCTTTGAACAATTGCGAACCAATTTAGCTCTTAAGAAACAAGATACCAAGCCCGTACTAGATATTCGTTTGTTATTGATTCGAGCTAAAGCTCTTCCACCCAGTTGACAAACTTTAATTTATAAAGCTAAGACCATGCATTCCCTTAACAATTGGCAAAACGGCTGCAATTAAGAGATAGTTTTTCCGATCTTATAAAAGATCTGATAAGATTTTAGTAATGCGACACTTATGCACTAAATTTAAAATGTGTTCAGTTCAATGTATACGTTTTATAGATCCACAGCGACTAAGAATTCGCGGTGATGAAGGCACAATGATAACATTTACATAGTTGTATTTGAAGGTTGGCAGCCTCTTTGAAATGTGTACGAAAATATATACATTCAGCACATTTTGAAGCAAAATATTTAGGGATTGAACGTAAGATCTCAATATCCTAATAGGTTTGTTAAATAATTGTTTGCTTTAATAAATATCGCAAACAATCGCGAATAATATTCAATATCGAAAAATCAGATTTTGCACTGCAAAACTAAAAAAATATCGCACGGTGATATATCGCACAATCTGGCAAGCCTGCTCATAACTAAAACGCAGTGATGAACGGACATTCCTAGATCGCCATGAAGTTTGATGTTGATCAAATAAATACACTTTTACGCATCTACGAATATTTAAGGGTGTTACTGCCTTCCTAGTCTAGTCATAGCTTGGTACTGTTACAGAAATTATTTTCTTAAGCCAGAATTAGGTACTGTATATGTAACAAAAACATATGTATATGTAATAGTATTACAAACTAAAAAAAATAAAAACCCGTAGAAATAATAGAAACTTAAAAAACATTTTTTTTAGATACCTAATATTTTAAAGAAATCTATGAAAACTCCAGTAGTAAAAATGAAACGGAATTCAGGGGGTAGCAAGCCCAACCTCATCCCAATCAAATCAAAACATAAGGACAAACAGTACATTGTACGATCTGGGTGCCGCTTGGATACTGAGATAAACCGGGTAAGTTGTATTAAATAATAAGTATTTGTATAAATATTTTTAATTATTATGTTATGTTCTTATAATGTAAGTATAGTAGTTTTCCAGCTTTAATTTCGAGATATAATTAAGTTCTTGGCAACCTGTTCAAGTTCAAGGGCAACCTAGTTCTATCTTAAGTTGCATTAAAAACCCTCTCCTCGTATCAGTGCAATACCAATTAATTTAATCTAAACCAACCGAAAATGGAAAAAAAAGTTATAACAAATTAAAGCCACATCAGCTAGAAAAGGAGTAACATGTTTATTTTCTTCGCCAACGGTATATCTGACATTAAGGCGAAAACAGAATGCAACGTGTTGTTAGACAACACAACAAGTAATTGTTGAACAAGAGAATTTAAATGTTGAAGTGCCTCACTTTGTGTTATTCAACAAGTACATGTTGTGTTGTGTTATAGGCCCCTGCATGTTAAATCTGCCAAAAGTGTTTAATTCACTTACCCAGTCATCCGAACCCTTAGAATATTAAGAGCCGTTTTACTGTCAACTACATAACCAAAACCAACTACATTTGACAATTCTAATTTTTTTTGTAATTCTTTACCACTAAGCCATTGCACCCAGTGAGTAATTGGGTGCAGTGGCTTAGTGGTTAAGTGCGTTGGACCACTATGCGAGAGGTCGCTGGTTCAAATCCCGACCTGTACCACCTGAAAGTTTTTATTCGCTGCCCCACCTCTTGCGAACGTCTGACAAACATCTAATTGTAAGAGTAAGAAATGTCATGAGAAGCTTCTCAAAAATAAATTGCCGTACGGAATTGGCATTAAACTGTAGGTCCCCTCCATTCGTGTCAAAAATTTAACTTCGCACACACAATAGTTGGAGAAGCTAGGCTTTAGGTCCTGTATGGGCCGTTTACGCCTAATATTTATTTATTTATTAACCCTTTTCATCTGAACACAATATTGTCTAACTTGTTCGATTTAATACTAAATCATCTAATTTGGCTGATAGAACATACATATCTAAGTTCAGTAAGTGGGCAATTATTAACCACTCGCTTATTCCTGAATAATGCCATATTAAAAAAATATGTTCGTTGACAAAACAATTATTTGGATATAATATGATATTACAATAAAGGCACCAAAATTAACATTATAATTGATATTTTAATACAATTTTCATTGTTTTTTTTCTAATCTATAAACATAGCTTTGGGCAGGTAATAATTTTATTGATGTCACATTGGCATGTGATGGGCATCAATTCCAATGCCACCGCTTGATTGTGGCAGCATCCTCGCGACTACTAGAGAACCTACTTAGGTCAAACACTTCGAACAATCCTATTGTTATACTTCCGCTTGGTGTAAAAGCACCCACCATGAAAACACTTATTGAATTTATGTATAGAGGAGAGATCATTGTAGCTGAAGCTGAACTTCAGGAACTAGTCGAAAGTGCTCAACTTCTTCAAGTTGCGGGACTTTACGATCCGACAACACAATTTCAAGAATACTTTGCGGACGGTATTGGTGAACCAATTAATGCAACCGAGAAAAAGCAGACGATATGCCGACGAATATCACAATTAGATTACAACAAGAAAATGGAAGCTAAACACAAAGAACGGCACCAAGATACCGCCCACCATAAGACCAATTCCAAGGAAACTGGATCAACTAATGCATTCTACAATAAGCCACTACCTGATATAGTTGATTTAAGTGAAATTGATGAGACTGAAGGAACTTCAATATTTGCTCAAGGTGAGTGACCTGGCTGATAGTTATAGACGAACTTTGTTATATACCATTTTGGTGTTACATATTTGGAAAACCAAATAATAAGGATGGTCCATAGTTTTCTTAGTTTTATCACTTTGTATGCTTATAATTTTAATATTTTTTAAATAAATAAATACAACCAATCAACTAATAGAACCTTATGATTACTATCTCAACCAAATGAACTCTTATCTTTTTTAGAAATTCACGCTTCTCAGAATTTAAACCCAGTAGTGGCAAGTATAAATAGTAGTACTGGAACCTGTGAGAAGGGCATAAATACAAACCCCGTTTCGGATGCAAATGCAAAGCTTTTGGCAATTTTCAATAATAGATTTAATTTAATAACAAAAAATACTAGCATACCACAAAACATTACAATAAAACCTATTCCACCAAATCAATCCAAAAATGTGCCAAAAGTACCTCCGGAAAAATCCTGTGTTACTATAGAGCCAGCTGTTAAACTTACCGATCTTTTTGATCCTACTTCGGTAACTCAGTCCGAATGTATTCAATCCCAATCAAACCAAGGATCACTATCCACGAAACTATTGTCAACGAATAAAATACCGTGGACCTATATAAGCGTACCAATATCAGATGATAAACTATCAGCAGCGGAATCAACTCGCACCCAAGCATTGGCAACCAGCCAAGCAGGATCAATAAATACTCAAATCTCGAACCAACAAGTACCAATTCAATCAAGGCGTTCCCAGAAGCAACGAGTACCACTGGGAATAGCACAGATTCCATTATCAACAAACAACGTCCTGACAACAACAAAACAGGTTCGATCCAACAGCCCTAAGATCCCACCACTAAGATTACCACTAGCCAGATTACAAGCACCATACACCTTCATCAAAGTATCACCAAGTACAACAGAGATGCGGCCTAGTAGCCCTCAAATGCCACCTTTAAAAGTGCCACCAAAGAGAGCTCGGGTGTCCTCTACGTCTACGAATACGGCGGAGCTGATACCATCTATCAGCCCCCAAACATTGCCGCCATTACAGAACTATAGCAAATTGGTGCACTTTACCACCCAGGAGATGATGCCCAGCCCATCTCAAATCACAGAAACCGTAGCCACCTCTGCCAAATCGGTCCCCTCTTTCTTAAAATTTAATAGCAGTTCAATGGCTATTTCGGTGAAAAAATTGGATAGGTCTAAGGAAGAGGAAACGCTTAAAGTGATAAACATGGCAACAGAAGCTGAACCTGAAATGGAACCAGATACCAAACCAACATTTCTGGAAAACTGTCAAGTGCAAGAAAATCCACTGAAAACTGTAGTAAAAATGGAAACGGAAACAGAAACAATGGAATTAGGTGAGACATCATTTACTGAAGCAGACTTTCCAAACTTCTATGCGATGATGAAAAAAGAAAAGGACGAGCTAGGAGTGGCACAACAAGTTCACGAGAAAGATGAACAAATGTTGACAGAGGATGAAGCTAGAGCAGCTATTAAGATGTTGACTGCGGCCGATGTAGAGAAAATTATTTGTCAACCAAACGTGTCTTTCTATGAAGATGATGATTATAACGAAGATGTCGAAAGTAAGGTAATAGATGTAGAAACTGAAATGTGCATTGATTATGATCGTTTGGTGGCAGAAATATACACGGAAGAGGAAGATGACTTTAAACTAGGATCCCCAGCAGGACCTCTTGAACTAATAAGGCAAGAATCTGATTTAGACGATTGCTCGCCAATGTTTTATCCACCTGATGTAGTATCACTGCCTAAAGCTCTGCATAAACGTAAACACCCGCCAACCCTGGTGCCTCTCTCAGTTATGCATTCTAAACAATTTCACTACAGTCATAAGCTTAACGCAGATGAAAAGAGTGATATTAATTTTAAAGAAGAGCTTTCTTCTACTTTGGATGATGCGGATCTGTTTCCATTATCACGGGAAGGAGATCCGCATTCGCCAAATGTTGTAATTTTGAGAAATCCAAGATGCAATCAGCCACGACATTACAGTACGGAATCGCTGTACAATGCGTTAATGGCTGTCAAATATGGCGAGAGCATATACAGGTCAGTAAAAATAATAAAATTTAAGACATAATCATTAACTTGCTCATTTTTTATCAGGTCTGTTTCTTTACGGGCACTTGGATTTCAATTCATTCGGATGACCTACCTTTTATTTTCCTCAACTAAATTGTGCAGCATATTCAGCATACCTATTGCTTATGTTCGTTTTGATTTAATTAACGCGTAAAATTGTCCACCGGAAAAGTAAAGAAACAGACCTATTATGTTTTTTAGTACGAGTTCTTCATTTCAGGACGAGGAGAACTCCAACTCATGACACGTTCATTTTTCAATTAAATTGTAAATACTTACGAGTAGTCGTAAAAAAAATACATGTACATTGGTTCATATAGTTTTTGTAACACAGCACTCGAAAATGGATTTATAGCATTCGGCAAAACCTAGTCCGACTTAAAATGATCTGTATACCTTTTCTATCTATTGAAGTATTACAAGGTCTGTTCCCCAACTTTTTCAAGTAACTACTTAAATTTCGAGGAGAATGCAAATGTTACAAAAAGTAAAAGTAAAAAGGGGAGCTTTTGTAAACGATGTCTTTTTAAGCCAGTAATAACTTTGATTTTAAACAAAAGTTGCATGTCTTAAATTATATACCCTTTTATATGTGTTCAATCGAGAGAATACATTCTGCCATTAATTTTTAATCACAACTTCGGCCATATTCCCACCACGGCATCCGAAAGACTTTTTCAAGCATATGTGTTCGTATGTCCTCAATAAAATTTAACGGCGTTTCGATAATTTTATGTAGTTTAGTCGATTCAGATTCGACAATTTTGCTTATTGACATCATCATGCAACCAATAATGAATGGTAGGGCGAATAGCGGTCTCAGATGATCAATTATGTCGAGTATGTAACTATTGTACAAGTGCTCTATAATATTGGCGCACAGAACCACTACAGAATTGTTGTTATAAAGATAGTCGACTTAGAGGAATTTTTTCTTAAATGCATTAAAAAAGAGCAGAATGGCACATGTATACGGTTTTTTGCATGGAGCCAGATTACGCACCGCACACAATTGCATTACTGTTTCAGACATTAATTTTAAAAGTAAATATCATGTAGATTTCATTAATACCAAACTGCACAACGACAGGCTACTAAACCTAATATGGTTCATTCATACGTATTCATATATATGAAAATTGAGATAGAATTCGATCGCCATGTTTTGCAGGTTTAAGGAAACAGGGAATATGGAAATTGACTATATGTAAAAAATTAAGTTCTTCTGCTTTTCATGTATATACTTTTTTTGTCCCAATAAATTTACTCTACAAACATTTTTTAGTACATTTAGAGGTCGTCCCGGGTAGGTAACCGGTGTAAAGTAAGATGGAAACGTTTAACTTTGTGTAGTTGTTTCATGATTCATACATTCCCAAAATTTATTTTTTAACTTTTTTAACGAATGTTTGAAGATCAGCTTTATACAAGGTTTTCACCAAGAATTTGGTAAACGGTGATGCATGATTATTCAGTACATTTTTGGTTGAAGGGCTTTAAGAATGGCTCAAACGAATGTTTGAAGATCAGCTTTATACAACGTTTTCACTAGGAATTAGGTAAACCGTGATGCATGATAATGCAGTACATTTTCGGTTGAAGGGTTTTAAGAATGGCTAATATTTACGTAGCGGTTAATTACATACATATATCGACTCTCGTCGCCTTCAACTTCATTCCAATTTTTCGAATAACTCATGATTATTCATCATTAATGACTGATTCGAGAAAATTGAATCGCACCACAGAGTCGAGGAGAGCGGTAAAAAAATTGTTGTTTCTTATGGAAGTTCACATACGCAGATGGAAAATGGTTGCCATAATAAAACATATATCTCTTATCACCACTGTACTCTACGCTCACATCGCTGCTATCTTCGGAGCTATTTCTTGCTTAGTAAAAATAAAAAAAGAAGCGATGTATTACTTTGATTTACTACTTTCTGACTGATATACTTATGTCTTTTGCATGTAAGTTCTTAAAACACTCGTTGCGGTGATACAGATGTGTGGGTGTGGGTTAGAGGTATTCCACTTCCATCTCTTAAATTATCCTCATCATCGGCTTAGACTGTAAGCCGGTAACTCAATTATTACCATATTTAAAAAACATATTAAGCCATACTATTTAAAATAGCAATTTCAAATGTCTGAACTATCACACTTATTTTGCTTAGTCTACAACTAAGGAAAGCATACAACATACTTTATTTTGGTAGAGATAAAAGACATTTCTCTTTAGTTTATTATTTTTCCTGTAAAATTGTTATTTATGGAATTAGCCGGTTTATACTTTTAGCCGACGATATGTTAATTTGGTAATTGTCGGCAGCTAAATTTGAAGCCTTTGATAGATACATACATTTTGAGCTGTATAAGTACCCTCCATATGTTTTTTCATGAATGCAAAGAGATTTGGACAACGAGGGCAGATTTTCAATTGCATTTCAACGTACATAAAGCAAAGTTTGTCTTAAAAAATAAAGCGGCGGTATCCATGAAGAAACTGTATACATACATATTATCGAATGATGCCTAGAAAAATAATTATATACAGTAAGTCCAGTCGAGTAAACAGGTCAGCTGAGGCTTGTATGGTATAAATGTTTGAACCTTGTCAAGGTAAATTTTTCTTTATTTCATGCTGTTGTGATTAAACACAAACTTTTCATTAAACAAATACATACATACCTATCTGTTCAACTTACACATGGTGTTTTAGTTTTAGCTTATAAAAAAATCACAAAACTTGTGGGATGATTCCTTCGAATCCATTATAAAAAATTGACGAAGAACTATTTTTTTTTCAAAATTTATTTTAAGTTTTACTGGGATTATTTCCGAGGTTTTTTTGTTTAGCTAAAGCACCTAATACATCCCTTTTATTTTAATTTACTATTCAAACTTTTTACTGAGTTATATAAATGTCTTACTTTCTATGTATAACATTCTCATATGCCGGATTAAGTGCTTAAATGTTTGTCTTTTTATTATTTTAGGGCTTCCCGACTACATGATGTACCTCGAAAAACACTTCGTAATTGGATGAAAAGATTTGGAATCAAATCTGTTTATCCAATGCCGAAACAGCTTAAGGATGCGGCTAAGAATACACGTAAGAAACAGCCGGCCACCCAGACCATTTGACTATCGAATGAAGCTATATCGATTGGTAAAATTACTAGAACTACTAAAAAACGGACTGCAAGAACGTGCACCGTGACGTCAGCTACAGCAACGCTAACCCCATCTCCTAATAGTGGATTTAAGGGATTTTACGACGGCGATTACATTTAAACAGGTTAAAAAGCAGCAAATATAGACATTTTGACATTGGACAAATATTCTCGAAGAAATATCTTGAAGCAGTACTACAAGTGCTGACTTGAATTCATGTATTCCAAAAGACACTGTAGAGAAAAAGTTTTGTATGTACTTATATCATTACGATGGACTTAGTATATGTACATAACCTATATGTTTTAAGATATACATTGAGATGTGCTTACGACTTATTTAATTCAATTAAATAATATGTATTATAGGTGTTAAAGTATTAGCGCCTAATTTTGTGATACACAACGTCTAAGAATATCACGTCTCAACAATAAAAAAAATACTGTCAATCTGTAATGCTATGGCCTACTAAATAGTATATATAGTGTAAAATATTTTATATGTATTTAAAAGATGAAGTAACGTAGTATGCCAAATTTTAAATTAAATACAACATACAAATATATTTACATATATACAATATATATTTGTAACAATTACTCAAAATAACTTAATATGAAAACATTATATTTGTAAAAGAAACCCAATTTTGAATAATAATATGCATAAGTTCTTTGACTATATTTTATATACGTAATGTTTGAATTAACTAAAAATATTTGTGAGTAATGGATATATTTTTGTCGTAACCAAAATATATATGTATTTACTTGTCGTTGTATAATTGCTGAAGTAAACTGTTTACATATGTATGCTCATTTTGTTTTTCCTCGTCGTTGTTACCATGATAGTAATTTTATTTTTAAGTACAGAAATCTTCCAACATACGACAGATGTGACCCGATTGCACGAAAATACTGAAAGTGTATTTACCCATTCAGGATAATTTTTGACGACGTTTAGCCCATGACTGTACATAATCAGGTGAAATGGATAAATGTTACATATATATTTCACTAAATACATTTACCTGCATATCTAGGTAAATGATTTAACAATGAAAATGTATGCTCTACTTCTCACTATAAAACATAATTTCCTGCAAATTGTCGTGATATCAACACAATTTCAAATCTTTTCAAAATAGGGTGGGGTATGGAAATTGGCACATTAATCTATTGTGAGAACTTCTGATCAATAAGAGAACCCAAAGCCTAGCTTCTCAAACCACTGCGTGTGCGAAGTTATAGATTTTCTGACAGGAAAGAAGTGACATACAGTTTAATGCCGATTCTCATCACAGTTTTTATTCTTGGATGTTTGTCATACGTTCCCAAGAAGTGCACTTAACGCACTTAACCACTAAGAAACTGCACCCACAAACTTGCGCGTAGTGGTTAAATTTACAGACTTAATCTCTGCGGTACTGTCGAAGCACCTCAATTACCGTTATCAACTGTCGGAAACGACCTTTGTCAGATTTGTTGCTTTATTATGGTATGCACACGACACACTGAATTTTTATTAGATGGGCACACGACGCAAATTCGATTAAATCGAATGAAATCGATCAAAAAGTCAGTCATCACTACATTTTCGGGTGGAAAAAACAAAAATAATTGAAAGTAGATTTTTGAGTCGGAAACGACAACGGTAATCGAGGTGAATATGGCTTCAATAATTCATCTTTCTACAAGTGTGTAAATTTCTCAAAATTTCATGAACTAAGTTTTTATTGAGGGATGTACTATTTTTGTATTGAATTTCATTGAAGAGCAAGCCGATTTGTTGTGGTTTGGCGTCTGCAATACTTCATATGCAACTGCATTGCTCTGCAAACACAACTATGTTGCATTACTCTATTAATGCTCGATGATATTCCTTCAGATAAAATCAAATTGTAAAGAAAAGCAAACAAGAATAGATAGACATACATGTATTTTATTTCTCATAAAATGAATACAATTAGTTTTCACATCAAACATTATAGTATGCATATTAATTCCATTTATGCTTTTATACACTAGTTCTATTTTTTGTAAGAGTTATGAAGTACTTTGAAAAACATTTTCAAATACTTTTCCTCTCTTCTTAATATACTTTGAAATACCTAGTAATAATTATCCTTTTTTTTTAATTTATTTGCCTAATAAAGTTGAAACTCAATTGCTCAATAATAATTCATTGCATCCAAAGTCTGTATAGTCTGTTTGTGGATAAGGAGAATTAATTTACACTTCATTTTCACATTTCTGAATGGTGTAAAAATTTTATATAAGAAAAATTATACTTACTGCTTGTTATTGGAACAAGACACTCAATGATAATGAATTGTAAATTTATGCTATTGAACTAAAACATGCACTCAAATACACACACTACACTACAAAAAATAATCAAATAACCGTACAATAGTTTGAAATGCCATTAGCTATTTTCATGTAGACAACATAATATAAAGCATACGAATTTTACGATGAAGACAAAAAGAACAATATGGTAAGTTTATTATGTAATGTCAATGGTATCTTGTAAAAATTTGCTCACATTAATGCCCCCTTAATCATAGCATAAATAAATTAAGTATTTGCTTCTACATATTTGTGGTCTGCAATGCAGGTTCTTTTTTTATGTTATTCTATTTTAATACAATAAACAAATTAAGACAAATGTAAAGGAAGAGAGTAGGTATCTATTGTAAAACTAAATATGACTGCATATTTATATGTATGCATTTATTTATTATTTTGATTACCGTCAGAGGGATGGTATACTGTATTTTACTATTTAACAACTGATATCTTTGATGAATAAACCATTTCATTTTGTTACGCGTAGTAAAAAATCAACACATTGTAATATTAAATCTCGGAAGATTGTCTATATCAAATTTGGCTTCTGATCTAGGCCGTCCGTCACTGAGCCATTGCTCTGTCGTATCCAGGACTGATGGTTAACCTAAAATAAAATACAAGAAGTCAATTAATTATATGTAGTACTATTAGCATAATGCAACAGTTCGAAGTAGTTACCAAATTTAAAACGACAAAGCACCAATAGGTTTTTGCGTTTATTGCACACGCTTTTTAATTTATTAGTGTATTTTTATTAACTAAAACAAAACATAACAAAGAAATCAAAATTTAAAAAAAAAACTACAAAGACAGAATAAACCGAAACAGTATTCAACTGATGTACCGTGTGTATCAAAAAACAATTTTTTGGTTATTTTCAAGAACGAAACTAAAACAGAGAATACGAGATCAAACAATTTTTGTGATCAATATATGAGCATCAGAGTATAGAAAGTTGTAGAAAAAATGGTTGAAATATTAATAGTTAGGTCACAAGTGTAGAAATAAATTGTGTTTAATCGAATTATCAGCAATCATCAGCAAATCATTTCTCATTAGGACCAACTGTTTAAATTACTTTCGGGGACCTAATTTGCCCCATATGAATTATATTCGATGCTAACAGCGAGTTTTCCTCGATCGCAATGATTGTAGGTACAGTCGACTCTCGGTAACTCGAAGGACTTTTAAAAACTAAACTAACCAAAAGGAAGTTTGTGTGAAACTATATAAAGGGTGATTTTTTAAGCGTAGTTTTTTTAAAAATCGAATAAAACACTCAAATTTGCATTAAATATTCAAAATTTTTATTGTAATCGATAAATAGGCCTTTGCAATTTACGTTTTAAAGACAACTTTACATGAAGTAATGTTGTCCGCGGCTCCGCTTCAAATGGTCCATTCGGAAGGTCCAATTTTGCGTCACTTTTTCGAGCATTTCGGCCTGTATTCCACGAATTACGCGTGTTATGTTATCCTGTAAGGCTTCGGCTTGTCCTGTTCATCACTATCTTCGATAAATCAGCGCATTTTCACATTTATCACAGAGCACAAATTTTGAACATAAATTTCAATAACTTGCAATTGTTGCTCGTTTGTAGGTCTTTCCATGATTCAATGGCATAGCAGAGTATACTGAAAACTTTTCACTTTGACTGATGGCATTTGGACGCCATAGCGGTGATTTTTTGTGCGAATCACCAATTGCTAAAAAATTTATAGATTTTGTTCGAAATATAAAGACGTTTTCTAGGGAACTCGTGATAACTTCGAATTACGGAGTAGTTCGAATTAACGAGAAACGACTGTAGTAGGTATAAAAAATATTCTTTATTAAAGAGAGTACAAACATGGATATATAAAAAATTATACATATATAAAATATACATATATGTGATAACAAAATGGTAATAAACGCAGTTGTACTAAACTCTGCTTGGACCTTTTATCTGACACTCTATAGGGATTGAGAATGCTTTGAAAACAACTCCATCTCCTTCCAAAAATAGATCGGTGTGATCTTTATGCTTTTCAATGCTCGCTTTTTTTTATATAGAAATATTTAGTATTAAACTTCACCAAAAACTGAAGTATGCATTCATTATTCACTCACATTTCTAGTCGATTTCTACTTGTGAAAACAATTTTATACTGACTGTACATGATCGATTTAAAATCACTTACAGATCGATAAAATCGTCGTTTTTACTGATTTTTGACACAGTATTTCATGCCATTCTTATAAAGAAAATACAATCTTTTGGAATTCATTCTGCTTTACTCAAATGGATCACCTGTTATGTGCAAAATAAAAAGCAATGTGTTTGAATTGGTTGTTCTCAATCAAGGCTAATTAAAACACTATCTGGCGTTCCCCAAGGTAGCCTGCTTTTTAATATTTTTATTAATGACATCCCTAAATTGCTTCATCTTGCGAACTGTCTAATGTAAGCTCATGACTTAAAGATATTTTTACGTGTCAAACACGTTTATGACTGTAAAGATATTCAATAAGATAGTGGGCTGTCGTCAGAAAAACCTCGGCTTTCACTAAACATAAATAAATGTCATTCATTTTCCGTTCATCGTAAATTAATTTCTGGAAATACTCTTAGTCCTAAGACCGAGGTTGAGGATCTCGGTGTGATTTTTGATACCATATTATCATTCTCATTGCATATTGATTATGTTGTTGCCAAAGCAAATTCAATGCTTGGTTTTCTTAAAAGATCTTGTGCTGAGTTTAAGAATCCATATCCTCTCCTTGAATATTGTTCTATAGTATCGTGTTTTATTGCAATTCTAAAGTTCGTTTGGAAAGAGTGCAAAAGCCCTTCACTAGATTTGTTGTGAAGCAGTTGCGTTGGAATCTTGTAAATATGCCCTCTTACACTACAAGATTTGCATTGATAGGATTGGATACTTTGGAAAATAGGAGAAATGTTCATTTGTATATTGTTTGTTCATGATATTTTCTCATATCGAATTATTTGTCCTTATATACTTGTAAAGTTTGAACTGTATGCACCGGAAAGAATAATTTCGGTTTCGTTATTTATTTTTGATGCCCAGGCATAATTATAGGTATGGGCTTAATAAGCCTGTAACAAAATTAATAAAAATATTTAATTCTTTCTGTACTAAAATTGATTTATGTTGTGATAGGATACAAATTAAATTACTTTTATGGCCTTTAATCTGATTAACTTGATTAATTTTGATACATAATTTTATATACTCTATCTGAAATCTGTTAGAATTAAGTTTCGGTAGATAAATAAACTAAACTAAAATCGAATTGTAGAAAATGGCATTTTTACTATCGATATCGATAAAATGAAATGCTGAACACCAATTTTTAATTCAGATCGATTTCAAGTACTTATCGAGTGGAAGTGATATGTAGTTAGCTTTTATATCCAGGTCTAAATGACAATTGTCAAATCTAGAAGTCAGTTAAACTTATGCGACAAAAGCACAGAAAAAGTAGCTTTGTTCTAAAATTCACTTGGAAACATGCATCTGCCACCAACTAAAACAGAACTTCACTGTTAATAATAGCAACTCCACAAATTGACACAAAATCTCATCCTATTTGCGAAGTTCACTCAATAGGTGATATTTAGGTGCCCTAGCTCGCTCAAATTATACTTATTATAGAATAGAAATATTCAAAAGATTCTTATAATCGCCCTAAAAAAACATAGCTTGACAGGCAATGAACGATAACAAAGTTAACGCGAATAATAGAAAATATTAAGAGAAAAAAAAAAATATACTAACTTTAAAATTCACTCGATGAGGTTTCTTCTTCTTACCTGCTGCGTATCGTTACTCACGGCAGCAGCAGTCGTCGAGCCTTGTCCGCCGCCACCTGCACCACTTCCTCCTCCACTTTGCGTCATCCAGGACAGAAAGCTACCACCTTGGTTTGATGTTCCATTTTGGTTATTTTGTCCATTGCCCCCACCAAAGCCCTAACAGATAAGAACATTAGTTTTGTTGCGTTTCTGATAATATTAATTATTAAATACCTGCTCTTGTGATTGATTCTGTAAATTACCAATCAGTCCCCACTGGTTTAAGGCAGCAGCCACAATAGCTGGATTCATAGGAAGCGTATTTAAATTGAGCCCAACTCCAAGTGGATTATTTAAACTTTGTTGCTGATTTGATGGATTCTGTCCCTGGGGATTGATGCCTAATGCCTGCAAATTTGGCATATCCAAGTTACCCCTATTTTGATTATTCCATCCACCGTTATGTTGCTGTGGTGGCATAGCTTGACTTTGCATATAAATGCCACCCCCCCCGCCACCACCACGATGCTGCGAGTTGTAGGATTGCATTGCGTCTTGTCTGCTCATAGAACTTGATGCCGAATTAGATGATCCAATAAGACCGCCACCATTGGCGCCGTTGCTACCTCCTCCAACTGAACCATTACCAATAGCACCCACCCCCATGCCTGAGCTTCCAAGACCGTTGCCCATCATTCCTCCAGACGCAGACACGCCAAGACCATTTCCTCCTCCGCCCAAACCACTGCCAACAACACCATTCATATTACTGCCATAACCATTTATACCACTGTTTGGATTACCACGTGCATGCGGCGACAATCCATGCATACCGCTCATTGGTTGGTTTTGACTGCCATTGTAATTATTAAAGTTATTATAGTTTCCACCGTGGTTGGCGTTGTTTCGATTTTGTTCCGTTTTTGGTGCGGCATTCGAGACATGGACGGAGACGCCTTACGATAAAAATGACGCAAAATGTTAATGCTAAGTTGCGAAAATTCGGCAGTTACATTTCTTACCTTTTACTATATGGTCTTCCCCACACAACGATTGTGCTACATCCGGATCCAGAAACGTGACAAAACTAAATGCACGGAAGGGTTTTGGGATGAAAACGTCTGTTACTTCGCCAAATTTGGAAAAATATTCCCGTAGGTCTTCCGCTGTCATATCTTCCGTACAACGGCCCACAAATACTTTACACGGTACTTGATGTACCATTCCTTGCTATTGGAAGACAACAATTATTTTTGCCAAGAGTAATAAAGGGTGATTTTTTAGCTGGTTTGGTTTTGGCAACACTGGTTTTGACAGCTGACGTGTATTTAGTACCTTGTGTCACTGTCAAACAGCTTCAGTTTGGTTTGCAATTTAACCATGGATCGTCTTACAAATGAACAACGCTTGCAAATTATTGAATTTTACTATCAAAATTCGAGCTCGGTTCGAAATGTTCATCGCGCGCTGCTTCCATTTTATGATCGGCATTCTCGACCTTCTGAGCAGTCTATTCGGAAGATTGTGACCAAATTTCGCACCAAATTTACTTTGTTGGACATTAAACCACCAACACGTTTACGTACTGTGCGTATTGAAGAAAATATTGCGGCCGTATCAGCTAGTGTGACAGAAGACCGCGAAATGTCGATTCGGCGCCGTTCCCAGCAGTTAGGCCTTTGTTACAGCACTACGTGGAAAATTTTGCGGAAGGATTTGGGCGTAAAGCCTTTTAAGATACAGCTGGTGCAAGAACTAAAGCCAGCCGACCTACCACAACGCCGAATTTTTGGTGAATGGGCTCTTGGAAAGCTGGCCGAGGATCCGCTTTTTTATCGAAAAATTGTGTTCAGCGATGAGGCTCATTTTTGGTTGAATGGGTACGTAAATAAGCAAAATTGCCGCATTTGGAGTGAAGATCAGCCAGAAGCATTGCAACAGCTACCAATGCATCCCGAAAAAGCCACTGTTTGGTGCGGTTTATGGGCCGGCGGCATTATTGGGCCATATTTCTTCAAAGATGATGCGAATCGCAGCGTTACTGTCAATGGTGAACGCTACCGAGCGATGATAACAAACTTTTTTTTGCCCGAAATGGAAGTTCTTGACTTGCATGATATGTGGTTTCAACAAGACGGTGCCACATGCCACACAGCACGCGAAACAATGGCGCAATTGCGAGGCGAGTTTGGTGAACAGTTAATTTCACGTTTCGGGCCGGTCAATTGGCCGCCTAGATCGTGCGATTTGACACCATTAGATTATTTTTTGTGGGGGTATGCCAAGGCTAATGTGTATAGGGACAAGCCCGCTTCGATTGACGCACTGGAAGCCAACATCCATGCATTCATTCGTGAGATACCGGCCGATATGTGTGAAAGAGTATGCCAAAATTGGACTCAGCGGATGGGCTACCTGAGACGCAGCCGCGGTCAACATTTGCATGAAATTATCTTTAAACATTAAATTGCAAGGTTCAAACTATCGATTCAAATAAATATTTCATTCATTTTTTCGAATTTTTTGTGTTTTTTTTTTAAAAAAAGTTCTAAATCTCTTAAAAAATCACCCTTTAGAATAAAAAAGTTATAAAATCTACAATCTACTACCGAAAATCTTTTCTAAGAAAAATCGCTAATTGTAGCACTTACAAGTAAATAAATAATAAATTACCTTCGAATTGGGCACCTTTACTTCACACCATCGGCCATCAATTAAATGTCGTGTTGATAAAACTCGCTTTTGTGCTTCATAGTATGCAAATCGAACAAATCCAAACCCTTTAGATTGACCCGACTTTAAGTCCTTCTTCACCTGCGCCATAAGCACATCACCGAATTCCTCGAAATGTTCACGTAAACTCTCTTCTGTGGTTTTCCATGGTAGTCCAAGAACAATTAAATCTGTGCAACGTGCCCGTGTTTCGACGCGCTTTGTTTTAGCCGTCGAATTTTCAAGATTATCATCGCTTTTTCGTTTATTTTCTGAAATAATAAATTAAAAAATCAACAAATAGCAGCAAATTTTAGTAGCTAAAAAAATAATTAGGAAAGTAACACGACATAATGCTGTGAATAATTAATAATATTAAGGAAACAATAAAATAGCAAGAAGGATCAGTAATTAAAGGTAATATCGGATTGTTACCTCGTTCTGACAGGCAGAACGAACCAACACTTATATCCAGACATAAGAAAATATAGTGCAGATACCTTTATAAAAGGCGTAATTTCGTTCTTTTTCAAATATTTTACGGTACCGTGACAAATCGCTCAAAACGGAAAAGTGGGCGTTTTGTCGCGCAACCTATTTTACACATTCAAAATATGTAAAACTACTATCCTTTTTAAAATATACGTACCTTTGGGAAAGACACAAAAATATATTTGAGAACCCCATCCAGTTTCAGAGGAAGGGGGATAAAATCGTCCCTCATTTAATCGAACTCCGCGTACCGCCTTTGTTTCTTCACTTCTATACTTTAAGCCGCATGAGCCAGGATATTGCGCTTGCAAAGTGGACTGCAATAACGTTCCATCTTCTTCAGTTGGTAACTCAATAGGCTCCTCGCCTTCATCTTCGGCAACTTGTACGAAGTCCATTGAAATACTGTCTTAAATCTGTAACAAAAAATTACCCACATATAGATATTTCCGAATAATATAAATTATTTGTATATTTCAAGAATAGAAAAGAAAGAAGTTAGAATCACTCTTAGCGCACACGATTTAGTTAAATTGTGTCTTTTTTTCATAAGGACCAGAAGTCGAATTGCGGGGTCTCCTGTGAACGAGTTTGTTCTAGCATTGAGAAAGCGACATCAGGCAACATACTCGTTTGTAGACAAGGGTATAGGCTAAACTATCTAGTGACCGACATCTTTTCAGTGATGGTCAGATGCCACTATTTTTTTCCTGTAGCTGGATGCTACCGAACATATTTTTAAGGTGTTCGAAATGCACATGCCATAAGAAAAGATTTCACTTGGCTTGTATTCATCCGTTACTTTATGATTAAAGAAGTCAGTTTGCTGATAACTTAAGAATTCCCTAAGAAACAAGTGAGTATAAACTATTATTGGAACAGCATATGCGTGTCTTGTACAAAAGTGGACAGTGAATATTATTTTAAGGTATTAACAACTAGTGGATCTTTTTCTTAGTTTGTTATTGTTAAAATAATAAAATAACTTAATATTTAACGTGGGGTGTTCATAACTAAAATGTAAAGTTCAATAAATTCAGTGATCAACACACAAATAGACACCTATTACTGGCTTGACTGGACATTTTTTGAAGACAAAGGTATGGACACAATTGAAGTTTTCTTTCTTTTTTTCTTGTCATTATTTTCAAACCATTTTTCCTTTTGAAAAAGGGATGTCTATCAATGATTTTTATTTTTAATTCATATTTTCATTTTTAAATATATATAAAATTCATAAAAATCGTTTTAATACTCTTACAGAAAATTATTAACAGTTCGATATTACATTAAAAGCATTACGATCCATGCAGCAAAGAAAAACTTCAGAATTTGTAAACTCAAATGTTCTCTTAATCGTGTCGGTCACTTGATATCTTACCCTATACGCTTACTTTAAATATGAATGTTAAATGTTTAGTATATCGACACTATTGCCTGTCACTGGGTTTTTGAATAAGTCACTTTTAGCTGTTTGTCATTTAGCAATTTTTTTTAAGCTTATACAAAAGCCAATGTGTTTATAGATGACGGTTGGTGAATCAACTTAGAACCATTCATGTAGTTTTTTGGTAGATACTGCACAATGTAAAAAAAATTACCTATTTTGCTATCAAAATTCTCACGGAATTAACTCGTTCCTGGAGGTCGCAATTGAACTCTAGCATAATACAAAATAACTTTATTCATGTTTACTTTATCAGATATTAACAAATTAATCAAAACAAAATAGGAGAGTCAAAATTTTGACTCTTTGGATTTAAATATTCAAGAAAACAGAACATTCACAAACTAAAAACAAGCAATTGCTAATGGAGCAAAACGTAAAACTTCATTTTGCATTAGGTTAAACAAGATATATATGTATATATAGTGGTATATAGATGTCCTTTCACAAAGCACACACTCTCAAAAAACTAACTCAGATCATAGACTTTGGAAGAAAATGGTTGAAAAATACATTCTTGATTATGTTCGGCTATCATGACTCATGTAGATACCTTTAAGTTTTTCGTTTATATTGAATAAATTAATTCTTTTAGCTTTGTTTTAGAAGACACATTTCTATATAAATCACACACTCATTCAACACCAGACACTGAGGTTGGTGTTGATCTTGGTTAGCAATGTTGGTTGTTTCTTTGTGGCGCAAATATATCCCGAGTCTTCAAATATAGCCAAATAAAGTTACGGTCTATATATAAGTACATTTTTCAAATATTAAAAATGGTTGTGTCAAACGACGAAAAGCAATGAGTTACTTTATTAACGAATACAACACTTTTAGACAGGAAGATAAAGAAACATGCTGTTATTTATCTTCTCGGAATGAACCCCGAAGAATTCGCAGATCAAAAAGGTTAGGACGTGCTTTTGCCCGCGCGGAAGAACACCTCTTCAGAACGATAGGGGAAATACCATCTGGACCAGTGGATATGTGAACGTTAAATTCTTAAGTGGAGTCAAAGTGGGAAATGTTATGATCCCTCATTCGAAATAAGAAATAAGAGAGATTTTGAAACGCCAATGTTTGAGCGTAGAATTAGAAGAAATGATGAGATGCACCAAAGAGTACGTTACAGCATTCAAAATTCGTGTTGTGTGTCAAAGAAAATAATCTTTTCATTTTACAGTACGTCCGAATACATGTTTTCGGGTGAAATGAACTGAGCACCTCTGGTATGATGAGTATTGCGGTTGAAGGGTTGAAGAGGTGGAAAGCAAGTGTATATTTTATTCGAGCACTTAAAATGAAAGTAACGAAAAAAGGAACGATAGAGACATTGCGACGAAGACTAAGAGAGTAAAGCGATTTCTCTATATCTCGTTCGTACGAGTATCCTATTAAGTAGCTCCAAATAATTGGTGAAGCGGATCAGATTTGAGCTTGGAATAAAAATAATAAGTGACTTTGGGCAGTAAGTAACATTTTGTTCACATAAATATCACAATACAGAAATGCAATGATTATTAATAATTATTGAATTAACTGCAAAAAAGCAAAGTACATATATGTGAGTGCATCCACTCACAGTTATTCAGCACACCAGTTTCGCGCATGAAGGGCCGATGAACTCGCAGGTGTAATTTCACATTACTTTCACAGACCAACTGGTTTACTTGATTTGCATTAGTCATGTGCCAAAATCTATACCACCAGATTGATCTACAGTACAAATGATTACAAAACTGTGTACCTAATAAACATAACATATATCATGACTAACACACTTCATAAAAATTAACATATGGAAAGACTGTAGTTAACTTGGGTGGACTGTTTAATCTCATAACAATGTTTCCACATGGGACATTGTAAATTGTAGCACGTTCATTGCGAAGCAAATATTTATTTGTAAATTGAGGATATTTTTCTATAGAACTATGTATATATTTTTTGTGAAAAAAATAAATAATTTCATTCCGTCCCCTAAAGTGACAAAATTATGTTTGTTTCTTATTGAAATTGTAGGCGGATTTATTTTCATTTAAGCTAATCAGGCTCTTATGAGCGTAGTATATTTACTGACATTAAAACTAGTGATGGCCGGACAATATTGGTCTATGACCAATATAAAGAGATTTACAAATAATGTTAACTTATTAGGACGGTTCAAACTATTCTACTTCAAGCCGTGAACAGATTCATCAATTGTGAAACAATGATAGTGAATACAAGCAGTGATAGATCCAATATGAAAATAACCATCCAAAGAGCAAAAAACCTATAGTATATGTAGGAGGTACACAAACTAATGGAACGAGGATTTTTTTGGGGTCAGTATCCAATTCTCAAAGAAATGTCACACATTCACACTGAGCGCTCAACTTCTGACAATATTTTGTATGCAAATAGATTGCTATTGGAAAAAAATTCTTTGGCGGATTCAAGCACTTATTTGCTTCAATCGAACTTTACCTGAATCCGTTCCCAATGTAGATATTATAAATTTAAGAATAGAAGATTTGTATAACAAATTTATGAGCCACACTTTCAAACAAAATAAATGAAAAAGGAAAGAAAAAAACATGATAGACATATATAATAATAAAAAAAAACATTCACAAATTCATCTGTTCACCTTTCTTTTCGATTCTTTGAAAACGTTTCACACCACCACAAAACACAATCTTCTTCTCAAAAACGCAAACACGTTCACCAAAGAGAGGGAACAGCAAGGACAAAAATAATTAACAGAAGAAAAAATCCCTTTCGGCACTGCACCCACTCTTGCAAAATTATATTACATTTATGTATATCTATATAAAATCTTCTATCTCATTTCAAATTCATTTATCATCCTCGCATCGCACAAGTATTTCAAAATCATATAAACATCATCTCAATTTCACTGATTATATCATATGAATTATTCTGAAAAAATTTACAATTTTTTGAAAAGGGTCAAGAAGTCCATTTTCTTTTTTGTTCTTTTGTCACGTAATAGTTATTTGTTTCTTGTTTTACTATGTATCGCATTAACTTTGCACTTGATAGCTTAATATCGCTCAATTTTTGTTGTTTTTATTTTGCGGTTAAAATAAAATTAACAGCTTTATCAATCCCACTGGGAAATACACACAATTCTTTATCTTTACGTCGTCACCCATTAATGATATAAATTGCAAGACTACAAAAAACGAATAGTGAAATGAGTTGTACACATACAACATTTCAGGGATGTGCATTTGTTGCATATAAAGCAAATCTACTACATTTCGTAGCATATGTTTAAAATATTCTATTACATATTAAAAAAATTAAGTTATTACACTGGTAATGAGAGAGAACACATATTCGCGAACAAAGGAATGTTCGCAAAATTTGGCACTTCATTTACAAGCTTCATTATATTTATTCGCAAATCACCACGAATTTCAGCAAAAAATATACACAGGTCTACATGTCGTTTTCCGATGGAGGTTTACAACCGTTGGTGAGGAACGCTTCAACTATGACAATTGGCGACAAATACATATTTGTTCGTAGCCAAAGAATATAGAATTTTTAATTTCACTGTTTTGAACACCGTTAATTTTAGCCTTGGAATATTAAAGTATTATTTTATTTTTCAGCCTATCTGATGATACGTTTCCACCGAGCACTAGATCGAGATTAAAATTAATCTGCCCTTATGATACGTTTCCACCGAGAACTAGATCGAGATTGAGATTAATCTGCCCTTAATCTACTTTAAATCTAAAGATTTGCCATACAAATTTTTATCTGCTAAACATCTTGTGTAAAAAATAATCTTGAAAAAAACTAGGTTTGCATGTAAGAATCGGCTTCTGAACACACTCAATACCTATAGCCATGCCTGGATATGCCACAAGTGACGTTGGTTGCTGAGAATTGAGAGCGAATAAGCAATTTGACCACCAGATATTGGACATTTTGTGCGCAAATTTGAGAGCCAGAGAGCAGGTTGAGAGAAAACCTCTATGTTAATCTCCTTTTTGTTCGGTGGAAACGAGTAGAGATTTATTGTTAACCTTTGCCTTTAATCTCGGTTTATCTTTTGGTGGAAATGCAGCATTAGTCTAGTTAGTTAATGTGATTAGTGCTAATTTTGGTTGGAAAAGTTATAGATTAATATTTGCAATTCCAAAATATGACAAGTATATTTTCTTTACCCCTGCAGTTTATCTATATTTTTTGAGAAACCGCACGATAGCTTTCGGGATCGCTAACATGAATTCTCGACACATTATTTTGCTAAGATGTGACTTTGAATGTGCAAATTTATATGACTTGCTGTAATCGAAAGATGAATGCTATAGGAATGCATTCATCTTTAAGTTTTATTTCTTTCGTTTAATTTTGATTGCTTGAAGTCTTTTTAAGATATTTCTTAACCTTCGACGACCACCACAGTTTCTGGTTATAAACCGGTAATACGTTTTTTGCCTCCTCTGTCTCGAATCAGTTTCGCGCTCTAGCTCTTCTTTATGCGAGAGCACAGATGACTAATTATACAGATAGTCGACTGACATCAATTTTTGCTCTCTCGCCTTACTTTTATATTACCATCTGACACAGAATTGCATCTGTTTATGTCAGTTTGAGCCAGCTCACGCATGCAATCGCATTTCTGTGCCACGCAGAAAAAAAAAAGGGAAAAGCTGTCATTCACCACATATGTTACAATTAACAGTACCCTCTATGGTTCACATGTATTCACAGATTTGTAATTTAAGAGAGGATTTTGCCGCCTTTTTACATTTTTTTTTGTGGGTTTAAGGGATTATGGTATACGACTGTCGGTTCTAATTACTGATATAATTACATAGATCCTGATGATGGTGATCTTAATACCCTTTTACTGCATTTAAAATGCTCAAATGATAGCTCTCCCCCGAATCCGTAGAGCCTACCATCGAAGAGTGTGGATTTTCCAGTTGAACTGGTATGCTACCTAGGGTTTTATATTGTATTGTCTTGTCCAGCGAAATCAAAATGATTTTAAAATGCCTTTAAGCAGCCAATAACCTTTAAATTTTGAATTTGATAGCATACATATGTGGGGTACTTTAGAGCAGCAGAAAGTGCACGTTACGTCACATCTCTAAAATTTATTTTTAGTGCTTGCAAAAGCAAAAACCTACAAAAACTCCGCTGTGACAAGACGAATGACATCATATCCTTCTATGATTTAAAGGAAGCATACATTAGCATTCCAATATTCTAGGCTAAATTATGGAAAAAAAATGACCATGTAGATTCGTTCCTTCTTTCGCCATTGTCTATGGGAAGTGACAGAGATTGTTAACAGTGAAGTTCATGGAAAGGAGTTTCCTTCCATAGAAAATGTAGCCAAGCACTTAGTACATATTGTTTTTCGATTTTCGAACTGCAGATGTACTAGATTTCGATAATGCCTTCCTCCAAGTCCAAGCCGATAAATCACATGTACACTCGATTCGATACATAGAATGTGTCATCGCCGCGCTCGTATTGTGTCATTTTGTCTTAGAAGTACGAGATAGCAGCGCCAACCGCAAAAGAAATCCATTAGATACTAGAGGGTATTTTTACGCCAAGATAAAGTGAATTATATTTTCATGGTAATACATTTGGCGTAGCATTTTCTTTAAAACAAAACTCGATTTAAAAATCTTAAATCTGTTTGAAAACCGGTGACAACGTTTTGTTAAAAAATATATTTTTACGTGTGCGCGTGTGTTTCTTTTCTTTTTCTTTTTGACATCGGCATCAAACTAGTTAAACGGTGTGTGTTGTGCTTCATTCATATATTGTGCATTTATTTTTTCTCGTTTTGTTTTATATGTGAAATTATTCAGCCGATTGTGGGGTGCTTACAGTTTGTTGTTAATTGGTTATACAGCAGATTATTGTGGATGGATCGAAACGTATGACAAAAGTTTCAAATGTTGGAAGGGCAAGTGTTGTGTTAAAAATAACAAACAGCACAGTAATTGAATTTTTTTCAAATCGCCCTCCTTTTTGTGTATAAATTTCTTCCTTACACATGTGTATGTAATCGTCATTCATTCAACTGCTAACTGCTGTATCTTCATTTATTGCAGCTAAAAGAGAGAGATATATAAAAGAAAGCCAAAGTGAATGACAGAAAACAAGAGGAAGGTGCAATAAAAATTTAATTTGAATCGTTTTTTTTCTTGTTGTTTTTTTTTGTGAAATAAAATATTTCATTGCAATTGAAACCGGGAAATTTAAAAGGTAATATTTATTTAGTAGTAGAATAAAATATAAAAAATGATTTCTTATTTTATGTGCGGTTTAAGGGTTCTTCTTTTTCAACGGTCCAAAGGTCGTTTTTTCCTTTTTTTGTCCGTTTTTTTGGTGTTGTCCTCTCTTTCTCACATTTACTTGTTGACATTTAAGTGAAAGCTTCTTTAAAACGATAGTTCTTCTTTTAATTATCGATAAGTAATATTTGTGAAAATACATAAAGGTAATATGCAACAAACAAAATTAAATCCCCCCCCCCCCCCCAAAAGGAAGTACATATTTGGTGCAATTGAATGGAAAGGATTGTGTTGTTAATGCCTTGGTAGGTCCGCGTCGCTGTTAAGTCCAACGTCCAAGTGGTCTGGGGTCTCGTCGATGGATGTGAAAGTGAGACAATAAAATGTAGCAAAATGTCAATTGTGTTTGGGGAGAACAAAAAAAAAGTATGAGTACGTAGTAACGGATAAATTAAATTGGCATTGGAATTCTTGCGTGATGTTCCCATTTCCTCTAGTCGAGGATTGAGGGGAGTTTTTATTTTGGTGTCAATATTTTATGTAGGGTCAGGTCATGATGGGTGTCAGTGGCAGTAGAAAGAAGTAGAAACTCATGTTCATGTATTTGCATGTATAGCACCCTCTCGCTTCTTCCCACTTTTAATTCTGATCTGACGCCTTCAAATTCGAATAGGTATTTTTTTGCACAATAAAATTTAAGTAATGCTGTGTTGCTGCCGTTGATGATTATCAAGGGGTGCCGCCTATTTCTCTATTTTCTCTCTGCATTTTTATTCAAACTGCTTTTGGTCAATTAAATGATTAACAAAGTTTTCGTCGCTTTAATTATACATAATTGTTGCTCTTATCATACGCCAATTACATGTCTGCAAACAATTTACAAAAGAAAAAAATAGTGTGGCTTAAGAAGGAAAGCCAAAAGGGAGTGGCTTGGTTCTATTCTATTCTTTATCTGTTTGGATATTTGAACAGACAATTGAAAGACGTGCAAATGCTTGCCAATTGCATATACCAAGAAGGAATTCGTAAAGACCTAGGCGAATCTTGCTTCGGGTAAAGTGCCAAACAATGAATGCTCTATTTCAATCATTTCCGTTTAATCGTTTATTATCTATTGATTTGATTAACATACATTGTTTATATGTTTATCAGTTTACAATTTTCTACCAAGTCATCACGCTGCCCATGTAGATCAAAATTCAGAAGTCATGGAGTTCACATGAAGGCAATGTAAGTTTTCCACGGGACGTACATATATACGTTTTCATTATGCACAAAATAAGCTCACTTAGCAAATCGGAAAGGATATTTGTTTTTATTTCAGTTTGCAAGTTTGGTTTGAAAGTGTGAACCCGGTTAGATGAAATGTGATAAATCCTTATTTGATTTTTAACCAACCGGGGTTTTCATTAGAACTGATGTCAGATAACTGAAGAAAATTTTATTTAAACGGACATTTTGGATAACAGGAAAACATTCTGTTTAACCATATTTGAAATATCTTGTGTATAAATATAAGGAGTTGAAAAAGTTAACGAAAGAAAATGAATCCATTGAAATATATAAAAAAACAATACAAAACAAATACCTTTAATATAGCAACAAATAATTAAATTAATTAATAACCCACCTACACTATCGCATTTAGTCTAAGTATAGAAGGTTAAAGTACATTATATGTATAGGTGCATAATGGCACATAGTTTAAGAATATGTACACAATACAATTTAAAAACTTTAAAAACGTCTTCAATTTTGTTTGTGAAATTTTTTGAACATGATAGTCTGGTATTTATATTCAATGACATCTATAAAGCTTTTGAGCACATTGGACCTATTAACAAAAGCGCTTCACAATGCAACGAATGCTTCATTAATTGCAGGTTTTTTTTAATTCCATCCCTTGATCAAAAATTTGGGCATTTGAATCATCGTCATCTCCATCAACAGAATCGACGAACTGAAATTTTACTTCATACTCGTTATATCTTCATCCGCCTTTTCGCCAAACGTCCTTTTCAAGCATCTTTTAAATATCAATTTGTTTTTAACGTGCGTTTGAAAAAATATGTTCATTCTCCTCAGCATCCAAAACGATTTTCTTGCCTGTTCGTAGTAAATCTAGATTTTCGAAAACAATTTTTTATAATTTATTGCTAACCACCTTTTGTCATATTAAAGCGCTTAATAACAGTAATTTAAAAAAAAAAGACTGAACTAATCTACATTATCTAAAAGAAAAAGTTACTCTTTTGTAATGATTCTTCTATACTGTGCTTTAAAACACCGCATTACTTCTTGAGGTTAAATAAGGGAAGAAGTTTTTGGTGGCGGAAATTAAATTTGAGAGTTTGTTACCTCAACATTTATGACAAGATGCATTGTCTACAAGAAGCGAGGCCTTCCTTTACTTTGATTCAAGATTCGCGTCAAGTTCTTTTATTATGCTGGTCAATATAGCACCCATCATCCACACTTAGGAGTTTGCAAATTACCTTACCTATTTATTTACCTATTTTAACATCAAACAATAATCGAACAAAGCAACAACGCGAATTGGCAATAAAAAGGATTGTTATGCAGTCTTTCGGCAATTTCAGTGATGAAATAGTCTGACAGAATGACATTGTAATCTGCAGAATTTTGTTCTCCATGAAACGCAGAAAACGACTTTGCCCTGTACATCAACATCGGTGCACTTATTACTGCGTTTTTTGATCGCATATCTTTAAACCATATAGCCAAAGATTGGTACACTATACTGTGTGCTCCAGTACGTAAACGCTTCGCCGATAAATTTTGGTTCAAAGCGGCAACATTTTGAATAGAATCTTTTTGCTGAAAAATCCTTTCAGAGTTAGTGCACAGGAATTAAAATCTGCACAAATGCTCTTCCGTGGTTCTCCTTTTTAAATTCGTTTTTATATTTGTAATTTGTCCTTGAAATAAAAACATGTATTTATTTTAAAAATATGAGGCTTTATATAATTATGTAAATTTCACCTGTGTCAATGATATTCAAAGCAAATAACAAATATAAAATGGAAAAACATGAGTACATAAAATTGGCGAAATAAATAAACGCATTCAAGGCCTATGAAAGGATGTTTCAATAAAGCGGAGTAGATTGTGTGAAATTATTTGAAATTAGAAACAGAGACTAATTAACATTTTCGTATAAACGGGTTCTTCAATTAAGCGGCTGCTTTAGCCGAGAGTGGAGTGCTGGCATCATTGGACAATTTTTCTTTGAAAACGAGGCTGGGACCAACGTTTCGGTCAACAGTGACCGTAATATTATCATGCATGAATGTCGATAGTCAGGTCCGGTATATTAAGATTAAATGACGGAAAGGACTGTTGCGTATCTCATCTAGGTCACAGTGATGTCCCAAGCATTTTTTTGGGACATTTTTATCAATCGTCAACTAGCAGATATCAACTATATTCTCAATGTAGTCTTTTTGAATTGTTACTTTTTATAATTTTATTACATTATATTAAACTAAACTAAAAATTACTTTTCGCAGACAAGCTAATTCTACTTTATTTTATTTGAATAAACAAATCGCAAATTTTAGTTTTAAACTTTTTGTAGAAATAAAAACAACGCAGAGACCTTGTCTGCCCATCGCTGCACCACACATGATTGTGATTTCTTTTACTTTTAAAATAAATAAAAATAAATATTAGTTATATTTTTGACACAATTGGCGGGACCTACAGTTTAATGCCGATTCCAAACGGCAATTTATTTTTTGAGAAGCTTCTCATGACATTTCTTACTCTTGGATGTTTGTCAGGCGTTCGCAAGAGGTGGGGCAGCGAATAAAAACTTTCAGGCGGTACAGGTCGGGATTTGAACCAGCGACCTCTCGCTTAGTGGACCAACGCAATTAACCACTATGCCACTGCACCCAACTTTTACTTTTTCGTCACGTTAAATAAACGTTTGTTGTCTTCCCAGCGTTAATACTGGTGCAAGTAACGCATACCACAGATCACTAAAAACGTGAAAATGCATTGATATATTTTGGACGTTTTTATCTGTCCAATTTTCCACTCTACTTCCAACTCTTAAATAAAACAATTTGTTTATGTAGATGCATTTTCCAAAAGTATTACAAAAGTACCCAAAAATGGCAAGATAAGTACGTAAGACGATACATAATTCTAAATATTGCAGTTTTCTCACAATATGATTCAACCCATCAACAATTTTTTTTATTTATTTTTAACGTTGATAGACGATACATAATTCTAAATATTGCAGTTTTCGCACAATATGATTCAACCCATCAACAAATTTTTTAATTTTTTAATTTTTTTAACGTTGATAGCACCATTTGTATCCTTCCGTTCAGGGAAAGATAGCAGGGATAGATAAGAATATCTCTGCAGCGAATGTGGAGATGTCACATCAAGTAATTTTAAAAATCTCGCAAGTGTACATGCGAGTCCGTGTGTTGACAAGGGTGGATATCACCGGTGTCGTAAAAGAAATATCAAACAAAATAACAGGAGCATGCACGTGTAAAGGGTTTATTCGGGGGAAAAAGTTATATTTAAAAAAAAAAAATTTATATAAAAAATTAAATATTTTATTCAAACTGTATGTATATGTAGATTTGAAAAAGAATTTCTGAAATTTTCAAAGGAAAATATTCAAAACTACGTCATTTCCGGTGACCCATCGGAAAAAAGGTGCGTCCGCGTTGACAGTAGAACTCGTCAACAATATCATAAGAAGTGAAAATAAAATTTGTGTTTTAGTTAAGACCATAAACTAGAATATGTATGAAGGAAAAAAAAAAGGAAAATTGGATTTTTGGCAGAGCTTTTTATAAAAAAAAACAAATTTTGGTAAAATTTGGCCTTTTTTTTTTAAAAAAATTGTTATTGAAAAAAAAACGAAATCCTTCCTCCAAGTCCTCGCGAATTGTATCTCGAAGACCTGTGTTAAATTTCTCAGGATCGGTTGAGTGGTCTTCGAGAACATATGACAACCGACTTTGAAAACACAGTTTTGAGAAAAACGCGTTTAAAGTTTGGATAACCTCAAATAAACATCGTGATTCAATTGAGTGCGCACCTTCCCAAGGAAACTTTTATTCGGACTGACTTGAAAATTAAGGATAATATGCTCGAGACGTTGCAGAAATTAATAAGACAATAAAAAAAAGCTGTGAAATCCATGTAATTAAGGGGTAAGAAAATAACCTGGTCCGCAAATGAAAAGAGGTAGATAACAGCCTTCTATCGTAGAATTCCGAGATGGTTTCTACTAGTCTGAAGTGGCCCCACTGATCTTCTCCTCGTTATATGCACGTTTATCAAGAAAACTAGTTTTATGTTTATTCTTTACCCATTGCATCGAATGGCTTAAAAGTTTTTAATATGCAAAAACACGTACATATCTATTTTCGTGATATTGTACGATTGTTCTTTGTTGCAGGAATGTATGTATATAGACAATATGGACAATATTTCAAAACATTTATATTTTGCAACACGAATGTTGTAACAAAAAAATGTAATAGTTTTTCTTTTTGTTAAAAAAGCAAAAATGTACGTACATTCTAAAGCAATTGCATAATATTTTTTTTCACGAGAATGACAATATTTTTTTTGTTATTTTCATTTCGCTGACACAACAGCAACGGAAATTTTACCTTTTTTAGTTTTTGGAGTTTCCATGAGTGTAATTTTTATGATAACAATTGTAAAATAGGAGTATTTGTACTTAAAAGTTTATTAATTTTTTTTGTTTATGTCGTTACCATGCTTGCGGGGGAAATCATGAAAATGATGACACGGGAATGACGCCGAAAAGGGGGTTAAAAAAAATAAAATGTAACTTTCTTTTATTATTTTAAGTAAAACCGATTCAATTATTAAATATTGAATTGTTCCAATTAAAAAAGACTAACCACACGGAAATGCCAAATACAGTGAACGAAAGCTAGAAACACAGTTCACTTCAAAGATAATAGACTATACTCTGTCGAAAAAATTGGCAGTACACGTCTTATGGGGAAGCTTTTTAAAAATCAGTAGCGTGGCATATTTTTCTACCATACTAAATTAGATGAAAGCCCTCATAAAGTGTTTACCCTCCAATTGCATCTGACGTGAATTCACCACGCCTTATTCAACGCACATCCGAGTGTGCACTGATGTGTGTAGCCTGTGGCTGAAGCTGCTATTCACGCCTATTTAATTCATTGGTAACTCGTTCGGTTTTTTTTTCTTTGGCTTTCTGTTGAGGAGCTTTTGGTTTTAGAGCTTTAAAAACAAGTTCTTAATGGTAAGTGTTATCGTGGCGATCTTGTTTTGGTCTTTTGTATTTCTTTTAATGTGTGAAAAATACGTTTTATCTAATCTTAATCTTAGTAGTTAGAAATGGAGAATTCAAAAAAAAAAATTAAATTGTTGACGCGACAAAAAAAAAATTCATGAAAATTTGAAAAATAAAACAAACTGTGAACGAAAACAGTATCAAAGGTCACAATTCGCCACCAAAGAAAAAAACCCAAACTGATTTATAAGAAAAGTAGATGATTTCAATAAGTGTGCCCTCAGGCAAATTGTGCATCAGTTATTTCCAAATAACGAACTTACGACGCTGGATAAAATACTGCATAACGCAATAAAATACTGTAGTACGCACTGCAAACATCACTAAAATCAGCAGGTCTTCTCTGCATACGGTTTTAAAAATTAAACTTGGTTTTAAATTTGCCCATCGTCAGCGAAAGAGTGTTCTTTTGGAAAGAACTGACATCAGAACATTAATTTAAAGTTGTTTTATTTTTTATAATACCCTGTAAGAGCTTTTGTTAGAATAGCGCCTTACGGAAAATAAAAGAGTGCGAATGAAAGACAAACATCCCTATCTTCCCTGTACTGCCAATTTATGTTGGACAGAGTATAACTAAAATGCGTAGATTCAGCTGAAAAGCGTAAAGTAATTTTTGAATATTTACATAGGGTGTCATAATTTTTTGTCGAGCTTATTAAATCACCACACGTTTTTAAGATTTTTAGCGCTATTTATTTAGGTCTATAAAATGCATGTAGCTATGTGTGTCTAATACTTCTGAAGCAATTAGAGTAGTTATAACTTAAAGTGGGACATTTTTTTAAGTGAATCATTATTTATTATACCTATTATTTTCTTTTGAAAACCATGAGTGTCATCCCATTAGACCTTACTTCGTTATTGGGAAACCTTGATGTTGTAGTTTTTTTTTTAATTTAAAGATATTACTGAAAATAACGTGTTTCATTTTGTCTTGCCACCAATGTGTATAAAAATAAACTGCTCGTTTTAACCCCTAAAACTCAATATCTAGAGAGAGTTTTATTTGATATAATTTTAAATGCAAATGCATAATTACTTAAGTTTGAAGCTATTTGTAACATACTTTAGTTTTTTAACCTTTATATATTAAAACACAGTGAAACTTCGCTTGAACGAATACAAACGGGACTGGACAATTTTTCCTCTGAAGGAAGGTGGCCCTCGAAGGGAGACAATAGTATTTTTAGTCAATACCGATGTTATTTAATTACATTCATAATTTTTTAATCCATAGAAGTAATACAAAAAAATCAAAAACATCCTTCATAAAGGACCTGCTACCATTTGTTAATAGATATGTGTGTATGGAACTTGAGTTCGGCTTATTGAAAACTATTCTGTAAGTGCCCGCCCACTGCGTTTATTTTTTTGGCCAATTTAAGACATTGACTTTTTCGTTTAAATTTAGAAAAAAACTTGCTAAACAAATTCTAGGTTATCTTCTTCTGGTAATCCCAAAGTCACGTGCCTTAACCCTTTAACACCAAATTTACACATTTTCCACATCTAAATTTGAATGTTGCCTGCCATATGATAAATAAAAAAAATTGGGACCCACTGTTTCCTATGTTTTCGAGGGTGCTCTTTCTAATGGTAACGTTTATATTTTCTCAGAAGAATTTTAAGCATGGATATATATTTTTTAAACGTTTTTTTGTTAAAAACCATTTTTATTTCCCTTAAAATTTTTTTTTAAGCCAAAATTCAATAAAATTTGCGACCTTCCTGTCTGAACTACATATTTATAACTGGTTATTTTCATGTAAAAAATTTTGGTAACCCAATTTGTAATGTGAATATTTGTTTTCGAAACATGACTAATTTTTTTAACGAAAACTTTCACTTGTTTCAGTCTTTTAAGAAACGTAAACCCTTTTGTTCTTTTTCGACTTTAAGCTAGCATTCTATGTAACAGGAATGAAAGAAAGAATTTCGTACTGCTCCGAAAACCTGCGCTTTTGAATAGTCACCTTTATGATAATCTATATAACTCTAAAATTCAATCGGTTCCGCACATACATACCTACCTTTAATTTTCTTTGAACAAATTTTTTAAAAGTAGTGTTATTCCAAAATGCATACTTTTTAGTGGGCCCAGGTTCTGACCTTTCCTTAAATTGTCTGCATTCTAATAGAACATTTAATTATGAAATAGTTTTATTAAAAAAAAATGAATAAAAAACAATGACAGTTATTATTTCTTTAATTTCAGAAACACACAGGAGTAATAAACTCGCACACTGTATTCAGCAACCCTTTCTAGAAGTTAAAGACCAACAAGAATCGTTTTCGACACTAAGGAACAACAATTAGTTTAATATTTTTTTACATTTTTGTCTTTACACATGCTGGTTAACTCTACCACACGTTAATACTACTAACAGATTATTTATAAACTTCTGTAAAACTGAAACAGAACACGTTCCTACGACGATAAATCAACTAATCTCTTTAATATTCCATTTCGAATTCGAGGAGGTTTTTTTATTTTTCCATAAAAGTTCTCAAAATACAATACATTAAATTAAAAGCAGTGTATATATCAACTTTTTTGTTGTTGTTTTGAATTGTACACCCTATTGACAAAGATAACTAAAAAACATTAAAGTACAATTTTATGAGCTTGTTTGTTATTATAAATATATATACAAATATTTATATGTATGTACATATGTAGGTATATATATTTAATATTTACATATATATATATATATATATATATATATATATATATATAGATATAGATATATATATATATATATATATACAGAGGGAACATTTATTTGTTTACAAAAGACATAAAATACATACAAATTAAGTTAATTGATACAAAGTAGGATATAGCGTAGTTAAAGAAAAGATAAAAAACAACAAACAAAAACACAAACAAAATGCGCGAATATAAAATTGTTGTCCTTGGCAGTGGTGGCGTTGGTAAATCAGCATTAACAGTGCAATTTGTTCAAGTGAGTATAATTTTTTTTTATGCCGTTAAAGTGTATATTAATTTAGTGTAGAGTATTAGCTTTCTTAAATATTTTCCTTGAAAAACTAAAATAAAAACCTTTCAAATTTAAAAAAAAAGACATAGAAAACAAACTCAAAGTCGGTGCGGTGCGGTGACATAAAACAATGTGTCATCAAAGGCCATATTTTGAAATGTTATGCCTTATGTCGCTTTCGCTAAGCGGGATAACACCATTATGTCTTCATGTCCTTTCAAATATATTTCCAAGTTGTATGTATAACGCATGGCCCATTTACCATCTTTAAAAGTTCAAAATTATAAAGCTCCGACTTGGGAGTCTAGAGATGTCATAGTAGTTTACGTGACGTAACATTCTCGATTAACTACGCGAAGTAAATCGAATAAAATACACGCCTGATTTCTTTCATTTACTACCTAAGTTTGTTACATGTAGAAAACGTAAAGAAAACAAGCGTCTGAACACTTCTAAACGCCGCAACGCAAATGCTATAATATATTACATAGTCACGATATGAAAATATGAGCAAAAGATTTATTTAAAATTAAAATACGAAAAGTGCAAAGTGTCGCTCACCGCACGTTCTTGGCTACGCTTGTTACGGCTTTTGATATTTGATATTTGAGATTTGAAAACACATTCCGCAGTTAATGCTAAACAATATGAATAAAACACTCAAGTACTTCTTTGGCAATAAAGTTTCATCATCATCTTTACCTTCTAACTTCTGCAAATATTCCTCGATCTTAAATAAATATGTCGTTACTAATAAGCATTTATCTCTAAGCTGAGAACAACTCAATTGAGTGCAGTCACTTGGTTTTACTGTTCTGAAGTTAAATGTTTGCCAAGGAGATACTCTGTGTCCAATGTATATGCTGCTTTAGCAGCGATAAAAGTATACATGTCCTTTCTTGTATTTAAGCATAGCATTCTGAACATATTTCTGAATGACTAGAATACGACCATATGTTTAAGCGAAAAAAAGTTGGTTAATTTTACGGTTTATTCAACTGACTTCTTTAACTTAGATAACTACATTTTGACAACTAGCGCTACGTCATCTAACTTTATGTTACGTTAACTACATTAACTACCTCTCTTACGTAGCAGGCGTAACATAAAGTGTCGGTGATAGTGCTTTTGGCTCATGAATATAAAGTCGTATAAAGTCTTTGGTTTTGGTCCTGATCATAAATATATGTACTTTTAGGGGTTTACGATGAATTTTAAGGGTTGTTACAAGCTATGTGTCAAAATGAATATACCCATACGAAAGCATATAATGATAAACCTATGGAATTAATATACCAAATTTTTCTTTCACTATAAATATCTAATTTTTCAAATTTAAGCCTCGTCTTTTGAGAATTCAATAAAGAATTAGTAAGAAAATTCGCGCAAAATCTAAATATATCTTATTTTCAAATCTGTGCTCTGAAAAATTGTATCGTAAGTAATATATGATCAGTCATTTAGTACAGAGCTTAAAATCCACTTCATTAACCATTTGTGTGTGTAAATCTACATATTGTTGGCTTTTTTAAAAACTCGTAAATATTTGCATTCCTACCTACATAAGACCATAAATATGGCAATATGGCAAACATTTGCCATGAAAAATTACCTATACTGATATACTGAACCTGCCATTATTTATGCAGTCCACATTATTGTGGTGGAAAAAAGAAAAATCAAGTCTTCACTGGTATTACTGAAGCCATGTGTTCATGTCAAACGTCAGCTTTGAAAGAATTCTTTAACTTTTCGGCACTGCTTATTGGAATAAAGAAAGCAGCTGCAGCCAATGCTGTCGATCTCATGTGTCACATGAATATCCTTTACTCCACAAACATTACGTGCAGTACACTATCCCAAATCGATCTGTATGGAATACGGGCTGTCATAGGTTATATGGCTGATTTCATAGGTCACATGAAAATCCTTTAATCCACAAGCATTACGTTCAGTATCCAAGTACCCAAATCGATCTGTATGGAATACGGTTACATGGCTTCCACAAGGATCCGAGCAGGTGCACTGCGCAGACATAAATAGACCTAACTGCTTCCGTTGATAATACAACAACGATCTTGCAAGCAGAATTCCTTTGCAATTAAATTTCTTAAATATTCAAGCACCATCAAAGCACTTGACTCTATCAAATTCTACTCCAAACTTTTCTGGAAATTTCTGAATTCTCAAGATATGATTAGGCAGCAAACTCAAGTCAGAACTAAACTGTAAGGAGCTCCAAACGAGTCTCTGTCACTAGAACGCCACCATGATAAATCTTTATATAATTTGTAAAAATTGCACCGACTTGCGCAGACTATGCCTGGAAAATCTAATAACTAAATGTGAAGGTCGAGATGTTAACAAAAAAAGGAAAAAAAAGGAAATTTTGCAAGACAGAGATTTTTTGAAAATCCTCCTCCACCTGCTCTGAGTACCCTAAAGGAACACAAAAATCTTTGCATTGCTGTGTGAATTTGCACCTACTTGACAGTTTATGGCAAATAATGTATTTTTACTCTAAAGCAAGAAATCGCACAAAGTTTATTACGAAAAGGTTAATGTAATCAAGTAAAGCATCTCTGCTGCTATGGTTCTCGAGTCTTTGTCTAGAAATTAATAAAGGGTGATCCATTTCGAGGTTCCCTACTTTTTTAAAGAAAAAAACACAGAAAATTCAAATTTAATGGAGAATGTTTATTATCATTTGAAAAAACATTCTTTGGCATTTATTTTTTGAAGATTATGTCTATCAAATGTTGGCCGTTGCTACGTCGCAGGTGGTCCATCCGTTGAGTCCAATTTTCGATCACTCGTTCGAGCATGACGACTGGTAACTGGCGAATGACACGCGTGATGTTTTCCTCCAAGGCCTGAATCGAAGCGGGTTTGTCGGCATAAGCTTTTGACTTAACATATCCCCACATGAAAAAGTCTAACAGTGTCTAACTTGGTGGCCAATCGACCGGCCCAAAACGTGAAATTATGTGCTCACCGAAATGTTCTCTCAATAAGTCCATTGATTGATGCGATGTGTGGGAAATGGCGCCGTCTTGCTGAAACCAAATGTCGCCGAGATCACGAGCTTCAATTTCAGGCATCAAATAGTCGGTTATCATGGCACGATAACGGTCGCCATTGACGGTTACGTTCGCACCGGCATAATTTTTAAAGAAATATGGACCGATGATTCCACCGGCCCACAAACCACACCAAACCGTTGTTTTTTCTGGATGAAGTGGCAGTTCTTCAATCTCTTCAGGTTGCTCTTCGTCCCAAATGCGGCAATTTTGTTTGTTTACATACCCATTGAGCCAGAAATGGGCCTCATCGCTAAACAAAGCTGTATTTTGTACGCTTTCAATTTAAGATCTTGACGTAAAATGCGCCAAGTCGTTCGATACGTCAGTCCGAGTTGCTGCGAACGGCGCCGAATCGACTCTCTACGGTCTTCGTGTACACTCTCAGCTACGGCCGCTATATTTTCTTCACAGCGTGCTGGACGTGGACTATTCGGTCGAATATTATCCAATAATGAATGCTGGGTCTCAAAATGGGTGATGGTGTTGCGAATAGTACGCTCAGTAGGCCGATTATGTTGACCATAAGTTGAGCGAAGTGCACGAAACACATTCCTCACAGAACGTGAATTTTAATAATAAAGTTGAACAATTTGTAAAGTTGAACAATTTGTTCACGCGTAAGTCTTTCCATTATGAAATGCCAAACAATACTAAACAAAAAAACAAAAGGAAAGGCTACAGTCCGCTTGGGGCGAACAGTATGATACCCTATCCTTATCCCTATGCACCCCAAAGAAAAAAAGCATTAGGAAGATGATGGATAGCATTTTATTTCATTCTATGAAATTTATAGAAAAAAAATTATTTTTTTCAAAAAACGCTCCCAAAAAGTGGGCTTGGCTAAAAACTTTGTATGGGCGATATATTGAGAAAAATATTGGCATAATATATTGTTAAACATTTTTTTTCGATTTCTATGAAAATTTTCGAAGAAAACAGCATTTTAGTGAAAAACGCCCACAAAAAGTAGGCGTGGCAAAAAACTTTATATGACAAATTAATAAAGGTGGCCAGTATCTACAAATCTTGTGAAGGTTGTACAACTTTATCTCTCTAACTTAAGCCTTAAAACGGTTTTTTCTAAATTGTGGGCGTGGCAGTGGGCGTATTTTTACAAATTTTAACACTTTGCCATTTCGGAACCCTAGGGAGTATATGTTCCAAATTTCAGCTTCCTAGCATAATTTTAAAGGCCTCAAAAGTTGATACGGACGGACGGACGGACATTGCTAAATAGTCTTAGATTTTGGTCCTGATCATAAATATATATACTTTTAGGGGTCTGCGACGAATATTAAGGGGTGTTACAAACTATGTGTCAAAATTAATATACCCTTAGGATAGGGTATAATAACATGACAGCATGACACGACTCACACGTGATCTGTCAAAAAAGGCTATTGAAAAAAGTATCTCTACTTGGATCAGCCGTTATATTTAACAGATTATTTAAACACAGATTTAAACGAAATATCTTTATATTTTCAGGGTATTTTTGTTGAAAAGTATGATCCTACTATTGAGGACAGCTACAGAAAACAGGTAGAAGTTGACGGACAACAGTGTATGTTGGAAATATTGGATACTGCCGGAACTGTAAGTAATTTTGAATGCATTTTCCCATTTTCTCCATATCCTTTGTATATTTTGTAATTTTCTCTCATATATTCATTTATAATATAGTAAGATCGATGCAAAACAATTTTTAGTTTCCATTTTTTCTGTTTATGCCTACATGATGTCGTGTTTAAGAATTGATCAATGAAATTAAAAGAGCAGTCGCATGCATATCCTCTTCGTTTAATCATACATATTCCTACCCGCTCCCCCACCTTCATAGGTACATATAGCGACATATAAATAAGTCAAGTAGAGGCAAGTTGATGGATGCTATTTGTATCTTAATCAAATTGTTTTATACCTATGAGCGGTGGTTATTGCTACCTGTGCACATATACATATTGGTTTATTTGCGTTCCTGTATATCTCGTGATATATGTATATAAAAAAATCCTATTCATATCTGCGACCTTTTGTTCTGCAGATTACAACCAGAGTTTAAATACAATAAAAATATGTCAGTACATAAATGTATGTATGTATACATATTAATTAGCAGTGTAGTATTAGTTGTAATAGCCCAACGGGAAAAAGATTCGTCCGATATGCATTCTGAAGCAATCCTAGGAAGCAGTGAATGCATTTCCCTAGGTTGCGCCTATAATTTCCTTTTTTTTAAGGCATGTCCGCTGACGGAAGCAATAGAAAACTGGTTTTTAAAATATCTAGAACACATGACTCGGAATGTTTCTTGAATGCATCGTAAGAATCAATCCAGAATGAATCTGGCAGACGTAACTAGAATGCATCCATAGGATGAATCCAGAATGTATTGTGAGGATGAACTTAGAATAAAATTCAAGAGAAATAAAACAGCGAAATACAGTGACTAATAAGTGCATTTTATTCAATATATTTTTTTAATTCATATGATTTATAAACTTACAATATTGAAAATAGTATCTAAATTGTCAGCTGCTTCTCCATTGGCAGGATCTATAGAAAAATTAAAACATATTTTGAAATCAACTTATGGCACTTAGTTTTATAAAATGGTACGTACCTAAAAGTGGCGAGGCATCTGGGGAATAGGGCACAGTAACTTGGTGGCTGCATTAAAGCTAAAATGAGTTGTAATAATTTATAATTGCTATTTAGTAATGAGATGGCAAAACATACTTGGCGAATTTTGATCAATTTCATTATTTTCCAGTACATTTTTTCTGAAAATAAATAAAAAAAACTCCATTTTTTCGGCAGTTTTTCAGGCGAAGCTTAGAACGCGTTAATATAATAAGTAATGTACTTACCAGGCAATATTTTTTTAAAACTTTGAGATTATTTCTATTTAAATGTTTATAAGACAATGAACAGCGAAGCAACTGCGCATTACATAAAGAATGCAGGCACAAACCGGTTACGCCTAGTACGCAACAGATAATAATATGCGTTAGCAAAAATTCTTTATGTCCAAACAATTCCGTAGACATCAAAAACTCATTACAGGGAATTCTTTTGATTTAACTTTAAGGGTAAGTCAGTGATTTCTTCTGAATGCATCGTTAGTACATCACAGAGAATGTTTTTCTAAAAAACCTATTGCTTCCAAATAACTTCTATGAGAATCTCTTTCCAAATTTCTCGCTGGGAGGTTTACGTTCGAAGATATTAATTTATTCATTCAAAAATAGAAAATAGAAAGAAGGACACATGCATAATGTCGCAAATGAATGAAGTAAGCAACGAGCATAATTGTAGGTTGGGCTGTGCGCCAGAAAGTAATTTAATACCATCACAGAGCAAAACACAAAATACTACGTTCTCTAAGTGTAAGCTCTCAGTATCGCTTTACGCAACGGTTGTTTGTTGCGCGACTAAGCTTCATCTGCCGATCTTCATCTTATAGACTATTTCAAGTAATTACAAATATAATTAATTTAAAGTTAATGCATTAATGGACTTTTTAAAATCTGCTCGCGACAAGCAAAAATCAATTTCGTTGCAGAATTCATTTAATGTGCTTATGCACCTTGTAATAGGCTCATTATTACCATAATTGGTTCTATGCCTATCTGTATGAAATAAGCTTGACCTTTGGGGAGCATATATATTTAAAAGAAAGATCAATTCTGGTGAATTAATATGATAATTAAGAATATCGCGAATAAACATGACGGAAGTTGCATCGCGTCTGAAACTTAAGGTTTGCACTACCTCGTGAAGTTTTTTTGGACTCTTTCGAATCTAAGTTCGTGAACTGCATATGGCGAATCCCAAATTACGGAACAATATTCTAAATAAGGTCTGACTAACGAGCAATACATAATTTTAAGGCTATTTATATCTCTAAAGTCTTTACTATTACGTTTAAGGAAGCCTAACAATGTGTTAGACTTGGCAATGACATAATCATAATGAAAAAAGAAACTTAACTTATTGTCAAATATGACACCAAGATCTTTCACTTCATCAAAACGCTGAAGTCTAAGATCATTTATAAAATAATTATGCAAAATTGTAGTACTAATACGATATGCCGAAAAAACTTTACATTTAGAAATGTTAAGTTCCAAAGCATTGCGATTGCACCACTCCGACAATCTATTAATATCTTACTGAAAACGAATGCAATCAGATACATTTTTTATCCGCGAAAATAATTTCAAATCATCGGCGAAAGTCAAAACATTACAAAATTGAAATATTTCATGAAAATCATTTATAAATAATATAAATAGCAACGGGCCCAAAGGACTGCCCTGTGGAACACCGGAAGTAACTTCTATAACGCGAGAAGTAAAACCATCGACTTTAACCATTTGCCTTCTATTAGTCAGGTAATTACGAAACCATTTTAGCATTGATGAATGAAAACCCAAAGACTTTAGCTTAGCCAAAAGAAGTGTGTGATGTACCCTGTCAAACGCTTTCGTAAAGTCAGTATAAAGTACATCGACTTGTAATCGTTCATCAAAACTATTAAATATATAATTAGTCAACAAAGCCAAATTAGTAGCACATGATCTACCACGAACAAAGCCATGCTGACTATTTGAAATAATTTCTTTTACCGCGAAAAAGAGTTTGTCCTTAACAATACTTTCAAACAATTTTGGTATTGCAGAAAGCTTTGATACTACTTACTATAGTTTACTACTTTTACTGAGAAATAACTGATTTTGTGCACATATCCGCATGCAACCATTCTTTCAAAATAAACGCATTAAATGTCTCTAACGAATACGTTATTTATAAAAAAAAACGTACTCTACGCTACTACGTTATTTCTAAAAAAAACTTACTCTTTGCTACTACGTTCAAGAGCTTCTATTTGTGTAAACTTACGTCATATACAGGTAGATAAATTCCGTTATAGAGTTATTTTAGTAGAAACATGAAATTTTCTCAAATTTTGTTTTGTTTACCAAACATGTTAAATTGTTAAATTTAAATAACTTCAAAATAGTTATCACTGATCATCGTAAGGATTTTTATTTAAACTGATATAGACGTTTCTGCAAACCAAATATGCGAAAAAATAATTTATGTGTAGGTGTATGTGTTTTAGTTTGTACTAAGTTTGCAACTAAAGTTGCCGTTAGGAATAACTGAACAAAATACTTAAAGTTTTTGGTTTATTTAAGAGTACATTGCATGAATTGAAAGGTCACATTCAATCAACTATAATTGCTTGCATACAATGCTAAAATGAAACATGAGAAGAGAATCTAAACAAAATACATATTTGATATTTTTCTATAAAAAGCTAAATTGTTTTTATCAGTTTGGAGTTTATCGGAAACAATTGTAATTGATATGGATGAGAAAATGTTGCATGAATACCTAGACGCTGTATAACTATTTTACAGTTAAGTGTTATTCTTAAGTGACTTGTTATTGTAAATACGGCTTATAAAATGTTGAATAACCATTACGCCAATATAATTTTTTTTCTGGCTGACTCAGCTACGCGCAGCACAAATCGAAAATCGTAGAGTAACGAAACTTGGAGAGTTTATTCCTCTTACTCCGTAGACGCGCACTAAGGAAACATTTTTGGATTTAACATTCCTACCCTTTAGTTTAATTCTGCAAAACCCGATACACCTGTTTCATTTCTTTAGTCAAATTTATTTGAAATCAACATTTGTTTAAGACATTTTTTATTGTCAGTATGAGTCGGTCATGCAGTGTCGACCGGCATAAATTTTGCAGCCTGATGCTAACATTAACACCTAACCAAATTCTCTTCCGCCCTGTTCTTTAATTGTTCATAATTAAATTCTTATTCGTTATTAATTAGATTTTTATTTTATGTTTTCCTTATTTGTATTTAATAAAAAAAACTTATTTATCTCATATTAAAAACTCGCGCTAGGAACAATTTACCGCCATGAGAGATTTGTACATGAAAAACGGTCAAGGTTTTGTTTTAGTCTATTCAATAACAGCACAATCAACATTTAATGATCTTCAAGATCTGCGGGAACAAATTTTAAGAGTAAAGGTAAGTACAATGTTTTTGTTTAAATTTATTTTTTATTTCTTTACGTTTTTCGATGTTTCACTATTTTCTTCTTCCATCACGATATATTTTACATAGGATACAGATGACGTTCCAATGGTACTGGTAGGGAACAAATGTGATTTGGAAGACGAGCGCGTAGTTGGCAAAGAATTGGGGAAAAGTCTTGCAAGTCAGTTTAATTGCGCATTTATGGAAACATCTGCCAAAGCAAAAATTAATGTTAACGACGTAAGTACGTTTTATCATAATCTAAGAGCTGTTTTTAACAATAAAAATGGTTCAATGTCATATGTGGGTTAAGATTAATTGTTATTATTGCTTGCGCTTCATTAAGAAGGCAATGTATGTCTGCTAGACAATCCCATCTATTTAAAACTCTGATAACTCAGAACAAGGATTATTATTATTTTACTCGCAACAAGGATAACTGACCCTAGCTCCAAATGGTAAAAAGAGTTTATTTAAGGTTTCTGTCACCCTAACAATTGATATATTTGACTATATTTATTGTCCAGATTTGAGTATTATCCTTAGAGCGAAGGCATATCTTCCAATTACTAAATACTAATATGTTGCCACAATGAATGTATCCCAAAACAGCCGGTATAACAAATTGAATTGAAAAGTGCTACGCATCCTTCTTTAAATTAATAATACAATATCATAATAAGCCAAATATAGCATCCATGTGACCCTTTACCACAAGCAGGAGAAAATGCATTTGCATAATTTCTGGAATTAAGGTTATGTGTAGATTCTATTATTAGAAATCATCTCATGTTCATAATTCATTTTGAGCATGAATGCATGCATTATTTTTTGGTACAAAAAACTTCTGACTATTATTAGGGGATGATGTATACGTAAACGCAACCACATGAGAGAACTATTAGATACTCATGAGAATTTTATGAGAATCATCCTCTTTTGAAATTCCACCCAGTGAGTGGCATATGTGGTATGCTTTTAATGACGGAAATATAAGCTCGCATTTGCATGGGGATGGTTTTTTTTAATTGCACATATTGATTACTGGTTCTCAATGAGTCAGTATCATTGCATTGATGGACCAATACTAAACGAGAGTTTCAAATGATATGGTTACGGAAAATACTAATTCTTTTTAAAGGACAAGAAGAGAATCTATGTGATGTACTTACAAATGAAGTACACACCCTGTTTTTAAAAGTGACCTGCTTATTGTGAATCGAAATCTGTTGAGGTGTGTTGCAATGGCGGCAATGATTGACAGCATCCATGCACCGACATTTAATAAAAAATGCAGATCTTTCAAAATTGTCTAATGTCAGTTAAATTTAATCTATTGAGTGGGGTCTAGGTGATTTCAGGAAAAATCGTTTTGTCGCTGATTAAGTTGTACTAGTACTTTTACGTTTTACTCTTAAGTCTTCCTTGGGACTTTGTTGTGTTAAATATAGAAATTGGATTAACTTGTCAACGGCCGTTCCATGTGTTTGACGAACAAACTCGAACGCTTACATCGTTTTTCTACGCCTTTTTATAACCCTTTCTACAAAGTCGTTTTTTTGGTCTAACCTCGGGAATATTTTGACCCTTAAACAAGTTTACTTTCCGTCTACCTATTTTTGACCCACATTTTTAGATTCGTTTTTAAATGAGCAAGGTACTCATTAATAAAATATCATACAGTTGCCTTTTTATGTTTTTACACATTTATTGTATATTCGCTCTGCAAGCAGCTACAAATTACTATCCATATCCAAATCCAGCAGTTTTGTTAACAGTAGTAGCCAATTAGATATTCAAATAATAACCAAATCTCTTTGGCTGCGGACCAATATTATAACTATTATAAAGTTTATTTGTTGTATTCCTTTAATAAAAATTATTCTATTTTTCCACAGATTTTCTATGATTTAGTACGACAAATTAATAAGAAATCTCCTGAGAAGAAACAAAAACAAAAGAAGAAATCAATCTGTGTCCTCCTATAAATCATTTACAATAAAATTACATATATATATATATTAAATCAATATCAATAATTTGTAAACAAAACTAATTCATTAAAGAATCAAAAACAGATGTGTTAATGCAAGAAAACGTTAAGAACAATTTTTTTTTTCTTAAATTAAACATCAAAATGTATATGTGTGTATGTGTTACGCATAAAATAATAAATTGTAAGCATTTTTTTGTGGCCGTCTTACGTTAAGTGCAAACAAAAAATAGCAAACAAAAAAAAAATATATGTATGAAGTAAAACCCAAATAATGTAAATGATGTTAAAAGATGAAATGTGTACACTCCATTCTCTCCATATATAGTCATAAACACTGTAAGATGTATATGTGGTGACGTAATTCTGAAACATAAAAATTCCAAATGTCAAAATTCCAAAAACAGCTACCAATCAACAAGCTTGGTTAAATTCCAAAATTCCTTAAAGTAGCAATTTAAAGCAAAGTGGATCTCCTTCATCCTTGAGTGGATATAAAGGTGAAACCTTATAGTTAAACGTTATAAAAAATAAAAAGAAATATTATTATTAATAGATAACATTGGAAAAAAAAAACATTTTTTAGTCTAAAAAAGGAATAAAAGAAAATATTTATAAAAAAAACTTTAAAAAGTAAAAAAAAGTAAATAAATTTTTCACTCACGTTATCTTCCAAGAAAAAAACCAAAATAGTTTTATTATGTATAATTATAATTTCTGGCTTTTTTAACATTAAAAAAGAGATCATATTTTTGTCATGAAAACATTATCGTTTTAGTATATTATGCACTGTTTAAATTTATCAAAGAAAAAAGTGTAAATTTCTTTTTCGATAAAATATTTTTTTTCTATTATACGTTTACTTATTTTGATGTTATACACAAATAAATAAGAGTTTTTTATATAACAATTGCATTAAAAAAGTCGTGCAAAGTAATAGTAAAAGAAATAAAAAAGAATAATAAAAAAAACAAACTTTTTTTTCATGCAAAAAAAAAAACAACACGTTTTAAAAGATACAAACCAGATTAAAAATGTTAACATCTTTCCTATAAGTAAATACAATTAAAAAAGAAAACAAAACAAGAAACTAAATTAAAGCAAAAAAAATTGTATATGTGGAATCCTGTTTTTATTTAAACAAACACGAGCATCTAAAATCGAGAAGCAGCTTATTGATGCCTATCCTTCGCGAGATTAGTCTGCAAGGAAACTTGCAAAAATTATCTGACGCCAGGTTATGTAAAACAAAAACAATCAGCCGCCATCGCGGTTTCCCCTCTCTCTTTCATATTTTAATGAAAGGATTCTAATAGTAATAAGGATTTTTAGTAAAACACATTTTCTGGAATTGTGTCACGAAGTAGTATTTATAATTTAAATGATCATGTGATATGATTTGCATGTTGCTTTTGCCTATTCTAACACCTGCACTAAGTAATGACCCTTTACTTTTTGTGCCAGCAAATTTTCTGCTCGTGATGCTTGCAATAAGTACTCCACAACACATATCTGATAGTGTCAATAAAGAACTTTATATGGGTTATTTGGTTAGATGGGTATTGTCTGTGTATTTATTTATCTACTGAAATATATTTTCTTATCACATTCAGTGCAATGGTTCCAAGACGAACTCGTTCTCACCAATTCTTATCTAAAATAATTCCAATATTATTTTCTCTCTGTTTTAATTTTACTATATTTATATATTTCTGGTTATTTGATTTAACGATTTAAACTCAAAATAATTGTGGGGGTTGGTGTATGGACATAATTTTCTGGGTAAAGTACGGTAATGAACTATATACTGCTATTCACCACTTTATTTATTTTCTTTTATTAATACGTAAGTAGGTTATGTTAGGTTAAAACAGGGGTGTGATTTAAAACCATCACATAACACTAGACACCGAGTTGCTAGCTGGGAAACCGGCTGAATTTTAAAAAATTGAAACAGTACACAAAAAACCTAAACATTTCCCCTAAAACACACCAATTACCCTACAAAAGCCAGAAAGGCCTTTGAAGTTTGTACCTTCTATTTCTTCTAAAGCTTCGAAGAAGTATTTCCCTAAGAATTTCCTACGACTCCGTGAAATTGCCTCGCATCACACAATATGTGCGGTATATCCTCAACAGCCTGAAGATCGCCACAGAATCTGGAGATGTTTGTATCTGACAGCCCGGTTGTTTTTTCATATTTTCGCAAGAGGAAATGCCCTCTCAGGACTCCTAATATTCTTAATTTATCCCTGCTAATTTTTGTAAGCTTTGTGGACCTCTTATAACCGAGAAGTGGCCATAGAGCTTTTGACACCGTGTGTCCCTCAAGACTTTTCCACCTTAGATTGGCAGACCTAATGGTTTTTCAACCATGTCCTTTATTATGCAGAGGGGAGGTTTGTTGTCTGAAACTTCACTGTCAACAAGTAGCCCTCCTATTCTTGCAAGCTCATCCGCCTGCTCATTTCCCTCAATACCGCAGTGTCCTGGCACCCAGCACAGTCTCACTCGGTTCTGAGTGCATAATGCTTTAAGCATTGTGCGACAGCTCCTAACTGTATCAGAATTGATGTTAGTTGATTCCATTGCCTTAAGTGCGGCCTATCTGTCGATGTAGATAGCAATCCGGACAAAGTGACCCAAAAAAGCCAGTCGTACTGCACTGTTACCAGCTAGTTTTCTGATATAGGTAGGTCAAGCGATGTTAGGTTCAGAAACGTGTCTAATGCCGCTGTAGGGGTGGTACGGAGCGCACCCGTAATTGCTGAACATGCCATTCATTGAACCGCCGCTAGTTTGCCGCATATCGTTTTCTTTTCTGTTGCTTTGTTACGTAAGTAAATTACAGTAAATGAAGCACTAGCTCATATAAAATATACCTTGATAGTTAGCATAGAGAAATGATATGTTAATAGAGAAATGATATGTTTATTAATAAGAATAGTTATAAAACAAGCAAGTTCTCTATTTGTATGCCAGATAAACGTACATAAGTGTGGAAAAACGATTTAACCATTTAGCCACAGGGATCTTTGCATCCCGAACCACCGGATATCAAAAAAGAAAAGAAAAGTCCCTCTTCGATTCCTAGTCAAATGTTATACTCCCTACCCTTAAATCGCCAAAACTCCAGTTCATATTAAGAAACCTTTTTTTTGTCAAAGAAGCAATAGACAGCGTATTCATACGAACAAATCATCCTAGTCAGATCTCCTAAAGTAGTGCAACTATTTTTGTCCAAAACACTCTTTCAAATCGCTGCCCAATATCAGTTTAACTGCATCACTACCCAAATTCCAGTAAAGGCATGGCATATTTACCTTCGATCTCTTCCTTATCATTGGATGGTACAACGTGAAAGTTTTGGAATATTTTTTAAACCTTATGCGCTGCTACAGCTGTCAACTTTTAGGACACACGTCAAAACATTTCCGAAACCCACCGTCATTTGAAACATGTATTTATCATGTTCACAATGCATTTTGTGCATGAATGCATGCATTATTTTTTGGTACAAAAAGCTTCTGACTATTATTAGGGGATGATGTATACGTAAACGCAAACATATAAGAGAACTATTAGATACTCATGAGAATTTTATGAGAACCATCCTCTTTTGCCACCCAGTGAGTGGCATATGTGGTATGCTTTAAGTGACGGAAATATAAGCTCGCATTTGCATGGGGGTGGAATTGAAATGTTTTTTTTTTAATTGCACATATTGATTACTGGCTTGTTCTCAATGAGTCAGTATCATTGCATTGATGGACCAATACTAAACAAGAGTTTCAAATGGTATGGTTACGGAAAATACTATTTCTTTTTAAAGGAAAAGAATAGAATCTATGTGATGTACTTACACATGAAGTACACATCCTGTTTTTAAAAGTGACCTGCTTCTTGGAGTCGAAATCTGTTGAGGTGTGTTGCAATGGCGGCAATGATTGACAGCATCCATGCACCGACATTTAATAAAAAATGCAGATCTTTCAAAATTTTCTAATGTCAGTTAAATTTAATCTATTGAGTGGGGTCTAGGTGATTTCAGGAAAAACGTTTTGTCGCTGAATAAGTTGTACTAGTACTTTTACGGTTTACTCTTAAGTCTTTCTTCGGACTTTGTTGTGTTAAATATAGAAATTGGATTAACTTGTCAACGGCCGTTCCATGTGTTTGATGAACAAACTCGAACCCTTCATCCTTTTTTACACCTCTTTATAACTCTTTCTACAAAGTCGTTGTTTTTGGTCTAACCAGCTGTCAACTTTCAGGACACACGTCAAAATATTGCCGAAACCCACCGTCATTTGAAACATGTAATTTATCACTCTCAAAAAATTCATGCGGTTAACATTTGTCAATTGCGCAAAAGAAGACACTTTCTTCCCCAAAACATTCCGATGATATTTGCAGGCAATTGAATAAATAGTTCTAAAAATTTAAATATCAATAAATGCACAATGAAGCACATAAAATCTACACACATACTTAATCAATCATCAAATATGGACTCTTACCAGACTGTGTATCTAATATAGCGGTCGCCCTTGGAGTATGTGAAGCAATATGGAAGCAATGACACTCCAGACTAGCAGCGATATGATGATACATGATTTCAGGGCTTTGAAGGCGGCCTGACTGTCAATGTTAGTACTAGTTTAGCTCGGTGAAGAAAAGAAACGCACTTTAATTGTAGGATAAATGAATTTTATTTTCTTATGGAAAAACGGAGTAGTGGAGTATTTTTAGTATTAAAATTCTGTTTATTGCACTCTACATCAAGTGAGAGCTCGTTGTTTTTTCTGTAGTATATAAGTTAAATTTCCAATTACGGAAATTCTTTAAAAAAAACAATTTATTTCTTTTCTTGAGGAGAAGCCTCTTTATTTATTCAAATCAACTTATGAACTGAACTTACATCTAAATCTAACATAAAATGAAAACTTATCTTCTACATATTCTACTTATCTCGTACGTGCTGGAATGCGGGAATTTGTGAATGGGATTGGGAAGGTGTCATATTAGTTTCAGGTGCAGACGTCCAGTCAGCAGCACGACTCTGTGGTATGAACAGATGCAGGTATCAGGTGTAAACCTTGCCGTGGGAAGATGATTGTTGCTTTTTTATTTGAACATTGTTTTCGTTAACTCCTCCACGCTTAAGATCGAACGCCCTCGTTTGATGAGCCTGGTTTTAGGAGGTGTGGAATATCCTCCATTCCTATTATTATAGGTCCTGGATTTCTGGGTGTTGGTATTGGTTCTTCCTTGGTGTTATCGGCCTTCTGAACTTTGTATTTTTTCGTAAATCTGCAGGAGAGGTAAATTACCATTAACATAGCTAATGATGTTACCAAGCTGATGTTGACTGCTAAATTGATTTTATTCTTGGTTCTGAGCAGCTTGATTTGTTCGGTACTATTTACTTGTAGTTCTTTTATCATCTCGAGCGACAGCTCTTCTTCCATATTTTCTAGCGCTGATCTTGGCTGCAGTATTGCGGGTAATAGTTGGTGTTTGGTGATCGCGCTTGCTTTGAATAGCTTGCCGTCCGCTTGGATTGTAGATTTATGGTGTTTAATGATGTATGTACCATTTAGGCTCAAGGTATCATTGTTGATTGTCACGGGACCGCTGAATTGATTAAAAAATAGTATACCGGGTGAAACTTCTTCGGCTGTTGGGACATGTTGGTTGTTGATAATGACACAGCTGGGGACTTTGCTTTTTAGGAGATTTGGGATGCACGTAGTTTTACTTATGTCTATAATATTATTGATGTTACAAATAGTATTTTCGTTAAATGTTTTACAATATTCTTTGATTCCGTATATGCTGTTTTTACATTTTAAAATTTTATCAAAAGGAATTTTATTAATTTCTGTCTCAAATTTTACAGCCTTTATTATTAACATATTACATATATCAGAGTTAGTTGTTGGTAAGCTAACTATATAAATTATATTTCTACCGTCTGAGGCAATTTTGACATTAGCAAATGCAAGAGCTTCGTCTGTGTTTACAAAAGGAATATTTTCATTTAGTAGCTTTTCTGTAACATTAATTTCGTTGCTTGATAATATGAACGAATTTATTATATTTGCTTTTGCCCAGTGAATAGCATAGGCAATATTAACTATTTCTTCTTTGACTAATTCTAGTTCTTATTTTATTTTTAATATTATCTTATCTTTGTCTTTCTTTTCTTCATTAATTATTTTTAAAATCGAATTTGTTATATTTGTAATTTCATAAATTTTTTCTATTGTCATTATATTAATTACTACCTGCTTGTTATTACTTTCGAGTACATTATTCATTTTTTCTACTAAGATTTCGTGGTCGTGGTGGTCTGGATTTCCAGCTATCCATTTCCACGCACTCCCGATAAAGTCTAATGACATTTTTTTTTTTTTGTTTTATTAACTTTGAGCCTTGACAAATGGCTTTTGATTTTAAGTATCTCATAGGATAGGAAAGGGTAAATGGGATGGCTATGGTTAGTTTTAGATTTTAGAGTGTTTTCTATTATGTTCACCAATTTGTCATAAGCTTCTATATCAATTACATGGATTAGTTTAAAAAATCCATTCTGTAACCTTGCTGTTCCTGCGTCTATCTTGACCAGTTGGGAGTTTGAATAATCCAGTATTTGTACGTTGGCCGTACAAATGGTTAAAAAAGGACCTAAAATAAAGGGGTTAATTTTTAATATGGGATTTATGCACAACTTTACCGGATTCTGTTACTATAGTCGTTTGTCTGTTTTCTTTTACTCTTTCTTCCTTAAATCTATTTGAGAGTTTGGTTCCTAATCTTTTATTGACCTTAACATATATAATTTGTCCTGGTAAATACTGTTTTATATTGTGTTTCTTTTTATTATGGTAATTGATATCCTTTTTTTGTTTCTGAATCAATTTTTCGAAGTTATTTTTCCTGGTTTTCTCATAGTCATCCGGGGTGAAGTGGACATTTCGTCCGTAGAAGAGGTCTACAGGATTTTTATTTGTAGTTGAGTGGATGCTATGATTGTACTCGTTGCCCGTTTACTTCGCTTTTGTACGGGGGTGTCGTAAAGACATTAATACCGAGTTCGTCTCTCATCATAAATAGTATGGATGCTGAATTCAGTGAAGGTTCATTATCTATAACGATCGATTTTGGTACTCCAAAGAAAAATATTAACTCTTGCAAGGGCCGTCTTATGTCCTCAACAGACCTAGTCTTTAGTATTCTAATTTGTGCATATTTAGTAAATTTATCTAAGGAAGTTAATATAATTTTTTTCTCGGTCAAGAATATGTCGAAGTGGACGGTGTGTCCTGGATAGGTTGGCATGGGTGTTTATCCAAGTTTTGGCTGATTTGGATGTGTCTCATATTTACTACGCTTACAGGTGGAACAAATTTGGGTAATTCTTTTTATTTTCTGAGACATGGAAGGGAAATAGTACTTTTCTAATATCTGTGAGCGATTTTCTTGTGCGTTCCGGTGAGCGCGACTATGTGCATCTATAATGATTGCTTCTTGATCACCTTGGTTTAAGATGTCTTCAACTTGAATTTGTGTGAATCTGATTCTGAAAGATTTGAAATGTAGTGGATACAGTTCCTGTATCATGCCCATTACTCTTTCATGGGCTTTAATGCAGTTAATTACAGATGGGTTTAGAATTTTTTTGAGAATTTGTAATAGGTTTATGTGATTATATTCTTGTTCGGTAATAGTGTGTCGATGATATCTGGGGAAAATTATTTTAAATTCTTTGTTTGGTATTTCACCTAAGTTAAGTAAAATTTGGTTTTTAAAAGCATTAATTGGTACTTCGACGCTTGGGATAAGTTCGTTGGGGGAACTTTCGTCGCTATGTATCGTAGGGGTTAGGGAGTTAAGGAAACTATCTTGCGGGGGTCTGGAAAGTGCGTCTGCGACTACGTTTGATTTACCAGGCTTATAATGGAGTTCACAATTGTATTCCTCCAATATCGCCTTCCAACGCTTCATTTTTGCGTTATTGTTTTTATTGCTTAACGCGTAAGTCAGGGGTTGATGATCAGTGTATATTTTAGGTAATTTCGTAATGATTGTAGGGACCATATTATCGGCAGTATTTCCTTTTCATTTGCGGCGTAATGCTCTTCAGATTTATTTAATGTTCTGGATATGAATGTTATGGGTCTGTCATCTTGTGAAAGTACTGCGCCAATAGCATGGTTGGACGCGTCTGTAGTTAATTGAAAATCTTTGGTGAAATCGGGGTATGTGAGAATTATTTCGTTTGAAACGAGAGCATTTTTTATTTTGTTTAGTGATTCTACTGCTTCCTCGTTAAGAGTTATCAGTTGCTTGCTAGAAGCGTTTTTCGATATTCTGCCCTTTTCTCCTCTTAGAAGAGTTGTAAGGGGTTTTGCTATCTTAGCATAGTCTTTTATAAAACGGCGGTAATAGCCAGATAATCCCAAAAAGGATCGAAGATCTTTCAAAGTTTTAGGGCTTGGGATATTTACAATAGCCTCAACTTTGACTGGATTAGTTTTTATGCCATTCGAAGATATGACAAAGCCGAGGAATTCGACTTCACGCTTGAAGAACTCGCATTTATCGAGCTGAACCTTCATATTGGCTTCTTCCAATGTTTTGAAGATCTTGTGAATGTTTTCTATATGCGTTTCTTGGTCTCGACTGAATATTATGATGTCGTCTATATAGACGTAGCATATCTTTCCGATGTATTCCCGAAGGATGTCATCGAGTGCTTTTTGAAAGACGGCGGGAGCATTTTTCAGCCCAAACGGGAGTCTAGTAAACTCATATTTACCATTGTTAACTGAAAAAGCAGTTTTTTCTATATCTGACTCTTTGAGAAGAATTTGGTGGAAGCCACTTTTTAAGTCTAGGACTGTGAAGAAATTATTGCTTCCAAGTTGAGACAGGACTCCGTTTATTTCCGGTATGGGGTACCGGTCTGATATTGTTGCCGTATTGAGCTTCCTATAATCAATAACTAGGCGGTATTTCTTCTCGCCGGATGCGTCCAATTTTTTTGGGACGATCCACACGGGGGAGTTATATGGGGACCGCCATGGTCTTATTATCCCGTTATTGAGAAGATCTTGAATTTGTTTATCCACCTCGTCTTTTAGTGACATTGGGTATGGATAGTACTTGGAATATATGGGGTTTTCGTTATTAGTGCGAATTTCCCCTATGACAGTAGTTGTAAAAGTTAGTTTTTCATTTGGCTCATCGAAAAGTGAGGGGTGGTATTTTACTAGGGATTCTATTGCTTTACTTTGGTCTGGAGACATATGGTTCGTTCTAATGGTGATGGAGTTAACATCTTGTGATATTTGATGCAGACATTAATTTGATCGCGAATTGTCATGTAGTCCTGGCTAGTATGAATTACTGCCGATAGTTGTTTCAAACTATCATGTCCAAGAATACCGTGGAATGATGTAAGAGAGGGTAATAAAAAGAATTTTATTCTTGTGTCGCGAAGACCGAAAAGGCTAATATATGTATGCTGTGTTACTTTAATGCATCCTGCTACTGACCTAGCGTGAAAGCATTGCTCATTTTCTATTGGAGTTTCTATAAGGGAAGGTTGTATATAATTTTTATTAGATCCCGTGTCAATAAGGAATCTAAGAATTCTTCCGCTCTTCGTGCGAGATTCAAAGTATGGCAACGAAGAGCCTGTTAATCTAAAAAATTTGTATCCATAAAATCTGTTGTTTGTTCACAGGTATTATCAAATGATGATGCCATTTCATTATATACTAATTCGTTTAGAGCGGGCTCTACATCAACATTCTGTTGAGAAAGATCTGAAATTTTCAAATTTAAACTGCAATTTTGATTTAGATTATCGAATGGTTGAACATCAGGTTCTACATGAAAATTTTGTTGATTAAAGTTTTGTGGTTGATATCTTATCATATAATGTCTGGTCGAAATTGGTTTCTATTATGTTGGTGTATTTGCCTTATTTGTGCAGATGGTCCTTGAGTTAAAGGTTCTGCTTTTATTTCAGGCCTTTGGGGATATTGATTTCGGAACTGATTGGGATATTGGTACGCACCTCTATTGTTATTTCCCATTTACCGGTTGTTTGGATAATGGTTTGGCATGGGCCTAGGATTGTAAGGGGGTCTTGCCTGTGCTGGTGGTAGGTAATTTGTTTGATACATGGGGCTAGGATTATATGGGGGTCTTTGTTGAATTGGTGGCATTGGATTTCGAATCTGTTTGTTGAATGATTGGTAAGTATTTTGAGTCTGTTGAGAGCAAACATTTTGGTTTTCTAATTTTAGATATAAGTGTAGTGCCTGAGGCAAATCTACTGGTTCTCTTATACCCAGAAGTCGGGGTAGATCACCTTTAAGGCCTCTGACGAATGTGTCAAGAGCCTTGTCTCTGTATGTCTGCGTTAATAAATGCATGGATTCAGAACTTATGTCCATGCAAGAAAGTTTATTTAGGATTAAAGATAAATGGGAGTATACGATATGATAGAAACCTTGGATGGTGTTGTTGCCTTTAACAATCGATTGCATCTGGTTTGCTACTCTAGCGTACTCAGATCGCGTATGTCAGCATAGTGCATGACAAGGCACTTGGACATACATGTCCAATCTAGAGGCGTGTTGTAGGATTCTAAGGCAACGTCGGCATTTCCAACTACTTTATTACGTATGACGCTAAGAATCCCAAAGTATTTGGGAGTCCCTTTGAGAGGTTCGTATATTTGTAATACTCTATCCACACTTTTCTTCCAGGAGCTGAATTCTAATGGGTCTCCTGCAAAGTCATTCAGACATCGGACTACGTCTGGAATGCTGTCTAGTTCATTTAATCTATCTCGATATTCTGGAGCGATAACCTGGTCTGTGCCAGCAAATTGGTTTGGATTGGGGTTAACTATATTTTGAATTATTTCACGGCCTTGATTTTCTAGGACGCGATGAACGATAGAAGAGATTAGAGAGTCAAAATCTGGTGTGGTTTGAATGTTTTGTCGATCTGGGCGACCATTGGATGGATTAGAATTATTCCGTTGAGGATTGCTTATGGACGCGCTGGATTGAAATGAGTTGTTGGCACTATCGTTTACTTGAATAGGCACTTCCTCTTGAGGATTATTATTAGTTACGTTAGGGTCATTACCCGATCTTAATAGAGGCATTTTTTTTTTGTTTTTTATTTTTTTTGTTTTAAGTTTCACAAAAAGTGAGATTTATAGGAAATATTTTAAAATTTATTAGATTGCTTAGCTAGGTTTCTTTTTCAATATATAATTTCACTTCTTTATATTTTTTGGGTTTAAAGTTCACAAAATTGAGATTAATATGGAATATTTTAAAGATAATTAAATTGCTTATCTAGTTTTCTTTTTTAATATATGATTCACTTCTTATACTATATTAATTCTATGCTTACACTATACACCACGGGAAATACATTGATCCTGGTCCTGATCCGGTTACTGCGGCTAGCGGTTTTCGCTTCCCGTTCCTCCGCTCCGAGTTTTCAGCTGCAGCGGCTACTAGGGGGCCCTTTACTGTTCTTTCACCAACAAACTTGATCACACACTGTTAACCACAGAGAATCTTCGTTCGCGCCACGTACTGTCTATAACCGAAATATCACTACTTTAGGGATTTTTTTTCTAATTAAACTTTGCACGCACTATGTCGCTACTTAAGGGACTTTTTAGTTTTAACGCGAACCGACTCTTATGGTCCCTGCTCGGGCGCCAGTTAAATTTCCAATAACGGAATATCTTTAAAAAAAAAACAATTTATTTCTTTTGTTGAGGAGAAGAAGAAGATTTATTCAAATCAACTTATGAACTGAACTTACATCTAAATCTAACATAAAATGAAAACTTATCTTCTACATATTCTACTTATCTCGTACGTGCTGGAATGCGGGAATTTGTGAATGGGATTGGGAAGGTGTCATATTAGTTTCAGGGGCAGACGTCCAGTCAGCAGCACGACTCTGTGGTATGAACAGATGCAGGTATCAGGTGTAAACCTTGCCGTGGGAAGATGATTGTTGCGTTTTTATTTCAACATTGTTGTCGTTAACTTATATGCATGCCGTGTGCCTTCATATTTCGTGGTTTTCGGTCGCAGGTCCCGTTGCATCGTCTCGCATGTGATCGGGTTATCGGCTGCTCCTTTTTCTCTGCTCCTTCGTTGCACCGCGTTATGAAAAGGTACGGCGTTTGTGTTCGGATCACAGATGAGTAATTATACAGATAGTCGACTAAGAGGATTTTTGGCTCTCCCGCCTATCGTTTTTTATTTGCTTCAAAAAGGCGCAGTACTGTGTTCGGATATGTTTTTACATGCAAATCAAATTGAGCCAGTTCAAGCACACAATAGTAGTTCTGCGCCTAAGAATCCATTTTGGAAAAGATCTCATGTTGACATATTAAAAGTCAAAACTGGGCTGTGTCCAATAACATCGTAATAAAATGCGACGATTTATGATGAATTTGCAACAGAATAAAATTTTGTTGAATGTTTTCAATTATTATATATTATTTTAGTTTTACCTAATAAGCGTATTTTGCATTTACCTAACTTTTTTGAGGTAAACATTTATTAGCAGTTTCTTAAGCGCAGTTTCGTAAGCGCAAGTTAAACATAAAATAAGGATTTTCATAATTTGTTTGCCGGTAGTTAAACTAATTTAGCAGTTTTAAATTGTCAGTAATAATTAAATTATTTTGTTGGTTGATTTGACGAATGTCGAGTAAAATAATTAAAATTAAATAATTGTTAAATGGTAGCAGTGAGCAGTGAATTAATGACATATTCCGTAAAATTGTAGGTAAAATAAATAAAAGCCCAATGAATAAAATTAATGAGTAACGCGTGATTAGTTAACTGACCATTTCAATAATTTAACATAGTATTTGCTTAATTCACTGCTATTCACTATTCCAATTCAAAGATAATAACGTTATTAAATTTGTTCAGCATGATGACATTATTTATTATTATTATTATTCATCATTATGATAAAATAAATTTAATAAAGTTATTATCTTGGAATTGGAACAGTAAAGTTTACTTTTTGTGTTTAAAAATGCATTAAAATTTATTTCTTCGCAGTATGTCCATTTGATCGCTCGCTCTTATATGAACCTTCCGAATATGTAGATACATTCAACTTTTATATGTTTAAAAAAGACATAATAAAACAACAAAGGAATTTGATATTATATATATAACTAATCCAAAACTATTTCCTATAAATATTTTACACCCAAACATTACTATTTTAGTAATATTCATGCAATAATAATATAGTATATACATTTTATCTCATTTTATTAACCAAAATGGAAAAAATAAAGCAACCCAAGTATGTTTATTGTACGGCAGGTAAATAATGGAGAACTCTTTCTTATAAACATAAAAAATATTCGCATTTAATTCCAACAACTTCATAGTTTTGACTTTTAATAGAACATTTAAGAGAGGATTTTTTCGCCGTTTTTAAAAATTTTTTGTGGCTATCTATCGACTATCTGTATAATAACTCATCTGTGGTTCGGATGGTGGTGGATTGGGTTTTTTGCAATCGATTTTATTGCCGGCCATCTGGCTGCCCGTTGGTTGTTGATTTTATGGTGCCGCTATAAAATGCTGTCTACTGCTCTGCAGAATGCTCATATTTTTATACCCTATCCTAAGGGTATATTAATTTTGACACATAGCTTGTAACACCCCTTAATATTCGTCATAGACCCAAAAAAGTATATATATTTATGATCAGGACCAAATCCTAAGACTATTTAGCAAAGTCCGTCCGTCCGTCCGTATCAACTTTTGAGGCCCTTAAATTTATGCTAGGAAGCTGAAATTTAGAGCATATACTCCTTAGGGTCCCGAAATGGTAAAGTGTTAAAAGTTTTTAAATCCGCCCACTGCCACGCCCACAATTTAGAAAAAAACATTTTAAGGCTAAAGTTAGAGAGATAGAGTATTGGAACCTTTACAAGATATGTAGGCACTGCCCTCCTTTATAAGTCTGTCATATAAGATTTTTTGTCACGCCAACTTTTTGTGGGCTTTTTTCACTAAATTGCTGTTTTCAGCGAAAATTTTCATAGAAACTGAAAAAAATGTTTGACAAGATATTTAGAAAATATTTTTTCCAATATATCGCACATACAAAGTTTTTGGCCACGCCCACTTTTTGGGGGCGTTTTTTCAATTTTTTTTTTTTCTTATAAATTTCATAGAATGAAATGATATACATCACCTTCTTAATACTTTTTTTCTTTGGGACATATAGGGATATGGATAGGGTATCGTACTGTTCGCCCCAAGCGGACTGTAGCCTTTCCTTATGTTTGTTGTTGGTTTGCACACTACCAACTGCGCTGAAGATAAATTTGTCGATTCTCGACATTCCGCTCCCAATTGAAGACTGTCTTCAATTGCTGGTCGAAGAATCGTCCTTAGGAAGGATGCACAATTTCTGTACCGGACGCACAAGTGTCGTATGCTCCATTTTGACGTCTGCGCTGCGTATTAGTCCTTCTTTGCCGGGATGAACTGCGGTGACTCATCCTAGAGGCCAGACAGTTGATGGCATGTTCTCCTGCTTGACCAGTACCAAGTCACCGACTGCTATGTTGTCATGCTCCGCTCACCACTTGAATCCACTTGCTGTAGTGTGTGGATATATTCCTCGCTCCACTTTTTCCAGAAATGTTGCTGCATTTGATAGATTGTGGTCCAAAGCTTGAGTCTGCTCTGTGGGATTTCCCCAACATCTGCCGTAAGTGTTTGCAGAATTTGTTCGCCAATCAGGAATGGTCCAGGTGTGAGTACTGTAAGGTCACCTTGATCGTCCGATAGTGCGCTCAGTGGTCTCGAATTGAGGCATTCCTCAATTTGCACAAGTGTTGTCGCCAGATGCTGTTTCAGAGACTTCACGCCGGCCTCCCAAATGCCACCAGTGTGTGGTGCACCTGGCACAATGAACTTCCATTGCGTTCCCATGGCACGTATCTGCTCCAGGGGAAGTTGGTTTTCCCTCTGCTCCGCACTCCGCCTCAGTTGTCGGTCTGCACCAACAAACTCGTGTCATTGATTGTTAGCTCAGTTGCCGTCAGTCTTCCAACAATGAATGGCTTTAAAGCTGCGTTAGCTCCTGCTCTTTGTTTAGTTGTAAGTGACGGCTGCACGTGTGGCCACTCTTGCTCCGGGCCGTTCAGCCAATGTGGTCCTTCCCACCATATAGTTGTGTCCTTCAGACACGCTGCTGCAATTCCTATCGTTGCTAGGTCCGCTGGATTGTCGCCCGATGATACGTGTTTCCAGGGTTCGCTCCCAGTCAACTCTTGCATAGCGCTGACTCTGTTAGCTTCGAACGTTTTGAATTCGAATGGAATTTTGGTAAGCCAAAATAATGTCACCATTGAATCGGTCCAGTAGGTTCTCCGTATATTTTGGAATTTCCATGCGCTGCTTACTTTGTCGACCAATTTGCATAACAGATGAACTGCACACAACTCCAATCTTGGTATGGATATGGTCTTCAAAGGCGCTACCCTGGTTTTTGAAGCTAGTAGGATACAGCTCGTCTCACCGCTGCTCAAGGTTGATCTCAGATAAACGACTGCTGCATATGCTCTGGTGGATGCATCAGCAAATCCATAAATCTCTATTTTGCTTGTTCGCTCTGCGCCCAATCACCTAGGGACGCTTATTTGTGCCAAGTGTGGTAGCTGCTCGCAAAAGGATTCCCAATCAGAAACCATGGCTGCAGGTATATGCTCATCCCACTGCACTCCTGACCACCACAAGTCCTGAATAAAGATTTTGGCACGCACTATCACATGTGCAAGATATCCATTTGGATCATAGAGTCTTGCTATATCGCTGACGACCGCTCGCTTAGTCAACTTTCGACTCCCCTCGTTGACATGCACCTTGAATTGGATTTCGTCCGTGGCGGAGTTTTATACTAGGCCAAGTATAGATCCGTTGAAACCCTCAGCTATAGTCAGCTCGTTCATATTACTCGTCGTACTGCACAGGTCCAATCGTACCTTTTCGCTTGATGACATATACTTGGCGAGCTCAAAACCGCCTGCACGTAGTGATGAGATTATCTCTTTGTCCAACGCAATTGCTCCATCGTCGTCCTCTGCTCCAGGCAGTATGTCATCAACATAGAAGTTTTTGGTTATTGCTTCATATGCTAGCGGATACTTCTGTCTGTGATCCTCCGCACATTGATTCAGTGCTCTGACGGCATTGAAGCTGCTGAAGTCATGCATTATGTGACCTTTGTAAGGCAAAACTCTCATAGCTCGTCGTTTGGATGCTCTCTCTAGAATATTCTCTGCAGATCCCACTGGCTTGGATCTATTCGCACTTGCCTGTACATCTGCAGTTATGGCCACCGAATCTGGTGATGATTGCTGCCAAATCGTCCTGAAGTTTTGCTACTGGCAGTTGTAGGTCGTTCAACGAAACACCGTTGTCGGTTTTGCTGGGGATGGTAACGAAGTATTTTCCGGGTGGGTCTCGATGATGCGTTGCTCGAAAGTTGTCCTCGACCTGTTGATCGTCCGCTGACATCGTTGGCGCTCTGCTCAGCTCTTCTATCTTCCAGAATTATTTGAGGTTCTCGTCCAGTAGCGCATTTAATGATTCTTCTGTTGCAACCTTTCTTGTCCCTCGCTTAGTCGCAACTGCCCAAAGATGATCCATCCAAGATGAGTATCCTGTGCCGTCAATCTGGTCTTGTGCCTTTTGATGTTGCGCTTTATTACGTCTACCCATACTTGTGCTCTGCTCTGACGCTGGTGTCGATGTCGCTTTTCGTTGGCATGACCTGACCTATCATTGCTTGGATAGGCGGGCTACGCACTGGTTGCTCCTTTGATATTGAGCTAAACTTCGTTCAGCTTCTCCCAAGCGTCAGTATAATGTCGTCGGTGATTCGATATCTGCCAATCACCATGGCAGGCTGCCCTTTCAATGCCTGAACTAGCTCGCACATCTTGGATACGTTGACCAGCTGGGTTGCTGTGGATCTCGGTAACTTGGTGACATCTCATTGAAATGCGATGATTTTGGTGGTTCGCTCCTGCCGCATCTGGATTACATTTGCCGTTGGTGTTGATGCACTATCAACATTTGCTCTATCGGCAGCACGCGCACGCTCTATCTTTGTAATGCGCTATCTTAATTTAGCTGTAACAGCATGGAATGTATCCTCTACCGTGCCCAGGTAGTTGTTGTGGACATTTAGCTCCTCGTTGTCCGCAGCTTTTTCTGCCAACGATAGTTGCTCTTGGAGTAACTTGCTGTACGCACTTTCAGCAGCTTGTAGTTTGGCATTTAACAGTGACTCACCTGCTGTCTCAAATTCTGGCTCGCTACAGAATTTACTAATCCGCATTGCGTATGTAATGATCACTTGCTATTGTTTCTTTTTTGGTTTCTGCACTATCACAACCTGCACAATATTATTCTGTTTAGTACAGAGGCACAAATTTTCTCTGCACCATATATTTTGCTTAATGCAGAGGCACAAATTGTCTAAGCAAAAATAGCACAATTAAGCACAATATGATTACGCGCACTATTGATATTTTTTCACTGCACTTGTTCTTACCAGTGTGGGTCGATCAGGACCAAATGTTTAGATCGGTAGTGGACTGTATTAAAATTCTGTTGATTGCACTGAATGGGTTCTCTACATCAAGTGCACAGATGAGTAATTATACAGATAGTCGACTCAGCATACCCCTGTCCCTTTAAACCCGCAAAAAATATTTAAAACCGGCGAAAAAATCCTCTATCAAATGTTCTGTCTGTGAATACGTGTGAGCCAGCCAAATAAAGTACGGAGGCATTAATGTGTCAAAAATATGTCATTACATTAGCGCTGGCAGTTTTGCAATAATTCCAAATGGCAACAAAAAACATAAGGAAAGGCTACAGTCCGCTTGAGGCGAACAGTATGATACCCTATCCATATCCCTATATGCCCCAAAGGAAAAAGCATTAAGAAGATGATGGATAGCATTTAATTTAGTTCTATTAATTAAAAAAAAGAAGTTTTTTGGAAAAAACGCCCCCAAAAAGTGGGCGTGGCCAAAAACTTTGTATGGGCGATATGTTGGAAAAAATATTACTAAATTAGTAATGTTTGGGTGTAAAATATTCATAGTAAATAGTTTTGGATTAGTTTTTTATATATATTAAATTCTTTGGTTGTTTTATTATGTCTTTATTGAACATATGAAAGTTGAATGTATCTACATATTCGGAACGTTCATATGAGAGCGAGCGAGCGAATTGACAAACTGCGAAGGAACAACTCTTAAATCAATCTTAGACACAAAATGTATGAGAAAATAATATATTTCATCATAATGATGAATAAACATAAGGAAAGGCTACGGTCCGCTTGGGGCGAACAGTATGATACCCTATCCTTATCCCTATGTACCCCAACGAAAAAATTCATAAGGAAGATGATAGATAGCATTTTATTTCATTCTATGAAATTTATAGAAAAAAAAAATATTTTTTTGAAAAAACGCGCCCAAAAAGTAGGCGTGGCCAACAACTTTGTATGGGCGATATATTGGAAAAAATATTGGCTAAATATATTGTTAAACATGTTTTTTCGATTTCTATTAAAATTTTCAAAGAAAACAGCATTTTAGTGAAAAACGCCCACAAAAAGTAGGCGTGGCAAAAAACTTTATATGACAAATTTATAAAGGTCGGCAGTACCTACATATCTTGTGAAGGTTTTACAACTTTATCTCTCTAACTTAAGCCTTAAAACGGTTTTTTCTAAATTGTGGGCGTGGCAGTGGGCGGACTTAAAAACTTTTAACACTTTACCATTTCCGGACCCTAGGGAGTATATGTTCCAAATTTCAGCCTCCTAGCATAACCTGAAAGGCATCAAAAGTTGATACGGACGGACGAACATTGCTAAATAGTCTTAGGATTTGGTCCTGATCATAAATATATATACTTTTATGGGTCTACGACGAATATTAAGGGGTATTACAAACTATGTGTCAAAATTAATATATCCTTAGGATAGGGTATACAAATAATAATGAAAATTTCAATAGAAAGCGAAAAAAAATGTTTAACAAGATATTTGCCCATACAAAGGTTTTGGCCACGCCCACTTTTTGGGGGCGTTTTAAAAAAAAAACATTTTTTTTAATAATAGAATGAAATAAAATGCTAGCCATCATCTTCTTAATGCTTTTTTCTTTGGGGTATATAGAGATATGGATAGGGTATCATACTGTTCGCCCCAAGCGGACTGTAGCCTTTCCTTATGTTTATACCCTATCCTAAGGGTATATTAATTTTGACACATAGTTTGTAACACCCCTTAATATTCGTCGTAGACCCATAAAAGTATATATATTTATGATCAGGACCAAATCCTAAGACTATCTAGCAATGTCCGTCCGTCCGTCCGTCCGTACGCAATTTTTAGGCCTTTAAATTCAAGCTAGAAAGCTGAAATTTGGACCACATACTCCCTAGGGCTCCGAAATGGTTAAGTGTAAAATTTTTTGGAATATGCCCACTGCCACGCCCACAATTTAGAAAAAACCGATTTAAAGCTACAGATGGACAGACAGAGGGTTATAACCTTCACAAGATATGTAGGCACTGCCCTCCTTTATAAGTTTGTCATATAAAGTTTTTTGCCACGCCTACTTTTTGTGGGCGTTTTTCACTAAAATGCTGTTTTCTTCGATAATTTTCATAGAAACCGAAAAAAAGTGTTTAACAAGATATTTAGCCAATATTTTTTCCAATATATTGTCCATACAAAGTTTTTGGCCACGCCCACTTTTTGGGGGCGTTTTTTCAAAAAATGTTTTTTTTTTTCTAAATTTTATAGAATGAAATAAAATGCTATCCATCATCTTCTTAAGGTTTTTTTTGGGGCATATAGGGATAGGGATAGGGTATCATACTGTTCGCTCCAAGCGGACTGTAGCCTTTCCTTATGTTTTTAATTAATTTTCTTGACATTCGATAAATCAAAAATTAGTTTATTATTACTGACAATTTATAACTGCTAAATTGGTTTATTTACCGGCAAAACATTTATGATAATCCTTATTTTATGTTTAACTTGCGCAAGTTCCAACATATTTACGAAACTGTTTAAAAATGTTTACGCAAAATATATGTTTGTTAGGTAAAACTAAAATAATACATAATAATTGAAAACATTCAACGAAATTTATAAAATGCATACATTCACTTTTAAAAAGCCTAAAAGTTTTTTCATTTTTTATATCACTTGGCAAATTGCTCTCTGGTAAAAACACACACCTTTTTATACCCTATCCTAAGGGTATATTAATTTTGACACATAGTTTGTAACACCCCTTAATATTCGTCGTAGACCCATAAAAGTATATATATTTATGATCAGGACCAAATCCTAAGACTATTTAGCAATGTCCGTCCGTCCGTCCGTCCGTCCGTATCAACTTTTGAGGCCTTTAAAGTTATGCTAGGAAGCTGAAATTTGGAGCATATACTCCCTAGGGTCCCGAAATGGTAAAGTGTTAAAAGTTGTTAAATCCGCCCACTGCCACGCCCACAATTTAGAAAAAACCGTTTTAAGGCTTAAGTTAGAGAGATAAAGTTTTAAAACCCTTACAAGATATGTAGGTACTGCCTACCTTTATAAATTTGTCATATAAAGTTTTTTGCCACGCCTACTTTTTGTGGGCGTTTTTCACTAAAATGCTGTTTTCTTTGAAAATTTTCATAGAAATCGAAAAAAAATGTTTAACAATATATTTAGCCAATATTTTTTCCAATATATCGCCCATAGAAAGTTTTTGGCCAAGCCCACTTTTTGGGGGCGTTTTTTCAAAAATTTTTTTTTTTTCTATAAATTTCATAGAATGAAATAAAATGCTATAAATCATCTTCCTTATGAATTTTTTCTTTGGGGTACATAGGGATAAGGATAGGGTATCATACTGTTCGCCCCAAGCGGACTGTAGCCTTTCCTTATGTTTTTTTAATCGAAAAGGTTTTTATAGCTTAAATATTAGGATAGTAAGTATCTTTGCACAGTTACTATCCAATCCACACACTAGACTTGTGTTGGGCCCACCAATATGACGCTGGTTTGGGGGCCAACGCAAACGAGGTTGTTGTGATAGCTCAGCATTGTTTCCCAACCAATGCTAATGCACTCAAAAAAGCATCGTTGCAATTTGGCGTCCGGTTGGGCAACAATGCAGTTTTTTGTGATGGTTTAACATTCTTGCCCCATCGATGTTATTGTCCTCGGCCCAGCAACGACGGCATGCTGATTGGGCGAAATGACCCTTAGGTTCGAGACAGGCCAAGAGGTGAGTGGCGAGTCGGTTCTGAAACGCAACCGAAGGCGGTTGTTAATTGTAGTTAACTTGGAAGTTAGCAATTTAGCGCAGCCGGTAGGATGTAGCTTTGCTCGTCGTCGCTGTTTTTCTCTTGTGTGTCGTGAATTTTCATAAAAGGCATCTAAAAAAATAAAACAACAAAAGAATAAATACATATATTTCACGATTTTCGAAAACTTTTTTCGCTGGCGGATAAGTAGTTTTCGTTAGTTGTTTCCGTCTAGAGTGTGCAGTTTTTTTTTTACTCGATTAAGCCACTCAAGGTCAGTGCAGTGGTGCATGTACTGTAAGCAAAAAAATGTTTTTCTAAATGAATTTCAGTGAAAAGAACTGCAGAAAAAAGTGAAATAACATATTTTCCAAGTACTGGATGCGACAGTTCATCAACAGTTACCAAGATACAATTTCAGCCAATTAGAGTTCACTCATGACAAAGACCTTAGAATGAGAGTGTATAAATTCATAAATTCACAACAGACATATAGCTTCACTGTATGCTTTTAATTATTTCATAAACAGCTTCACAGCAAATACAAAAAGCTCAAGAGAAACGAATCCAATCACTGACTGCCGCACTCGAGGACGCAGAGCAAGCGGAGGGTGACGTTGAGGAAATTAGTGAGACTCGAAGAATCGAAAATTCATCAGTAAACCAAAGTACAGGATTCTTGCCTCCAACGAATAAAATAAACCAGACTTATCAACTGAGCACTGAAGACTTCCAATCGTACTGGCCAAATACGATGGCGAGTTGTAGATGATTTTCGTAAACCCAACGAAGTATCGTTTAAGGATGTCTTTCCTCTGCCAAGAATGGAAGATATTCTGGACCAGCTAGGAAATTGTCGTATTTCTCTACTCTTGATTTAGCCAACGGGTACCAACAAGTGCTTATTGAGAAGAGGGATAGAGAAAAAACCGCGTTTAGCACAAGTCTGGGCCATTACGAATTTAATTGGATGCCATTTGGTCTTTCGGGAGCACCCGCGACGAAGATTGCGCATGGCCAGATCCATCTAAAACTATTTGCGTAACGAATTTTCCTCCTCCAAGTAACATTAAACAAGTGCATTTTTGGGCTTTGTTAGCTATTACCGTAAATTCAAACCGAATTTAGCGGCTATAGCAGCACCAATAAATAATATCTTGCGAAAGGACGCCAAGTTTAGATGGACGGACGAATGCCAAAGTGCGTTCGAATATGTCAAAGAGGCAGTAACATCACCACCTGTTTTGGTCTATCCCGATTTCAGTAAAACTTTTATTCTTACAACAGGCGCTAGTAACGGGTTGGGTGCGGGTTGGGTGCGTTGGGAGCGGTGCTATCGCAGGGCAAGGTGGGAGAAGACAGACCAATTGCTTATGGTCGTATCCGGAAACGCGTATCCGGAAACAGTTTAGGTGGAAAAGCATGCAAAAGGATATCAATGAGTACATTAAAAAATGCGAAAAGTGTCAAAAGAATAAGGTTGCAAAGTTAACTAAAATGCCCATGACAGTAACTGACACTCCTAGCCTACCCTTCGAAAATATATACATGGACATGGTTGATATTTTGCCATTAACTCATTCGGGTAATAGATACATACTAACGTTTCAAGATGATCTGACGAAATATACGGCATGTGTTGCGATACCGGATGCCGAAGCATCTACTGTAGCAAGAGCATTTTATGAGGAAATCATTACACGTTTCCGAATTCCAAATGTTCTTGTTAAGGATAATGGGAGAAACTTTACTTCAAGGTTGTTTACTGAAACATGTAAACTGTTGGGAGTAAAGAAAATTCACATTACTGCCTATCACCCACAAGCCAATGGTTCTCTAGAACGCAGTCACAGACCCTTAGCGGAATATCTAAGGAGTGAGCTGGAGCGATGAAAAGAGCTCAACCAATGGCTCAATCAGGCGATGCATGTGCACAATAACCACCAGCATACTGCCACTAAACAGACACCAATGAATAGTTTGTATGGGTTCCAGTTCGAAATTCCGACGAATTTGAAGACTTCCTGCCGCGTTATACAATGCAGATGATTACCCCCAATGGTTAAAATACCAATTACAAAAGTCGCATGAATTAGTTCGGAGAAACTTAAATCTAGCTAAAAGAATGTCCAAGAAACAGTACGATCGTCATATAAACCCGGTTTCGTTAGGTACTGTTCCGAATCCCTGTCAGAAAAAACAAATTCTCTCTGATCTGGTTCGGTCCCTATGAGATAGTTTCTATAAGCGGGCTGGTTAATTCAGTAATAAAAGTAGGCCTTTTTACAACTAATTAGCTTACCGAACACAACTTTTCTGGATAGCATTAAATTTATATGTCAAACCAAAATATATATGATTTCTGCCTAGTATTAAATTTATATCACAAATCAAAGAAAATATATGATTTCTGCCTGGTAGTAAATTTATATGACAAATCAAAGAAAATATATGATTTCTGGCTAGTATTAAATTTATATGACAAATCAAAGGAAACATATGATTTCTACCTAGTATTAAATTTATACTCAAAATCAAAGAAAAATGTATATGATATTATCTAGATTATTTTGGTTATTCCCGAGGCAAATGTAGTCACGTTGACCGAAACCTCATCACCACCATCACCATTTCGACTCGAAGAACTACTAAAATCTCCAGTTTTATTTGAAAGAGTGGGACATGCAGTATTTTACAATGATGCATGGACGATTTTCACTAAGATGACACCGAAGGATTACTCGGCCGTGTTGAATTTTACCGATATGTTAGAGCCTAGTTTCCAACTTCCGTGCAAACTGATGAAGTAAAAGTAATAATGAGGAATCTGCGTCTGATTAATATACGCCTGCAACACATTGTTCTCCAACGCAGAAACAGAAGATCCATTGAAACGATTGGTAATTTCTGTCATTGGGCATTTGGTACTATGGACAGCGAAGACTCTCATAAGATTTACAACCAGATATAACTTTTGGATTGGAAACGACAGGAAAACGTTTGACAGCATTAAGAAACAAATAACGGTTGCTAGTTTCGACAGGCTAAGCAAGTAGAATATCATATATATAATTCAATAATATAAGAATATAATATATGTATATATTCAATTTGTTAGCATTAGAAATACTAAGTTTAAAATTTGCAAAATTATAATATTCTATTTTCTTAAAACATTTAACATAGTGTTAGTAAGTTTAATATACATATATGTAATATTGTTACAATTTTTTAATATAAATAAACTGAGTTGTCGCTTGCTTGTCTGTTTTGAACCTTTTCCGAGGGGGGAGGGATGTTGCGCCCACGAATATGTCGCAAACGAGGTTGTTGTGATAGCTCAGCATTGTTTCCCAACCAATGCTAATGGTTCAGCATTTTTGCCCCATCGATGTTATTGCCCTCGGCCCAGCAATGACGGCATGCAGATTGGGCGAAATGACCCTGAGGTTCGAGACAGACCAAAAGGTGAGTGGCGAGTCGGTTCTAAAACGCAAGCGAAGGCGGTTGTTAATTGTAGTTAACTTGGTAGTTAACACTTGTAATGCAATATCCCATTTTCAGATATGCGGTCATAAGCAGCGTATCAGATATGTGGATGCCAGGAGCCAGACATGACTTTATAGTTAAAATCAATGCATGATAATGGAGACGGAGAGAAATACACGATTATTAGATAAAATACATTTAAGTAGTTTATAAATCATCGAATAGTTACTATCTTAGTAGGAGACTTAGGGTACTTTGGCTGATCACACCGTTTAGGAGTGCTTGATGATTTGACTCCCCAAAGAGTTGATTCAACAGTATTCATAGCAAAGGGCGTAATGTTGTGGAAAGAACTATTGGCGTTTGGAAGCTTCAGCTTCATTATTCACAAAAAAAGCGGTTCAGATTGTGCATGTTAGTGCCGCTCTTCATAATATACGAATACACTGCAATGTTACTAATCTTTTTAAAAAATTAATAACATTATCAGCCTTCATGGCATGTTATATAAAGTAAAGCCTTGGTGGCAAGTGTATAAAGTAAAACAGCCTTCGTAGTGAGTATTAAAAGATAACAAATATATGTACATTACTAAAAAAAAATAAAAATAAAATAAAAAAAAGCATCTTCGATGTAGCAAAAAAAAAACGCTAAGTTGAATTGTATTGCTTAAGTTTCGAATTTACATTCGCCAACTGCAATTCTAAATTTTTTTTTGTTACAATTTTTCCCATTGTTAAATGTTACATGCACTTGGCATAATGCTCTTGGTTTCATCAACCAATGGTGGATCATATTTGCCTTTTTTTTTGGTATTCGCCCAATCGATCTCACTATGGCTCTAAATATAGCATTGTCCTCCTCGTGTCCTCTCACTAGACCGAGAGGCAAGCGTAAGCCGCATTGGTGGACATCGGAATTGAGCCCACTTAGAAATGTCTGCAGAAAACTGTTCTATAAAGCCAAGGCCACACGAACAGATTCCGACTGAGATGCCTACAAAGTATCCCTCAAATCCTATAAAAAAGAATTGAGGAAAGCCAAAAGAATATCGTGGCGTAGAGGATACCTCCGAAGCTTCTAGGCTAAGGAAAATCCTCTCTACAAATCCAACGATTGCCCAGCTGTCTCAAAAAATCGGATGGCTCTTGGACTACGTCTAGCGAGGAATCACTTAATCTGCTATTAGATACCCACTTCCCAGGTAGCTCCCATGTTATAAGTAGTACGAACCCAAACAGGGTAAGGACTCGCATAACCAACATTCACGATCTAATTACCAGGAATAGGCTACTTTGGGCGCTACACAGCTTCAAACCATATAAATCGGATATTATTCACCGGTGTTGGAGATAATTCTGAAAAGTTGTATTGAACTGGTTCACATTCCGCTGTTACGGAGAGAGGTGAAAGTGGTTTTCATACCCAAAGCAAATATTCCCATGTCACTCCGAAAGATCTCAGACCCATCAGTCTGTCATTATTTCTCCTAAAAGATTGATAGATATCCATATTCCTACCAACATTGACAAAAGGCTGCTGTCTACCTCCCAACATGCTTATTGCAAAGGCAGATCTGTAGAAACAGCCCTACACACGTTAGTACATTCAATTGAATATTCCCTTCACCATAAGGAGTATACAATGGTAACCTTCCTCGATATAGAAGGCGCCTTTAACAACGTCAACACATCCGCGATCTCAACTGCACTGTCGGATCTGAAAGTGGGTAACACACTTGGCGAGTTCATTAATCAACTACTAACCAGTAGGATTATTAACTCAAAGCTGGGTATGACCTCCGCCAGAAGATCTGTCACCGCAAGGAGGAGTCCTATCCCCACTTCTTTGGAATCTTGTGGTGAACAAACTGCTTGTTATCCTGGAAGGAGAGGGCTGCAAAGTGATTGCCTATGCAGATGACGTTGCTATTGCCGTGTCGGGGAAGCACCTTAACACCTTAAAAGAATTTCTACAAAATGCTCTCAACAAGCTAATAAGATGGGCTGACAATTGTGGTCTAGGCGTCAATCCCCACAAAACCGAACTTGTCCTCTTTACTAGGAAATACAAAATTCCTCGTGTCGATCCCCCTTCAATCAGGGGTACCAGCTTAGTCTTCTCTGACGAGGCCAAATACCTAGGTCTCATCCTGTATAGGAAGCTCAACTGGAAATATAATATACGAGAAAGAGTCCGGAAAGCTACGGTGGCACACTTTTCTTGCAATAAAGCTATTGGTAACAAGTGGGGACTGCAACCTCAAATTACTCACTGGCTAAATATCTCGGTTGTAAGACCGATACCAACATATGGAACAATTGTCTGGTGGACTGCCTTAGAGAAAGCGATAAATCGCGATAAACTAGGCAGAGTCCAGAGATCAGCATGTTTATGCATGGGTGGAGCGCTTCGCACCACTCCCTCAGCTGCACTGGACATTCTGTTCCATTTAATATCCCTTGACATTTTTAGCAGACAGACGGCTGCTACCACGGCCACTCGCCTCAAAGCAACTTCTCAATGGACCGATAGTGAAATCGGCCACTCTGCAATTCTGAACATACTCAGAATCCCTTCTAGGAATATAGACTACACCACACCCCAACTGCTGTTCGACAAAAACTTCCAGATATCCATCCCCCCTAGATCCTTTTGGGAGGATGCCTTGCCGGAGGAAGAATCAATCCATTTTTACACGGACGGTTCAAAAACAAATGATGGGGTGGGTGGAGGTGTCTTCTCAGACAGACTAAATCTCAGTCTCTCCTTCCGTCTTCCTAATCATTGTAGTGTTTTCCAGGCGGAAATTATGGCGATAAAGGAAGTCTTGTCCTGTCTAAAAAATAATGTGGTATCCGTAAAGGATATTCGAATCTTTTCGGGCAGTCAGGCCGCCATCAAGTGTCTGTACTCTGTCTCTATTAACTCTTTAGTAGCCCTAGATTGCCGATCATCTCTAAAGGAGATGGCTGAGCAGTTCAACATTCACCTTTGCTGGGTGCCGGGGCATAGAGACATTCCGGGTAACTGCAAGGCCGACGAACTCGCCAAACTTGGAACTACCCTCTCAATCTTGCCTGAAAAGGGCTCCTTAGGCATACCAGTTTCCACGTGCAAGCTCTTGTTTAAACTGGATGCAATAGAAAAAACTAACCACAGATGGACAAATGGTACTACTTGTCTGACAACGAAGCAGATTTGGCCTAGGCTGGATCTTAGACGCTCAAGGAGCTTGATTACCCTTATTTGGTCGCACATTGGTGCTACAATTGGTGTCGTAACTGGACACTGTTTGTTAGGCAGGCATGCAACAAGGCTTGGTGCCTATTCCAACGACTTCTGTAGGAGCTATATGGATGAGGAGGAGGATGAGACTACTCTACACCTTCTTCGCGCATGCCCTGCTCTCTCCCGAAAGCAAAATCTCCATATGGGGGCCTTCTTCTATAATGATCTTAATGATCTAAACTCAACCGACCCAAAATGTCTCTCACGCTTTATTAGCACCTCAAAATGGTTCAACGTGTAGGCAGGAACTTCAGATCCACGTGGTATCACAATGGACCTTATATAGGTCTAAGTGAGTCGGACTTCTATCCGACTGCCACTTCAACCTAACCTGGAGCACCATAGCAACTTATTTAGGGCAACCCCTCTACGCAGACATTTAAATACACAAGTTCGATCACTTCGTTTTCCAGAGGAAAAATAACATTTCTTTGTTTTCCCCGCCATCTTTAGATTTTAGCTCTCGTTTCTTTTGAGAAAGTTTTTTTTTTCCAAAGCTGACTTATGGTCCGTTCAAACTTTAAAAGAAATAATCTTAGTACGTTCCAATTTAAAATTAATTAATTAACCCACCGTTTTCCATATCCATATCCACCAATCCATATGTCATTGACTCCTTTTGCGAACGTAAGATTCAGAAGGAGGCCCCAAGTAGTTCTGCTCCTTTCTTAAAGTTTCCCATAACTTTTGAATTGTTCCAGGATCTCCTTTTTGTTAGGTTCTTAGCGTTGTCAGGATTTTTTTCATGTGATTCACCATCACTAAGAATTGTGGACGAGATGTCTGCTTCCTTAGAAATAAAAGTAAACATTTATAAAATGTATTTATTTTTATTATTTTCAAAGTACACAATTTGAAATGGTTTTTACTTACTTCTTTTTTTTTTTTTTGTTTTGGACGAAAAAACTGTATGAATCCGCAGCTACTTTGGTGCAGAATGAAAACATATGCAATTGTATGAGATACGGATGATCCGCGTTTACAATGATACATATGTTCGCAAACTTCCTTACCGACATCCGTTTACTTTTTATTCACCGTTTTCAATGATTCAACGAAAGCAAAAATCGAGTGCTACTCCCTCCGCAGTTAATCCGCCGGATTCCATGATTGGGGTGATTATTTAAAATATATTTCGAATTAATACCTATCCGACTTCTGTTTGAACCGGGAATAACTTAGTTGCGTTGTAATTTAAAAAAAATTTTGTTATATTTCTAAGCATAGAAATTTGTTGTGTTTAGTAAGGTGGTTAATATAAAATTATTTGATAAAGAAATCTGCCGCTGGTACCTTTACATCTTTTAAGTAGACTTTTTAGCAATTTTTTTTTTTTACTGTGTTAACAGGATTTTCTGGATTAAAAATAATGACTCGAAATGAGTTGTATAATATTATGCAACGCTCAAATGAGACTACATTTGACGGCAAGCTTCAACAAAAATTGTTGAGTCATTATACTTTAAATGATAAAATAGATAATGCAAAGCAAAAGCTATCTATTATTAAAGACCTGTTTAAACACAAATGGTTAGGTGCCCGAACAACTAGAGTAAGATTTGAAAAAACCAATGCTGAATGTATTAATGGAACAGTTTCGTTTCCTGTTGCCGGTACGTAAAAAATGTGATATTTGTAGACAAATCTCAGTGTGTTTATTATTCTGTTTAATTTGGGACCCTTATGCATATTCTTTGCTGTTACAGGAGGTCGTCCTCAGAAATAAAAAAATAAACTGTAGACCAACAGCAACATTGCCAATTATCGCTATAGCGTGCTCTGTACATGTTTACAGAAGCAAGACTTACTGAAGACCAATGTCAAACTAACAAAAATGTCTCTCCCTGATATTCTGTACTTCAAAAGGTTAAAAAGGAATGCAACCCAGAAATTCATTGCATAACCGAGACATGTGCTGAAGTGCAAAAGCCGATGGATCACACTGTAATACGACTCATATGACATCTTGAAGAAGTTGTGAAGCATTTGAGTAATGAAGATAAGAAATCGTTAATTTTAATTGGTAAGTGGGGTTATGACGGGTACCAGCAAATTTAATATAAAATGAAGTTTGAAAGTGAAGTTGATTTTGAGGCCAACATTTTTCAAAGCTCTGTAGTTCGACTTAAATTGTTTATTTACGGGGTCGAAAAGAAAATTCTTAGGCAAAACCCAACCCCATCATCACCTCGCCATTGCTGATCAATAAGAATAAGGTTCATTAAAGAAACACATGATGTTATAAACGAAGATATAGAACACATAAAAACACATACTGCAGTACTTTCCGATACAGAAGTTAAAGACATTAACATACAACATAAAATGTTATTCACCATGGTGGACGATAAGGTATGCAATGCTGCAACGCATACCGAATCAACAAACAATATACACATGTGAAGCTCCTTCTTCCGAGTTTAATGACTTCTAGAAAAAGAGATTATGCAAGAAAGACTATTTAAAGTTCGGCCTGTCTTTGCTTCATGCTCGCATGCGATTTTTCGAAAGTATGCATGTAACTTACTCAGGAGGAAAAGCAAGTGGCTGAAAACAGAATAAAAGAAATTCAGCATCAGTTCAAGCGACAACTCGGACAATTAGTTGACATCCCAAAGTTAAACTTTGGAAAAACGAATGATGGGAATACCAGCAGAAGATTCTTTGAGGCAAGTGAAGTATCAGCAGCTATAACTGTTATTGATAAAAATATATTATATCGTCTTAAAGTAGTTTTAGATACATTAAGTTCCAGATTAAATATTAACACTGAAGAGTTAATATTGCCAAGAAACTGCTGGGCGAAATTATGAAAGTTTTACACTATGTCTCCCACAATGCATAAGGTGCCTATTCATGGATCTGATGAAATCACGATTATTTTGAGATTCAAATGAATAGACTATTGTGTTCGAATGAACTTTTTGGAATTTGAGATTCCAACGAATAATGTTCATTATCGAAGGATGTCATGTAATTATTTAAATGAATTAAACTTTTGAAATCAGCTGTGTAAAATCGGTTGACATTTTAGCCATCATTCTGGGTGGCATTTTTAATCAATTTATTTTGTGCGGGCTCCAGACCCGTGAAGAGTCCCTAGCTAAAACACGGCAGCCTTCCATCCTCTGCGATCTCGGGCACGCCGCTTCCAGTTGTCCAGACCTAAGCGCTCTGGCATCTGCGATGGCTTGGTCTTTAAAACGGAGGTTCGGTCTTCCTTGTCGTCTCGAACCTGGGGGCTGGGATTGGAAGATCTTCTTGGCTGGAGCATTGTTGTCCATTCGCTCAATGTGACCGAGCCAATGTAGTCGATGTTTCTTGGCTTTTAGTACTACATCCACATCTTGGTACAGCTCATAGAGTTCGCGGTTGTTTCTTCTCCTCGATTCGCTCTCCTCGCACACAGGACCAAATATCCGTCAAAGGATTTTTCTTTAAAAGGATCCCAGTATTAACTCTCCCTTCCTGCTTATCGTTGTGTAGAGCATGCACTTTGTCCTTCCATTTGTTTTGCCAAACCGAAGTAGCAGCGGTTTCCTAGGGTAATTCTTCGACGTATCTCCACTAAGATGTCATTTGTGGGTTGATGCCCGATGTAGATTAACTCCTTAACTACCTCGATGTTGCTTCTATCAGCAGTTACATTTTGTTCTAGTCGGTGGACAGATGATTGTTTGTTTGGTGATAGCATATATATAGTCTTGTCCTCATTCACTTCAAGGCCAACTTGTTTCGCCTGTTCTTCAATCGCCGTGAAACCCTCTATCACGGCACGTGGATCGACCGATTATATTTATATCGTCCGCATATCCCAGCAGTTGGACTGAGCTGTTGAAGATAGTGCCTTCCTTGTTGACACCTGTCCTGCGCACTATCTGCTCAAGAACAAAATTGAAGAAATCACACGACAGCGTATCTCCTTGCCGAAATCCGGTGCATGTTTGAAAGAGTTCCTATGAGCTGCTGCCAAACTGCACATTGCACCGCGTGTTATCAAGTGTCACGCGACACATCTGGATCACTTTTGACGGGATCCCGAATTCGGTCATCGCGTCAAAAAGCTCCTGACGATGAAGCCACACTGGTACTTGGCGATTAGTGTGTTGCAGAAAGGTTTGAGACGTTCACACAGTACGTTGGATAGGATCTTATATGCGACATTAAGCATGCCTCGATAGTTCTTTCAATACATAGGATCGCCTTTCTTGTAGATGGGACATATGGAGCTGATGGTCCAGTCATCGGGCATGCTTTCCTCCACCCAAACTCCACTCGAATTTCATCTTTTGGGCAGTTCGCAGCTTCTTCTCGTTGGAAAGTCGAATGGCGGGCAAACTCGACTATCTGTATATTATAGTTCTGAGAATTTGACTTGCTCTGACTTACCACTAAAATAAAGGCATATACACAATTTCGGCACGAAAAATCGTCCTAATTTATAGCCTTGTATTTTTGTAGGTGACCCAAGATCTTACGTGAAATAACAACGTATCTACTACAATAAGACGTTTAACATTTTCATGCAAATCTTATTAAGACTTTTACCAAACAATTTACATGCAGTATTATGCTTTAATATTACATAATGTCATCACATTTAAAACCATGAAAATCAAAATTTAAAAGCTGTGCTTTCATTTACTCGACACAAACATGGTCACCCTCTATTCGATTTTAAATGAAACAAAACTTGTTTCGGCTGGTCGGTTTGTTTACCTTGTGATATTTGTGCAACAAAAGTAAAAGTGGATTGCTAAATACATAAATGGCTGGTTTACATGGCCACACAAGTCTTCCACGCAGGATAAGTGGGACGCATAATACTAAAAAGTCTACTCCAAGGAAGGGACAGCACTATCAAACATGCAAAAATACTAGACAAGAGTTCTCCAATACGGGAGACTCTGAAAATTGGCTCCAATTTCTCCGGGCCGCAGCTTAACATTTTTATTTTTAAAGAATTCAGCTTACTTACTTTGAATACTGGGATAGAAAATCAAGATTTCCAAATATAGTCAACAAATACATCCGACGTTATTTGAAAGCACGGTAAATTTCGGAGAGTAAAAACTTGTTCCGGGCCTAGATAGTAAATGGAAATAAAATGCTACTCGATAACTTAGCCTTAAGGTAAGATTGGACTGCACGCAAAGTGGGAATATATCTGACATTTTTCGCTCTCAATATATATGGATATTTGAAAGCGAGTGGTCAATATTTATCTCATCTTATCTTTAGTAATAATTTCATTTCTTCATGACATGCCATACAAGAGTATTTTCTGAATGTCCTAGAGGCAATTCACTGGCACTACTTATAGGAACTAATTTTGACATTATTCGCTCTCCAACTTTGCTGCCAACAAATGTAGAAATATCAAAGTTTGCACACCAAAAGGCACATATGTATGTATGAGCAAAATTATCAACTGAGTCCCTAAAATATCATTAAAGCTATGGAGTACTTCCAACCATTACAGAATCTTAAAGTTTTGCACCACAAACTAATTTTGCTACAATTAAAATATTTGACATATCTGCGTAGACTAAGAACTTGAACCTCTGAACTTTCATTTTCATATCCAAATGAATTAAGAAAATATTAACTAAGGTAGGTACATACCATTTTCTTTAATTTTTTACGTCGGTTTTTTAAAATCTCAGAGTTGGTAATCCTGCAAATACGACAATAATCGATTATGACTTTTATGGTGTTTGAATGTGTTAGTGCTTCTGGTTTTGATTCTGAGTTCAAAGTCAAAAGCTAATTTCTCTTCTTTCCAGGAGAGGAAGTGTCATTTTTGTACCAAACGAACAGTTTCAGAAGAGTCTTCCGAATTACCAAACGAAAACGACATTAGTCATCGTCGCAATTTCTCTTGCCTGTCGTTGTTTGACCGTTATTCCCACCATAAGTGCTCGAACGAAATAGCCCTACGACATTTTAACCGCAATACCCGCAATAACCGCATCAGTTTACCCTAAAGTCTGTATTCGAACGTACTTTTTTTGCCGCACAACCCGAATGTGGAATGCTCTACCGCACTCTGTTTTTGCTAACCATTATAGTTTGCAAATATATAAAATGAATGTGCATCGGTTTCACATCCTTTCATCTAAAAAGTTTTGGCGTGTAACCTGCAACATCAATGTTCTGAGGCTTTTTCTAACATCTGATCCATTAATAACAGGCATGAGATCAAACAAAAATAAAAAAAAACTTTATCATCTTATGTATTAATTAGAAAGTGATGTTTCGTTGACTAATATCGATGAAAATAGTTGTGAAAATTAAATAAATTTATTGTTTTCTTATGAAAAAAACTTTGTTTTACCATTATTTGATATAAAAACATAGAAATTCAATCGTTAGAGCAATAAAATATTTTCGGCCAGGTTTTTGAACCAAATACCACACTGTGTGACGTGCAATCTTTTTAGAGAGATCAAAAACTTATAGCGTTACAGATCCAGCTTTGGTCAAATCCGCTTTGTAATAAGACAAGTTGTGCCACTTGTCTACAATAATAAATACTAAGGTTGGCTGTGAAGTATCAGGCAGTTTGGTTCCATGTTTTGCAAGTTCATCGGCCTTGCAGTTCCCTAGAATATCTCTATGCCCCGGCATCCAGCATAGGTGAATGTTGAACTGCTCTTTAAGGGAGTATCATCATTGTAGGGTTTCTATAGATTTTAGAGAAACTGAGTCTATACATTTTAAGGCCGATTCCCTGTTAGCAAAGATTCAAATATCTCTAGCTTAATAAGACTTGTTTAATCGCCATTGCAATGATTGGGAAGAATAAACGAGATACTAAGATATAGTCTATAAGAGAAAACTCCACCACCAACCCCTTCATCAGTTTTTGATCCGTCAGTGTAGAAGTTTATCAGGCCAACGACTTTGGCCAGGTAAGGTACAGTTTCAAAGGGTTTCCTATGAACTGTCTTAGTAACATTCCACGTTCAACTCCTTGTTCTGTAGAGACAGAACGCCAAGCTGCTTTTCCGGGTACGTGTATCGACACGGTACCCAGTCGGCTACAACAAATTCCAAAACATAGTTCTTCGCAGTGTATAGTTATACAGAGCATCCTGGAGCTTTTCTTTGATCTTCAGCCACTGATCCTTGTTCAAAAAGTTCTAGATCTCTTTATTTCTTTCTTATCACTTATCACCTTATTAAATAATCAATATGAATATATTTAAATATTGTGTTGTCGTAGCTATGGGGAAATTATGATTTATCAATGATCATAGATAGTATAATAACAATTCAGGTTTGATCTCCTAACCGCAACTTTAACAGCTTGATTAATAATATAGATTTTAATCTGACTTTTAATAACGTTCACATACTTATGCGTCATAGACGAGCATACAAGGAAGATGAGGATATTATTTATATTGTTAAGGGACATCTAAGTGTTTCTTTGTAATTCGAAATAAGTCATTAGTAAGTCAAATTTTTCGTTTGAATTCCGATGTAATTTCGTTATCAGAGTAAATAGCGAATATCCACATTTTACAACTGCTGTTTCATCGTCGGTGGAAAAGGAATAATATAATTGCCATATAAACAGACAAAACCAACATTTCACACGAATTAAAAGACTTTTTTATTTTACAAAATTACTAAAAACAAAAAACCTTATTCAAATAGTATTGATTCCCTCTAATTAGAAACTGGCCAACGGATAATAGTTATCGTTTCGCCAAAATAGTGCAATAGATCTCTAAAACCCAGCTCACCAGAAACTGCAATTCCGTGACAACATATAAATCTATCTTTTTGTTTAAGTTTCACAAAACTTAAAAAAAATCCGCTTTCTCTAATAGCATTGTGCATTTCGCTTTTAAATCAAATGCAGTTTTAAATAAATCTTGAATAACAAAGCCTATACAAGAGCCAATCTAACGAAATCACAAAATTATTTTAAATTCAACACAAGTAACGAAGAAAAATGTCTCTGTTGAACAGTGGCATTTTTTAAGTCTTGCATTTAGGTAGGGCAATTCTTTTTTTGCATTTTTTTTGCTTATTTTTCATTTATGCACTGATTTTTCAAATCAATATGCATGCCATCACAGTCATTTTCTGCCAAAGTACCTCAGGGGTACATTAAGAGAATTTTTAAAGAGAATTTTGTATTGCAAATTGTTAAACAAGTGCGTACAGTAGTATATTGAACAAAGTGAACAATATTAAACATTATGTATGCTTTTTTATATACAAATCTTACGACAATAAATTATAAGAAGATTGTAAATACTTGATGAACTTCACGGATTTCTTCAGACATGATGAATTAAGACGGAATGCCTAAGACATAACTCTGCTTGGACAGTTCAGTGGGTTCACCTCACCTCATTAAAAAGAGAGCCATGCTTATTTCTTTCAATAGGATAATTCAACAGTTCTTTTAAAATTCAAATATATTTTATATATTTATATATATATTTTAAATATATATTTTAAAATAAATTCTTCCATAAAATTAAATGTGTTTAAAAATAACCTTTACCCTTATAGGTTGTACTACATCCACATCTTGGTATAGCTCTTAGAGGTTGTGGTTTTATCTTCTTCTCTAATTGCCATCCTCGTTTTACATTTTTTTTTCTTGATTCTTTAATGGCCTCATTGGTTTGTTCGATAATGTTTTGAATTCGTACTGGCTAGCCCGTAGGGATGTATTTAAAGTGGGAAAATTATGATCTCTCATTTCTGATTATAATATCCCCGGCAAATGAAAAAGAAAAGAAAAATGTTTCTATCTATGGACCCCAAAATATAAACTCTCCTTTCCTGCGTTCTGAAAGAAAGAACATTTATCTTTCCTCCAATTTTTCTTTACAATTTAAAAAAGATAACTATTAAAAAAATTGATAGGTACTCATTTACTTCCAGTTTGCTATAAACTATTAGAACTCTTTCTTAAAAATTTAATCAAATCTGCAACATATTTAAACTCATTTTGCAATTTGGCCATTTTGCCATCACTACTGTAACAGTCATTCTAGGTATTTTTTGAATTTTCCCACCCACCGCGGTCCACATGGTATGCTTCTCTTTCGACCTCTCTTTGGTTATTCTAATTTTATATCTATATTGTTGATGCGTGCTAAAAATGTTTTATCAAGTGAAATCTCTTTATAATTTGGCTACAATTTCCTACACATCTATTTACCTAGTGCTCTTCTATTTGAAAAATGCGGGAGCAAGCAAAAGACCGAAATAGAAAGATACAAACGAAGAAGGAAATTTGTATTTTTTTTTTACCATAACACTACTCAATCAGCAGCAGTCTCGAAAATATTCACACACAGAATTTTAGTTTCTTGACTATTGTTTCTCATTACGGTCCTTGTTTTCCCTCTACTGCTCATTACACTACACTACTGCTACTGTATTCTTTATATAAATATAAATATAAATGCATTATTACTTAAATTTCCAAAATACATAATAAAATCGGTAAATATTATTATATTATTATTGTTCTAAGTATAACTAAGTGCACGGGAAAACAAAATTTAAAAAAAAATTAACAAATTTCAAAATTCAGCACCAAAATAAATATAAATAAATAAAATTTATTTTCGGTATCAGTGAAGTGAACATCAAATCGGTAACAAAAGTACAAAATTTTTGGTTGTTTTTTTTATATAAAATTCTCGAGCGAGCAATTTTTTTTTAAAAAATATCCGCCGTGTGCGTCGTGTTTTCGGTCGGGACTTTTATCGTCTCTGCTCTGTTTTGAAGAATAAAAAAAAATGTTTGTATATTTTGAATGTGCTTTTACAACTATAGGGAACATAATTTCAAGTTTTAAACTAATAATAGACAGAAGCTTCCTTAAGTTGTGTGGTTTTTTCGACTTTTGGTGGTATAATATCCTTCGAATGACAAAGACGTCTCCGGTGTGTCTAAGGATATTTTTTTTCACAAGGGAAAACTTTTGTGTTATTATTTTTGTCTATTTATTAGAAAGCTTTGTTTATAACAACACAGCACAGATAGCATGTTTAAAAAATAAAAAATAAAATAAAAAAAATCGGGATACACAAATTACATAAATCAACAAAATGGTGGGGATTCGAAAACAAATGATTTTCCATCTCTAAATTGAAGTGCTGATTTTTGTTATTGAAAAGTCGTGGCATAACCTGCACGTTACATGATTGGTATGATTGTATCTATTGCATAAATAATGGCCTGTAGCTGTAAAGTGTCCATCAATCTAATATAAAAAAAAGCATTTCGATTTTGTTTAGAGTTTAGGTATCCATTATGTATATACATCATTTCCAATTGGTGCTTGCAATCACGGCAATGTGTTTTGGTAATTTTAAATAATGAATAAAAGTTATTTCTCACAAATTACTTAAATCGAGACAGATCCTTGAATGCATGATAAATTATAATTTGATTCCACGGGGCACGATTCGACATATACATATGTGCAGGGTCTTAAATCTCTTGGGAACCGTTCACATTCACCAAGCTTGAAGGCTCAGGAGTGAAATGACATTGCAAAATGCCGGCTTTATTTCAAAAAAAAAATACTACATGCAAATATCAACTTTTTGAGTGAGGATATTATATATCTAAATATGTTTTGATCTCTCGCAAAACAAACAAATTTATAGTACCAGTATATTTTACTGAAATTAATTAAATAAAGCTCCGAGCAGCTAAGGCCATGCGAATAGTTATTTGACTTGCGTACCACTAAAGGCATCTAATTGTAATTCATGCCATAGTCATCTAATGTGAATTTTTCTGATAATTTTAAATGTTAAATGTCCTCTTCGGAACATATTTATGCAAATGAGGTTAAAATCACTCGATTCATTTCGCATTTAAAACAAACAAGGATGGTTATATTTCCATGCATAGTGCCTTATTTTTTTATAGAGGCCCAAATAGTAGTTAAATTAATAACTGTTGCAACAAAAGCATTGGGACAGATTTTAATAGATATTTATTTAAGATTTTGTGGAAGCAAAAGTGCGTACTATTTTTTAATGAAAGAAGCGAATGCAATTTAGCATATTGTAGAATTTTCTTAGTGCATAGTTATAAAAATACTTTCTGAAAATACCTTATTCAGGAAGTGGAGTTTATCTTTTTGATCGTACCTTCAGTAATACTACAAAAAACAAACCAATGGAATAGAATATGGAATAGAGAAATGTAAAATAGTTTGTAATATAAAAGGCTATACGCTATATACGTGGGTACTGTCAGAAAGGATAAGGTGGGTTACAAGAAATATTATGAGCGAAGTCGCATGGGAATTGGTTATCAAACAAATTGTGAAATTGTCTTTACTATAAAAGTATTTTCATTTACTTCAGCTGAGGAGCTGAATTAGATGTCTCCTTTCCTCACCGCTTAGATAGTTTCTATACTCGCAGATCTAATACGTTTCCACAACTCGGGTAGCGCGGGTAGGTAGGAAGTCGGTTTGAAATAAAATTAACTCTTTGAACGCGAAAATATTAACTTTTAAATTATTATTTTTTCTGGTTCTAGTTCTTACATATGTACATATATAATAAACAATATCGATAAATCATTTCCACATCTTTTGAAAGTAACGCTATTTTCTTGTGTAGTTTGGGACAACCGGCGATTTTTTTTCTCCCTATATTTGTAAAAGCACATTTTTTAAAATCAATTTTGATTTTATTTAGATTAAAATATAAATGAATGGGTAAATCATGTATCATGTATCGAGATATAAAAAGAAGTGTCTAAAAAGTATAGTTGAAAGTCATTCAAAAACACAATAATTTCAATTTGGTTCTTAATATTTGGTGACAAAATGATGTTCAAGGCAAATAGTTCGCTTTCTGTGTTTTCTGACAGATTGGAAGATGGTAAGTGTAAATATAAAGTTATATACATAATATTTTGTTTCTAAATGTATTATAACATTCAGAATTTGTTTCGCGTAAGCTTTTCCCACAGTACACGAACCAATAACGAATAAGTTCGAATTAGTTATTTTTGGCACTGGTCTTTCTTCTTTCTCTTTACGTAAAAAGACGGTGCCACAGTCCGGGATGAACATAGGCCCAAGCCAATAAGCCTCTCCAAAACTCGCGGTCTTTGACAAACCTTCAGTTGCGAACTCTAAATTGTTTGAGTTCCCTCTCCATTTGTGAGCGCTCGGTCCCTATCCAGCTGCCTTTAGTTACGCTTACCAAGTTGGTTCAGGTCGCTCTGCTCCGCAATTGCTTCAAGGATAATGTTAAAAAAGTTACACAAGTTTTTGCCAATTTCGACGTAGTAGCGAGACTTCTCGATCGTCATCCTACACAGACGAACGAACTTGGTAGGGATGCTAATAGAATACATAAATTTATTTTTAAATCATTTTACATTTTATTGGCTAAAGATAAAGATTGGATAAGTATTAAATAAAAGAGCTTAATAAAAGCAAAACAATTTGATTTCGGTTGCGTTGCGTTTTACGTATGGTGTCCATTCACCCATCTCAAACGACTAATGCGCGGCTTTTTTCCCCCGAAACGCAAACAGAGCCAAATATCTGACAAGTACTTTTTCTTTTTATCCACTTTAGAAAGAGTCCATGCTAGAAAACATTCGGCCAAATTTTCCACCTTCGGGAGAACATTCGGCTTCGGCCAAAAAATTCTGAAGCTTTAGCCGAAGACGAATATTGAACTTTTCAACCCTTTTTCCGAGAATTTTTAGTGTTAGTTGCATCTGAATGAATGTTAGTTTGCATTTGTATTTAGTTATTCGCAGACAGTTATTCACAAACGGATTCATTTACTGGCTATTTTTGACTTTTGTTTCTTTGTAAAATATTTTTTTTATGATTATGAGTTACTTTATCTAATAAATTGTATGCAGGTCAGATTAATGTAACGGATGATTTATTTTAGGTTCCTTGGTATATCAGGTTGCACTAGATTCGGCTTCGGCCAAAAAATTGACTTTCGGTCGGACACTAATTATAAGTATGCCTAGGAATATAAAACATAGGTCGTGATCGAATCAATCTTTCTGGCGCATAAATATTAAATAATTCAAGCAATTCGGGACATTTAATGCAGTACGCCAGTACTTCATATACTAAGATTACACAACTAACAATACGACGTTTTGCAAGAATATTTAAACTTAAAAGAGCACATCTTATAGAAAATGAAGGCATTTCTTCAAGATTCCATTTAAGTATTACATTATATTTAATTAGATTCAATCCAGTTAAAATTTGTCTGTATTTATTTAAAATCTGAAGAAATATATGTCACAAATTAAAAAACTTAAATTCTTATAGTTCGCATATCTACATTAGTACATATTATAGTACATATATGTGTATTATTATGTCGTTTTATTTTCAGGTTGTCCCTACCTAATAGATTGCTAATCCAACAGCTACTTAAAAGTCAAAAAATTCACAAATACAAAAACTATGGAAATTCTTTTTTTGCATATTCAATTCCAAATAAGTGCAAACAGTAGAGCTTCAGCTCGGAAAATAAGTTCCTGCTACACTAACGCGATACAAAACATTATATTCCACGAATCACCACTAAAAAGGTAAGTTTAATTTTTTTAAGCTATATGCCTTATAAACGTTAATCCCCACTTAATATAGGATTTCCATTTGTTGGCTCGACAGTACATAATCAAATCCATAGTTTATGCGTAGAAGCTAATCGTATAAGCAAAGTGAAAACGGATTTATTTTCTTACAACTATATCTACCCTATAATTTTGCACCCCCAAATTAGAGATTAAAAGAGGATCACAGAAAGCAAGGAGCCCTTTGCTAATTGCAGCCAAACATTTCTATAAACATACATTTTACCACACACATATATATATTAGATACATATATCATAAAAATATCGTCGTTGCCGAATAAAGAGATAAAGAAACAAATATTCTTGCACAGGGTGTTGTGCAAAAAGGCATGTTCATACCTGACACACTGAGAAGCTGTATGATCGAGACGGACGTTTCATCGTATCTACAGACATCATCCTCAGGACAGGTGCTTGTGCTACTCTACTGCTACCAACCAGCCGAAATCCATATCATATGTAATTAACATATGTCATTAACATAACCAAAAGCGATCAGAAAACATAAAAAAAACTTTTTCTTTAATCAAAATTGTGTTTTTCAAACGCTACAAAACCAAAAATAAAAAATCGCCAAAAATTACCAAAAATTGTCTAACCCTACGAAAGACTAAAACAAAAACCAAAAATATAAGAACCTTTCGAGCAAGAATGCGTTGTATAAAGTTGTTGTGTGTGTACGTCCCCAAATTTATCTAAAACAAAAAAGAACAATTTTTTTTTATTTTTTTTTAATATATACTTCTATGTCGGTTTTTTCTCTATTATTTTTGTTCTCGTTAACTCCTCATTAGCACCACATCCCTTCGTCCCATATTTTGATCACTTTGCAGTATACCAACCATTATTAAGTATGTATAAATAAGTACTTATGTGCATTTATAATGTAAATGCACATTTTAGTGCTAAAATACCATGACATTTCATACTTGGTATATCATCTATTTTGTATATATTGCATATCACATAGAAACGTTGAATTGCGAGCCACTAGTCTGAGTTATTGATTTATAACACATCGATGAGCTGAAAGTCACAGTTGCCACTCGCTTAAAATGTTTGTTACCAAATACTAAACACTTTTAAATTATCAAACCAGCCAAAGTATGCCCGGCAGTTCAATTTTAATAAAAGGGTTAGCTATGCTATGTTTAATTTTTCTTAAATATTAAGATTTACTGTTCAAATTTTAATCTGGTAAACTAAATCTTAAAAAAAAAAGATTTGCATGTAATAACACACTCACCACACTTATTTATTACAAAAAAGGCATTTGTTGCTCAGAATTGAAAGCAAGGCATCAATTTGACAATTATGTTGTGCGCAAATTTTAGAAGCTGAAAAAGCTTTTGAGAGAAAACATTTATATTAATCTAATTTATTTTCGGTGAAAAACCTTTAATAGTTGTCTTTTCTCTTTTGCCTATAATCTTGTTAGTTAGTTTGAAAAATAGTAATTTTTTTTCACTAATAGATATCAAATGATAATAACGTGATATTGTGTGCCTATATTGACCGGTCTTAACCGCTTAAGTATCTTACATATACTTACTTAATCAAATCGCTAAAATTCGGTTAAGTAATTAAAAAACCTGCGAAACACATCATGCGAAAGGCGGGCTTCCCCAGTAACTGCTAATGATATAACAATTCAGCTAAAAATTTAAACTGATTAGTAAACAAAAAAATAATGCATGTAAAGCACTCTGTTTTGGAGTGCAGTTGGTTTTTTATTACCAATTTTTTTTGCGTTATGTTTTTATGAATTTACCAATTCGGGAAAATTATACCTACTAGCTGAACAGAAAAATATTTTAATTATAAAAAATGTAATGTGTGGCAACCGAGAAACATGCAGATACTTTTATGAGGGAGGTTTATTAAAAAGCACATTCATTAATGTATGTGCCTATCCACTGGGATATTGGCCTAAAAAACTATTTTTCCTCCAGTTATGTAGGAAAGGAACATTACCTTAAGCAAGGGTTTCATTGTATTTATATATATCATAGAATGTAGATGTACAAATAATTTACTGTTAACGTGTTATTTGTGTTAATGTACAGCACATTCCTAAGTACGTTCTGAGAATTGTTATCTTAATTTAAGTTCTTGGCCCATAGAATCCATTGTTACATTCATATTTAACCTGATAAAATAAAAGTTTTGTGCCTATACTTTATGGTTTGCGGTTGGTTACCTAAAATGAGTAAATACAACGAACACCACCCACCCGCCATTTAAATGGTTTAATTAATTTAGCGTGGTTTGATTTATAAACACTCAGATTCTAAAAAGTATTTGCAATGACTGTGAATTGTATGTGTTTAGCTATGGCTTAGTTTGTGGTTAAACACCTTAATTTCTGTGACAAGACAAATGTCCAAGAGTATTACAGCCGCTTATGTATTATATCAGTTAATGTCATGCATTCACTTGCGAATTTGAAGTTTAAACATTAAAATCCCAATGAAATATGTATGCGCAATTTTGTGCTGAAGGATTATATTTTATCTTTCTTAGGTAGCAACCTTAAAAAAAATGTACTTGCTACATATTTTTATCCCGTGCTGTCTAGTCAACTCGATTGCTTTTTAAAAATCTTAATTTTAAGTTAGAGACACCTTAAGGAGTCCCTCGGTTTGCAATTCCATTTGTAGGTCAATACGAGATCAACTTACAACGTCCCAACACAAACTGCAAATATGTACCTCCAATTCCTTTCAAATCATTATTTTCTAAATTTATTTATTTCCTTTTTTTTAATCTAAAATTTTTTTATTCAATGTTTTTTATTTAATTTTATTATATTGGTTTTTTTTGTAAGGAATTAGAGTTAATTGAATTTTCAAATTGTTTTTTTTTTCATATGTACATATATCTATCTATGTGTTTTTCAATAATATGTATTAATTATGATTGCACGCCTTCTACTAAAAAAAATGAAACCAATCTAATTAAATCTTGATGCCAATCGATGTTTTGATGTGAAAGTGTTCATTCCCTGTTTTTTATTTATGTTTTTAAATTAATTTATTTAATTGTGTCTCTCATAATGTATTTTTAACATTTGTTTTCAATAGATTCGACATTAGATAATTCTATTTTATAAAAGTACTGTATGTCATTCGCTATTGCTATTTTCATTCATTTAATTTCTGGTAATCGATTTCGAGATTTTTTTTTCATGTGATCCTTATTTCAGACCCGATGTCAAAGGCAAAATGAATTCTACTTCTTTAGACCGAAACTAAAAAAAGTTATTTAGAGGAATGTTGAGTGTGGTAGAAAAAATTTAGTCACCTAAAGAAATTTCTAGTGACGCGCTTAAAAATCCCAAATCTTGTTTACCGACAAAAGATGAAGCATACAGACCACGACAAATATTATGTACTTAATAAAGTACACTAGGAAAAGAAAGTATTCAGTCAGCATTATTGAAATTGGAGGTTAAGACATCTTAGCAATAACTGAAACTCCCATATACTTATGTATGAACTTTTTCAATATATATATACTATTAAGAATGTGGTAGCCAATAATGGCACGGTATTTTGGTTTTGGACTACTTACACAAAACGACTCGTGCGGTTGTATTTTCTGCTTAATTCGCCCTCTTTTCGCACAGGAGTACAACAGTTTTTTTTCCAAATGCTGGTAGTTTTGAGCCAGCTGCCAGCCCAAAGTATAAGTTCTTCATGATAAATCTTTTTCAAAATTCCGCTACTCATCTTCCTTTATAGCCGGTCTTCTAGACTATGATTTGGGTAAGGCTAGTTTTTTCATGTGATGACTTTTTAGGAACTTCAAACTTCTTATTCGATGCTTGTTTTTTTACAGTAATAATAAACATACATATGTAACACCGATCAACTATATCTGAAATTCATTATACGCTTGCATGCTTTTTTGCAATAGGAATTGCATGTTTCTCATTTCAATTGTAAGATTTTTTTTATTTTGTTTTTAAATTTGATGTTGTATGTATTTTTAGGCGTCATTAAGTGCACTTAAGTAGCATTAAAAGCGCGCGCTTTAAAAACTCACATATATAAACAATTAATAATAAAAAAACTAGAATAAAATTTATAATTAAATAAAAAAAAATTATGTTATATTTTTATTTAAAATAAAAAAACAAAAATGACAAAATCCATTGCTAATAAAACTAAGCTATATACAACTACCGCATCAAAATCGTATTTAAGTGTAAAAAGTGCAGTTTTTTTTTAAAACAGTAAAATAGTTTATGCAATATATACCGCTGATCGTAGATAAAAATGTACCCTGTTTAACATCAAAATATTTTGTGAAGTTCAAAGCCACAGCCACACATTTGAGGTAGAATAATTTAGCCAACTTCTAGCTTCTCAGCCCGCTTAACCCCGCAAATAACCTTACTTAAAGTCCTTTCTTAAATCCTTATCTATGAAAACATGTGAACTAAAACCACTTTTGTCTTTAAGTTAGGTGCACGAACACTTTTATTGTTCGCGCGGCGGTTTTATTCAGAAATACAACTTATTTGTGATGAATTTAGGTCGTTAATATAAATATTTCGGTTCATCTTCTGTTGGAAACATAGCATTTATAATAATATTTTATTTTAACAACCTAAATTCATAAAAAATAAGTTGTATTGCTTAACAAAATCACGTCGGCCAACCACGAAAGTGATTAGGTAAACTGCACCTAACTTAACAACAGAAATCGTTGCGCCCATGGTCCATGGTCTGGCTTAAAGTGCACCTACTTTAAGCCAGAAAACTACAGAAATATTGTTGTGTGTGCACGCTTTCGCATTTAATTTCAATGCAAATAACCTATACACATAAAGTTGGGTGGGGGAAGAATGGATTTTTTAAAGTGAGGGCAATTAGAGCCGCCCGAAGTTGACTATCTCATTGTACCTCACATGTGAACAGACGCTAGAGATAGAGTTTAACTTGCTGCAAAACTTCAATAGATGTGTTTGCAAAATGAAATCAAGATCACAGCAAACAAAGAACAGCACAAGGGAGTGAAAAACGGCCGATCAACTTAGTACAGACAAATACAACTTCATTTTCAGATAAATTATTATTTTTAGATACATTGCCGGTTTAATCTGATCTTTTCGGTTAATTTCGGAGCAGCTCAGTTTTATTAAACATTTAATGCAGATACTAGATAGATAGAATATTTTTCTAATCCAAAAGCATCAATGAACAAGCATTTGAAGTCGACATCATTTTTTTAAATTTATTAGAAAAAGCATTTCAGAGCATATAATACATTTTTCATAAATCGCTTAATATTTTTTTATAAACTAATGATATTTTAATGAAAAGTGGCTAGTGATTATAAAAATCCGTTAGACTTGCTTATGTTGTGGTGTTGCATACTCGACTTTAACGCAAAGGCTGGCGTCGTACTCATTGCACTAGTGTTCCCTTTCCATCCTAGCCTTATTTTCATCAATTCAAGGTACGTCGACTCATTCGTTAAAAATTTCGGCCAAATATTCGGTCCAAAAGCATCAATGAACAAGCATTTGAAGTCGACATCATTTATTTTAATTTTATTAGAAAAAGCATTTCAGAGCATATATTACATTCTTCATAAATCGCTTAATATTTTTTTATAAACTAATTATATTTTAATGAAAAGTGGCTAGTGATTATAAAAATCCGTTAGACTTGCTTATGTTGTGGTGTTGCATACTCGACTTTAACGCAAAGGCTGGCGTCGTACTCATTGCACTAGTGTTCCCTTTCCATCCTAGCCTTATTTTCATCAATTCAAGGTACGTCGACTCATTCGTTAAAAATTTCGGCCAAATATTCGGTCCAAAAGCATCAATGAACAAGCATTTGAAGTCGACATCATTTATTTTAATTTTATTAGAAAAAGCATTTCAGAGCATATATTACATTCTTCATAAATCGCTTAATATTTTTTTATAAACTAATTATATTTTAATGAAAAGTGGCTAGTGATTATAAAAATCCGTTAGACTTGCTTATGTTGTGGTGTTGCATACTCGACTTTAACGCAAAGGCTGGCGTCGTACTCATTGCACTAGTGTTCCCTTTCCATCCTAGCCTTATTTTCATCAATTCAAGGTACGTCGACTCATTCGTTAAAAATTTCGGCCAAATATTCGGTCCAAAAGCATCAATGAACAAGCATTTGAAGTCGACATCATTTATTTTAATTTTATTAGAAAAAGCATTTCAGAGCATATAATACATTCTTCATAAATCGCTTAATATTTTTTTATAAACTAATGATATTTTAATGAAAAGTGGCTAGTGATTATAAAAATCCGTTAGACTTGCTTATGTTGTGGTGTTGCATACTCGACTTTAACGCAAAGGCTGGCGTCGTACTCATTGCACTAGTGTTCCCTTTCCATCCTAGCCTTATTTTCATCAATTCAAGGTACGTCGACTCATTCGTTAAAAATTTCGGCCAAATATTCGGTCCAAAAGCATCAATGAACAAGCATTTGAAGTCGAAATCATTTATTTTAATTTTATTAGAAAAAGCATTTCAGAGCATATAATACATTCTTCATAAATCGCTTAATATTTTTTTATAAACTAATGATATTTTAATGAAAAGTGGCTAGTGATTATAAAAATCCGTTAGACTTGCTTATGTTGTGGTGTTGCATACTCGACTTTAACGCAAAGGCTGGCGTCGTACTCATTGCACTAGTGTTCCCTTTCCATCCTAGCCTTATTTTCATCAATTCAAGGTACGTCGACTCATTCGTTAAAAATTTCGGCCAAATATTCGGTCCAAAAGCATCAATGAACAAGCATTTGAAGTCGAAATCATTTATTTTAATTTGATTAGAAAAAGCATTTCAGAGCATATAATACATTCTTCATAAATCGCTTAATATTTTTTTATAAACTAATGATATTTTAATGAAAAGTGGCTAGTGATTATAAAAATCCGTTAGACTTGCTTATGTTGTGGTGTTGCATACTCGACTTTTACGCAACGGCTGGCGTCGTACTCATTGCACTAGTGTTCTCTTTACATCCTAGCCTTATTTTCATCAATTCAAGGTACGTCGACTCATTCGTTAAAAATTTCGGCCAAATATTCGGTTGCATGCTTTCTTTTTTTTAAATTTGTTGTTTTTAATTCTGCTACGATCTTCGGGAATATCCATATTTTGTACTTACTTAGCGATATAGAATAAACATTTTATTTTACTTTGTAAATTATGTTATGTATGCGCAAGGAAAAAAATTGTTGAAAACATCATTTTGTTCTTGCAAATATTTAATATTATACTTAACATTTAATAAAGCAGGAATATTTTAATTTAAAAAATATATTTAATTATCTTAATACCAAATGCATTTCATCACACAAACATTGATTGTCACTCTTGATTTATTCGTAAGGTAACCAACAGTAGAGGAAAAAGTCGATTTAAAATGTATTTCATTTCAATTTTTTTTGCATTATACACTAATAAAAAACAATTAATAATGATATTCATATAACAAACAAATGGCATTGGTCAAAATCCACATTGAGAAATAATTTAGAAAACTGAAATGAAGTTCTATTGCTATTTTCCTATCAACATTTTTAATGACGAAATGACTTTATATTTCCATTGGCTCTCAAAATCTACAGATTCAATTTCTAACGGTTTGTTACGCGACAATGATACGCACTTGAATTGTGTTATATAGAGAAATATTAAAGATCTAATTTTAACTTTTGGCACACATTGTGTTTGACAGTACTTTTTACTGCACCAAATATTTTGGTAATTTTTTCCGAAATTTTGCAAGTTGTTTGAACTGATTATACGTCAGAAAGAACTAATTTTGTAAGCCGGCGAAAGTACATATGCGTACTTTGGATTGTGGACAGATTATTATGAATGCATGCAGCTTGCTAGGCGATTGATATATTATATCGCCGATTCACGACAAAATCGCTTTCATTATAGTTTGCCAGGTAAGATCTATAGAAAAGGTTTTAAAATGTTTAAAATGTCGATTGTTGAAAAAATCGTACCATTGTCTTTATACAATATCGGTGTTACAACATCAAGTAAAGCTAAACTCGACCAAATAGAGCCATTCTATGCTATATTGATCTTAAAGTTATTTGACTAATTTTGAAAGTTATTTTGTAAGTGAAATTCAATGCTATATGCTACGACTCTCTACAATTACTTAGTTCTATATATAATAGTGCTTAGTACATATATATAATGTATACATAAAAAAGTTTTTCCTGAGTTAACTTGTGAATTTAGTAAAAAAAAATCAAAACATTTGATTGTCTGCCAGTCTAAGAAGTTTGAGATAATAAATATATACACTATAAAAGATAAAAGAAATGTTAAACTTTAATTGGCAAATAAAAACAAAAATTAAAATTTTTTTTTATGTTTATAAAGAAAAAAATATATATTAAAAGAAAAGGGAAGTTGAAAAATGCAAGGTAATAGAAATATAACTCATTGGGGCGTTTACACACTTTATTTAACACAATATTTTGTTTTTCTCTTTTTTTTACAATCATAAAAAAAAATAAACAGAAAAAAATTAAACTCAAAATTAGAATAAACTTTAAACGCCGCGCGACTAATGCAAAAATTAAGGAAAACATTTTTTTAAATAAATTCTTGGTGTGTGTTTTTGTATGTTAGATAAATGTATACCTGTCTGTGTTGACAATTTAAGCAATGCAAAATTAGTTAAAAAAAACAACAAAGTATAATTGGTTTAAATAAATATATATGTATGTGTGTATGTTTAAATAAACCAATAATTAATGAATTATTAATGTGCAAATTTCGGTGTTTGGAGCATATTTTGCTATATTTCACAATATTTATTAATTTTAGTTTACTACAAAAATGAAAAATGCAATGATGAATAAGCTAGCTTAAATTACTAAATTACACATTCCATTTATAATATACATAAATAAATAATTGATGCATTTTTCATAAAAATTTTTTTTTGTACTAATTTGTATTTTATTAAATATATATAGTTTTTTTCTCTTCAATTATGTTGCTCAGTGTTTAATTTACGTTTTAATATCACACACACTCGCTAATTAAAAATATATTATATATTAAAAGACATTCTTGTAATAAAAGATTAACGAGAAGAAATATCTATTATTACGTTTTAAATGGGACACAAACATATGTGTCTTCACCCTTTGATGCGGTTAAAAAATTATGTTTTAAAAAAATTCTTTGAAAACCTATTTTCCGAATATGTTATTAATTTTTATACCCTATCCTAAGGGTATATTAATTTTGACACATAGTTTTTAACACCCCTTAATATTCGTCGTAGACCCATAAAAGTATATATATTTATGATCAGGACCAAATCCTAAGACTATTTAGCAATGTCAGCCCGTCCGTCCGTCCGTCCGTCCGTCCGTATCAACTTTTGAGGCCTTTAAATGTGTGCTAGGAAGCTTAAATTTAGAGAATATACTCTACTCTACTAAAGTGTTAAAAGTTTTTAAATCCGCCCACTACCACGCACATAATTTAGAAAAAACCGTTTTAAGGCTAAAGTTAGAGAGATAGAGTGTTAGAACCTTCACAAGATATGTAGCCACTGCCCTCCTATATAAGTGTGTCATATACATTTTTTTTTGCCACGCCTACACTTTGTGGGCGTTTTTTACTAAAATGATGTTTTCTTCGAAAAAGTTCATATAAATCGAAAAAAAATGTTTAACAAGATATTTAGCCATCATTTTTGCCAACATATCGCCCATACAAAGTGTTTAGACACGCCCACTTTTTGGAGGGGCTTTTTCAAAAAATATATATTTTTTTTTAATTTAATAGAATGAAATAAAATGCTATCGATCATCTTCTTAATGCTTTTTTCGTTAGGGCATATAGTTCGCCCCAAGCGGACTGTAGCCTTTCCCTATGTTTTTTAATATAGCTTTGGTGCCTGACATCAAAAATACACCAAGGCTGGAAAAAAACAAGCGTGGCTTTTGGCAATTTTAATTTAGATGATTTTCCAAACAGTCTTAGTTGTCATCGGCAATTGAACAACGCATATTTATTTTGAAATTTGAAAACAAGCAATGTGTAATTGAAATTTTCAACGCCTTATTCACGAAAAGCAGTTCCATCTCGAATTGCTACCAAAGGCAAGCTATTTTTTATTGTTGATAGCATTTTTAGTTAATGGTCATTTTCAAATATTTAAATATTAAGTTATCTGAAAAGCTATATCACATCATCATCACATCTCTTATACAAAGTCGGGTTTCCCTAACTATTTAGTAATAAAAAGAATTAAGATCTAAAAGAGAACGCCAAGTTCTTAGTTCCTGTAGTTTCAATTTCGGTACAATTCAAATTTCTTATTTAACAAGAAGAAGAAACACTACGAATTGATTCTTAATTTTCTGATACAACATATAAGTTACATTTGATTTAATAAACAAGTTTCGTCGACAAATTAATAAACAGGTGTGTGGTATTATAATGCTATTATTATTAAGTTGCACAGAACATACGAGAAAAGCTACGAATACACAGTTTTCAGTTACTTGATATAATTGTTCGATATGCATAGTTTTTTTTGTTAACATTACATATGTGTCAATGTTTTTTTTTCGATTTCATATTTTTGTCTGTCAAAATGTCCTTTTTCTATGTATTATTTTGTAATTCTTCGCTTCTTATAATTACTAAATATTGTTATTTAAAATTGCATTAAAAGACAAAATGATAAAATTAACTTTGTTGTATTTAATATGTTTTAGTTTAAAAATTTGTTTGTTTTATTTTTGTTGGTTTTCTTTTTCTAATTCCTGGCGCCCTTAAATTATTTAAGTTTGCATTTTTTTTAATATAGAATACAATAGATAAATAAATCTAATTACTCTTTTTTTATTTCAAAATTAATTCTGTTGCCAAATTGGATTGATTTAGGATGAATTTCATCCGTTCATTGAGGCGCTCCTGCCATTCGTTAAATCCTTTTCGTACTCATGGTTCAATCTGCAAGCTGCGAAGAGAAAATACTACAAAAAGCACGAGAAACGGATGTCTCTTGAGGAGGAGAGGCATTGCAAGGACGAATTACAGGTAATTATTATTATTTAATATTTATTTGAAAGAGATTATAAAAATTAATAATTAAAAATACTAAGTGGGGATATTAAACGAAGTGGGTTTCGGAAAAAATTGAACAGTAATGTTCGTCTTTTAATTTCTTTTACCCCCTTCACACCGCACTGAAATCTGACGTTTTTACAAAATGATTTCGAAATCTCGTTAAAGCATTCACACCGAACACTACCTGGGTTCTGTTTGACATTTCAGTCAGCCATGGAAAAATATAAGCGAATAAACAATTATTGCGTTCAAGCTAATTGTTATATATTCTTATAAATTATTCTTATTCGCGTGATCATCGTTCGATCAATCGGTAAGCTGACTCTTAAGGACAATTCACATGATTGCGAACAAATCAATTTAAATGTATTTATTGTATTTATAGTTGATGTTAGATCAACTCATTTCATCTAAAAAAATTGGTCTAAATTGATTTAAATAGCCAAATTTAAGAGTATAACAATTTTACCTGTTTTTACTTTGTTCACAATCCACATAATATAGTCGCGATCCACATATCCATGAATGAAAATTCATTCGAAATTAACCTTAAAATTGACACATCCTGCTGCAAACATTTACAAATCAGATCAGGTATCTGCTGCCAAAAAAATTTGTCATGTGAGTGAAATCTCACAATTTACCAATATTACCTTGTTCGCCGTTCGCATTTCACTCTCATATGTATGAATAAACCGTTAAATAATAACATACAAGTTAATAAATTTATTTTATTTTGCACTTTTAATTTCATTGAAACACTTATGTACTGTTGCATCGTTCTGCACTAAAATTTGTTGATTGTCAATTTGTAAAGAATAGGAGTAAAATTCTCTCTTAAAGTGGTAGTACTGTGCTACCTTTTGCAAACTGAAGAATAATAAAATATATTTATTCATTATAATATTATTTATTTTGACGTTTTTATTTATTTTCAGAACGAAAAAGCGGAAGTGAAGCAAAAATGGGCATCACGCCTATTAGGCAAGTTACGCAAAGATATCACCCAAGAGTGTCGTGAAGACTTTGTACAAAGCATTACGGGGAAACATCAATCGATTTGTGTCCTTTCAAATCCCGATCAAAAGGGAAAAATGCGTCGAATCGATTGTTTGCGGCAAGCCGATAAAGTTTGGCGTCTAGATTTGGTTATGGTGATACTATTTAAAGCGATACCGCTGGAAAGCACTGATGGCGAACGTTTAGAAAAGAATCCCGAATGCACACATCCCGGATTGTGCGTTAATCCGTATCATATAAATGTTTCTGTTCGAGAGTTGGACTTGTACTTGGCGAATTTTATAAATACACACGATACGCTGAGTCCACCGCTTATATACAATAATAATAACAATCACAGTAATAACAATAATAATAATAATAACAATAAAAAAGGAGACGATGATCGTAAACAGAAGGGTGAGTTAATAATGATGACATTTTGTAACTTTAAACTATCTTAGTTCAACAGGTATCTGTGAATGAAATTATTTCTCATTTTGACGATCAGTTAGGAGTGGCATGTTTTTTTTGTCTTGTTTACATTCTATTTCTTTTATACGATTTCTTTTTATAAATGCGGGCGATAGTATGTCTTTAACAATTTACATTTTCGAAATACCGTTAAATTATATGTATGGCTTGCCTAAATTGTAGTTAACGCCAAAAAACCGACTCAAATGAAGTCCTTGTCGAATGCTTAAAGTAATTCCTACAACGTGAGCAACGAACTCATCAATTAAAGGATTTATCTTCTATTAGACAACTAGAATAAAAAAATTTAGGAATGAATGCTGAATGGTTTAAAGAATCTAAAGTTTATCTCGGTTCTGATCACCATTTTACAGTTTTCGATTATATGATTTTTAACCCAATATTAGTATTATATTCCTTTAAGTCAGCCAGGCTTTCAGTGTAAGTGATGAAAACGAACAGCAGTTCGATGTTTATAGACTTATTAAATATAATTTTTTTAAGCAATTCGAAAATTTTCTCTCATTTCAGGCTACACTCATAATCCCTACAATGGAGTCATATGCAATGATATCATACTGGCCACAGGTGTGTTCTCTTCCAAGGAACTTTGGAAGCTTTCGAAAGGTATCGCTAGGCAAATAACCTAACAGTAATAACTCTAAAACCAGTCCAAATCTAATTGCATGCACTATAATTATTCCAAATGCCATAACATTGTTTATCTATTTCGGTTTTTCTTTTATTTTCTTCTTTTCTTGTATTCTTGCAAATCCAATATTCGCCTCATTCTCAAATAGCATCTATTCTGGATGACACCAACGACCTTATTCAAGCGAATACAAATACAATAAAAATGGAGAACACTAGCAGTATATACGATTGCAATACGTATCCATTGTCAGCGCCACCTGGTGGCATTGTATCAGCGGTGACAGATCGTTCGATTGGTCCCTCAATGGTTGTGGCTAGCGGCTACAGTAGTAAGTGCAATTGGTAGATATTTCCAATGGGAAATAATAAATATAAATGTACGTAATTTCCAGTTGACTTTGTGGATCCGCGTGGAATGCATTTATCTAGTTCACCTCTGTTGCGTGGCCAGACATCGTGCAAAAATGATCCATGTTCCTCTCCACCTGATGGCAATGGCAGCAGTTTCTCGGTTATTCTTCGACATAGTGATCAGGCATTAGCAGGAAATTCATCAAGCGACGGTATCTCGTTACAGAGGTACACACCAACTGGATATTCTACTTCCCGACTGCTCACCATGAGTCAGTCAAGATCAAATGAAGGTAACAAGTTGAATCATGTGGATAGTATGTTGTATTTAAACAAACCTTTACAATTTGCAGTATTAATTCAGCATAACCCCAGCGGGTTAGTACCACACGCGGTAAGTCCTAGTGCGGTGTACTATCAGCACAGTAGTCCCTCCGGACCATCTGACTCGCAGGCATCCAGTGATGGCAGCCAAACGCAGCAGGAGCAACAAGCACAACAACAGTCTTCTCAAGGCCATCAACATCATTCACACCATCCCCAGCTAACACATCATTCAAGTCATCCTCATGTAGTGGCGACCAAGTACTCCACTGAAGTTGGAAATGGTCACGACACGCTCTCTGACTTCGTGACCTTTGTTTGCCAAGAATCAGACAATAATCATCCCCATAACTCGAGTTCAGCTGCTGCTGCTGCGGCCTCTGCATCAGCGGCGGCTGCTGCTTCTGCAGCGACGACCCAATTTCAAGTGCAGCACGTTGGACGAACTCCAAAGACACAATATGCTCAATATAGTACAATGCTACCGCCTCCGCCTTTGCCGCCAATGGCTAGACCAGTCGCAATTATCCGATCAACTGGTGACCTTACTATGGTTGGCAGTCCGCCGTCTTCGATCACACCACCGTCGGGGTCAGCTTCAGCGATTTCGTCACCATCTCATCACCATCAAGATCAAGATCCGAGTATACCAAGTGGTGGTGGCTCTTCAAGTGGCGGTGGAGGTGGTGGACCAAGAAATTCATCTACCTCTGCTACCGGTTCCAGCTCAAACACATCTGGCTCAAATCCTGGCAGCGGATCTGCGCCGAATTCCAGCGGCAATAGTAACAGTAATGGTTGTAACATTGGACAAGCGACTGAAATGGGTTCCGTGTCGCCACCATTAAGTCACTTAGACGTGACGCGAAAAAATTTGGCACGTATTTCAAGTAACCCCTATCCACCCAATGGGCGGGAGTATGTGTCATTTAATAACTTTCATTCGCAACCAACACCGGTAAGGTCGCTTAAAACTACATGTACTAAATACAACCTTTAACCGTATATGTTATGTTTTGTTTATCTTTATAGCTCTTGGGCTACACAAGTTCAATATCAACGATGTCAGGCGTTATTAGTCCGACCAATTTAAGCTTATACTCGTCACCAAGAACTACACCGCGCACTCGATGGAATGCACCCTTTCTGATGGAGGAAGACTTCAACATGATAACGCATTCGGTTTCAAGCAACAATCCCGAAACGAGTTCTGTGATTTTAATGGAGGAAGGTAAGTACCATAGAATATATTTACGTCTGCATATTTCATAGAACATGCAATTTTATTTGACAGTAGAGGGAAAGAGAGTGAATATGGAGATGTTGTATTATGAGGCCCGCTTGCTAATATCTTTCTTTAATTTTTGCAAAAAATTAACGTATGATAAACGGTAGTTTACATTAAAGAAAGATAATTTGCCTCAATAAAGCGGTCATCTTGTTGGACCTATTCTTTTCTCCATTTAACGACGAGATTATGATCAGGATTACAGGGATCATAACCCTTCCACTTCACTGCATTCCTACTGGTCCGCCTGTGGGGTTCGCCGGTTCGACCTCAAAAGATATCTGCAGTCATCGCGATTTTGAATCACTTCATCATTGAGGCCAATCTGGTGTTTCAGCATTTGTGTGATCCAGGAGTTTTTAGGCCTGCTTCTCTGACGCGATTGTAAGGGAACGTTGATTGCCATTGCCTTTTTGACGGGGTTCGTAGGATCACTGCTTTGAACATGACAATACCAACTGAGTCGGTCGTGCCCCAATTTTTTCGAGATGGGTTCTTTGATGTAAAGGGTTCCCCAGATTCTTGAACTTCTAATTCGATCAAGCTGCTATCAACTTGCCGGACGCACAACTGCGGTGTAGAGCCTTCCTTTCAGCTTAGGGGACATTTTTCGGTCATAGAAGATGGTAGACTTTTCCTGCCACTTCATCCAACCTACGCTGACACGATGATTGATGTCGTCATCAACGATTGGTTCGTTGTTAATCATTGATCCCAGATATTTGAACTTTTCACACTTGGGAACTACTACCCCATTCAAATAAATATCTGGAATGGGTTGGCTTGGGTCCGAGAATGGGCAGTAGAGATACTCTGTCTTTTTTTTGGCTAGTACGATACTCATTCCCTTCTAAAACAACTTATGATGGCTCAATCGTCAGCAAAGAATAACTGATGCACTTTAGGGTCCGTCACTTTTCCCTCAAGCAGGTAATCTAGGACTGTAATAAAGAGCAAAGGACTTAAGACTCTTCCCTGGTGAACACCGACTTTAATTGGGAACTTGAACATGGAACTTGCCACCAAATGGTAGTCAATCTGGGTTTCATTTCCGCCACTGATATAAGTGACCAAGAGCCGGCTCTGTTTGATGAACATTGTATTTAAAACGATCAGACCGTATGACTTGCACATGCTTAGGATGTCTTCACCAGAAGAATTCCTGGTGCCATATCCTAGTCCTCCATGGCAGTCTTCATAATCTTCGTTAGACCTTCCGACATGTAAATTCAAATCCCCGCCAAAAAACAAAAACTCATCCTTTGGGATATTTTTGATGAGGTTGTGGAAATCAGGCCAGAATGCATCTTTTTCCCTCTGCTCGCACCCGATTTGGAGAGCATATGCACTGACAATATTCCACACCTCGCCTTGAATCACCAGTTTGAGAGACATCAAACGGTCACTGGACTTTGAAATGGTCAATACGTTGCTAAGTAACTCTGCCGCAAGGATGATACCGATACTATTCTTACCCTGTTCTTTACCGTAGTAGAACATCTTGTATGCTTTTGTCTTAACGTTCAAGAAACGTGACCAATTTCCGGTATTTCGCCGTTTCTTGGACACACAAGATCTCCAATCGGCTGCTTACCATCATCTCTTCCGGCTCGTAGCTGGGCCGCTCATACCAACGTTCCAACTCGCGACCCTTAGATTTCGCCTAAGTCTTTGCATTATTTTTCAATCCCCCGGAAACCGAATAGCTCTGACCCGTGCATTTCTGCTCGTCCCAGGATCATTAGAGGTGCCTGGCGGGGTAGTGTTTCTTTGAAAGTTGATTTCCATAATGCTAGGTTAAGCGAGTTTGTTTGTTCAACAAGTGCATGCTCCTGATATAATTTCTTGATTGATCTTACTTTTATGACACGGGTGATCTCCAGTCGTGTCAATCCACGGATTTGCATGCACACTTGTGGGGCAGTTTCAAGGTGTTAAATATGTTGCTAGGCTCACCTGGATGTTTAAATTGCCTAGAAGTGATTTCCTCCGCCTTAGTCGCCTTTTACGATAAGCACTGGCGGGCGCTGCAGGAATATTCTTACTTCCCATCCCTGCACGGGACATCTTGTTGGTTCTATACTCAGAATAAATTGCTTCCTAATACTTTTATTAACGTTTTTTACAAATTTGATTCGCTGTAAATAGTTTATGAGGGTGCGTTGGACCACTAAGCGAGAGGTCGCTAGTTCAAATCCCAACCTGTATGAATAATGGCCTGTGAGGAATACTATTAATACGTGTGAAGCACAGGGTGACATACAACAGTGAGTCCGTGGCAATATTCTAATTTTCGTACTAATTTTGAGCCGATAATCGACTTTCCACGACTTTATTTTGGAAAATGCTTGACAGGATATAAATAATGCATACGTCCTTTCTCAAGAACACAAAATAAGTGGGCGAGAGATAAAAAATTCCGATCAACAACTTGAACCAGATTTTGTGCCATTTTTTCTTATTTCTCATGTTTCATATTATGTAAAAATTTATTTAATTTTTTTTTTAATTTCAGAGCATGCATCTGCATCGCGTTACAATGAGGAGTATCCCAACCGGGACTATGTAACATGATTACAAATGGCGATGTATTAAAGGGAATACGCTTATTAAATTTAATTTACCCAAGACTACTCAAAGACATAAAAAAATACAAAATACTAGATTAAATAATAGATCAGATACTGATCGTAGCCGGAGCAACATCTAAGGGCTTTAGTCAAAAACGCAATACAAAAAATAAATGGACTACAAGGAAAAATCAAAGAACGGAACCAAAACATTTGTAAACAAAAAATGCAAGAAAAACAAGAAACTTATTATTTATAATTAAAATTAACTAAACAACTAACTATTAATTTAGAAAACAGACAATAGTAGGCTTAATTAAAAAAAAAACAATATATATACATATATTTATATATATACATATATATAATATATAAACACAAAAAACTATACACTTAACCATTTAAGCAAACAAAAAGAATATTTTTTAGAAATACCTAGTCTTATAAAGAAAGTAACGAACAAATAATTTAACTGAAACCATACTTACAGCGAACAATTATTAGTAAATATTGTGTATATACATATATATATTAGGCAACACCAATTTAGTAATAACTTTTAACTATCCATTAACGACTTTTGGTTGCAATGTTTTTTTTTATATATATAATAGGGAAAATGAAACAAAAGGTAATGATCTCGCCACAGCATATTGTTAGATTGCAAAAAAATCTACAGTTAAAAAACCCGTTCAAAAAAGAAGCAACATAAAAAGAACGAACAGACACACTTTAAAAAAGTGAAAGGATAACAAACAACATAGGTAATAGTAAATACTCATAATCAATAAGAAAGATTGCGAAAATAAAAACTATACGCATCCATATGATAATATATTAATTATTCAAAGATTATAGGTCAAATTTGCAAGATCATAAAAGTTAGCAGCGGAGATGTCAATTTAGTTGTTAATATAACACATATTTTACTGCCACTAACACTTTTTTGTGAAAATTTATGACAACATTCTTTTGGCACGGTTTGCAAATAGTTTTGTGCAAAATAGTGTCAAATACTGACATGGGAGTGGTACTATTATGTACATTAAACTTACATAATTTTTTTATCGGTTTGGACGTGAAATAAATAAAAACGGTTAACAAAATACTTTGGTTGCGCATGCTGTATCGATTGCGGTCACTTTCGATTTATCAGTCTCGCCAAAGGTTAGAGTTTGACTATTTCAACAACGAATCTCTAAGTATTGCAGCTATACTTAACTTTTAAACTGGTTTTCTGTTTTTGGAATAGTTTCAGTGAAGGAATGCTCAAAGTTATTACTGAAACTTAGACAGACAATACTTTACGTTTAAACGTGAAACAAGTAACTCTTAAACTTGTTTTCTGTTTTTGGAATAGTTTCAGTTTCAGTGAACTAATGGTCAAAGTTATTACTAAAACTTAGACAGACAATACTTCACGTTTAAACGTGTTGATGTAATACATGGTCATTTTTAAATCTTTGCTTTCTTAAACTCTCACAGTTTAATCTAATGCAATGCCCAATCGTTCGTTTCTTAAATATTGACCTATGATGTAACATGTATTTTATTTATTTATGCGAATGATGTACATAGACTACTAATGTTAAATTTCAAGACAAGGCAACCAAAACTATTGTATTTGTAAGACTTAAAAGGCTCACAACCTTTTATTTTATATTTATTTTTTCCTCTTATGTACCTATCTATTACATATTCTGAAAAAGAAGACAAAACTGAGATTAGAAAATTAAAATTATTAATTTATTGTAAATAGAATAAGAAAATATTACAATTTGATAGAAGTAAGAGTGATACTGAAGCCTTGAATATGTTATATTAATTATGTCTGGGTAAGTTCACAACGAAATTACATAATTATTTTAGTTCAAATTTAAATATCAATGAAAACACTGGATTCATTTTGGTTTTCCTATAAGTTGGTATTAGGTGCGTTCAAATTGCAAGCTAACTTTCTTTTATTGATTAAATAACTCACGTGATGCTCAATTTGCTAAGTGAAAAGGTTTGAAAGGACTTCACGGGACGCACATTATACTTATACGCGCCGAATGTCAATGTTCATCAAGAAATCCAAAAGTTTCAAATATACAGCTGTCTGTATTTAAAACAGAGCAAAATGTGAATATATAGCTATTCCAAGACTAACATATTCGCCTTTACAAATATACTTTCTTTTATACTTTACCATTCGTATAGTAGTCCCATGAAAAGCTAGAACCATGCAACTTTCGAGATATGCATATGCGATTGAAGGTTGAAAGTTTGGAACAAGTTTTTGACCGTGTTTTGGACGCCTAAAAAATCTTGGTAATGAAAAGACAAAGAAAATGTGAAGACACCATGGCAAAAAGTCCACATTCAAATGAACCGCTAAAACTTGAAACCACTTAAATTGGGTTTACATTTTCACGTAGGTATAAATTATAACTTACTCAATTTCGAAATGCGATGTATCTCAAATTTCCGCAAGAAAATTCTCTCAAATAACCAATGCATACAAAATATTATGTTTTCTTTTTGGAAATTGTTTTTTTTGTTGTGAATTAATTTTGGTAGTGTTGGCAGAATCTTTCCCAGAAATACTTATATTTTATGGCGGAAAATGTGTTTTTTATACGAAATATATTGGGACAATAATTAAAAAAAATAAATATATATTATTTTATTTCTCAATTTTTACCTACTTTTACACGGAGGAGTGATGACAGGCATATTAACATGCATACCAATGTAGTATGTACAAATGTATTATTATTCAAAAAAAAAAAAGTGACTAGCAGCAACTTAGGATAATAATTAATATACTCTAGGTACGGACATTATAATATAAATTAGAGTTTAATCCTACAAACGAAAATAAACACTACTAATTAAATATATTATAGCAACAACGATATTTAAGAATTTAAAAAGGAAATGCGTTGACTAAATTAAGGTATATCATAAATGTTTCTCGCTAAACATAAAAATGAAAGTATATTCTCTTAGGCCAAGGTATGTGCCTTAGTACGTAAGTAAAACAAAACAAAACCAAATAGCAATAACAAGTTTAAATAAACTGAGAAACTAAGAAATGTCTATTATATAGAATTTTTGGTCAAAATTCTGTATAAAATAATATATCCATTTTTATATATTTATTTAATAATACTGCTCTATTGCCCACTTTTATTAATGTTTTCTGTTACGACAAATGGCATTCGGATGTTCTGTTAAGATAGAAACGCGCAGATAAGTATAGAATTGCCTCGGTTCTTAGAAAAATATTTATATTTGCATTCTACGTCGTTTGATATTAAAATATTAATAAAACTCATTTCAATAAGGCGTTTATTTTAATTTTCATATAATATAATATAACAGCGGGGCGTAATTTTTTTTTAAATTAAATCATTATTTTAAACGGTCGTGTGTTTTGATAGTGAGAGGCTAGGAATGTGACAAGCTTCAGTTATATTTGCTTTGGTTTCGCATACTTATCAGTGCAGAATGAAGATTACAAGTCTGCAATCATTGAATCATTGTATACCCTTTTATGGGAGTTTTTTTTTGTTGTTTTTTTAAAAACCAGCTAGATTAACAATGGGTGTACCCTTAGCCAAAGAATAAATTTACATTATCAGTCTAAACCCGATTTAAACAACAGAGATGGCATATAAATATATTCATAGATTAAACATAAAATATTTTATACGGAATTCTAACAGGATAGTGCTTCAGCCCCTGTGATCGTGATTAAGAATTTACCAAAACTACAACATTGGTAATCGTGATTAAGAATTTACCAAAACTACAACATTGGTAAATTCTTAATCACGATCACGACATACCATGATGGCAAGTGAACAGATTGTGAGGTCCTACAGATATTCTAGTAATGAATTTTCTTGTATCATGAATAATGTAAGAGCTTGTTTGTTCCACTGAACCTCCATATTTCCATGATTAAGCGGTGCATATGAACGAAGCAGTAGACAGTAGTAACCTGTATGTCACGTGATAGTAATAACGTTATTAATTAAAGCTATGCAATAAAAGTATGTAGTGTAAAGAATTGAATATTCCTAAATTTTAAAGCAATTTCAATATTAAAAAAAAATGATGAAAACAAATATTAACGTCAAAAGCTAATAAATCGGTACGAAATTTCATGAACCGCGGTTCCAATTATTGAATGATTTAAAAACTTAGTTTGTACTTTTATTTTAAAACTTTTCGTAACGCGTCTTTGTAATTTGATTACCTATTTTCCTGAATCTAAACAAAACCCACGCATTATATCATTTATGTCATCATCAATACACCTTGTACCGCAGAGGCACCTAAAGCTGTGCGCATGTACATAGATGACACAATTTATACATTTTATTTTTAGCTAAAACAATACTGCAACATTCCATCTCTGTTTTTAACCTAAGTTTATATACACAACATTTTATATATTATGTAAATCAAATAAATTGTGAACCCTTAAACGAAAGAAATACCTTAATACTGGCGATAAGCGGAGCATGATTTATCGTTCTATCTAGCCACGTCCGTCTGTCTGTCAATAATACACTACAAAATGCTTACTTCTAATATCAAGTAAAATGTTAAAAAATACATTCTTAATTTAAATTAATTTTGTTTTTCCCCGAATAACGTTCTGATTTGCAGTCTTTACAACAAGGCATATTTTATTATGAAAATAAATATACTTATCAATCAAATTATTCAAATTGCAATTGTGAAATTAGTATTTTGTACTTAACACATATTTTAGTTTTTTAAAAATTGGCTGTGAGGTGAAAAAAATAAATACCAAAATAAGAAAATCAGAATCACTAAAACAAACAACATTTCTAATATATGTACTAAAAAATCAATAAAAAGTTTAGTATTAAAAATTTATTTATTATTATTTTGTATTTGTAATTTATCTGTTAAAACCGCTTTATTTATTTTAACGCAAACAATGTTGTCAAAAGTCTTTTCTATTCATTTCTTTGGTCAGAAATGAATAGACTAGTTTTTTGTCAATGATAAATAAAATCAAAATGAAATAAATATATGTATATAAAAAAAAAAACAAAACAATACGTGAGGTGTTGGAAAGCGCCTTTAATTTTGTTTTGTTGAGATATTAGCCTTTAATAGTGCTATAATTAAAGTTAAAAACGCTGAAAGTATGTTTTCTTGTTTGTAATGCGCTTTCCATCACTGTACAACTGCACTGTACTGAATATAACAACAAATGTACATTTAACGACAAATTCTTAGATTATAATAGCTAGTGTGCCTTTAATTTGTTTACATGTAGATTCGTAGAGGTTTACAAATTAAAACAAATAAAATGCTTAAAAATTAAAAACACAAAAGTTTCAATAAGCAAGTAAAAAAATGCGCAAATAAGCTAAAGAATATACTAAAACCATTAGATATAATAATTTTGTTTCTGTTTCAAACGTTATCGTTTAAAAAAAAACATAAGCACATGTAAATAATGGGTAAAGTGAATACAAAGGAAACACTTGAATCGTTTTTACATATTTTAAGTTTCCGTAGTAAGATGTACAATTTTTTTTAAAGGTATTTCAAAGTAAATCCGCTTTTTCGAAAAAAAAATATATATAACACTGATCTATTGTTCGAATAAATAAATGAAACAAAAAAAATATATATAGTTAAACAAACGAACCCATTTGTATAAAAAGGACATAAATAAAAAAAAATATACGAACTTTGTTATTGTTTTTATACATTACATCAAATAATTTCACATAATAAAAAAGGTGGTAAGAAGGTAATCAATAACCAATCAATCAATATTTTGCTTGCCCAAGCCCGAAGCCCTTGGTATACAACATGCTTACATAAAGAAAGTTATTCTGCCTAGCACATCGGTGAAGTTTGATTGGTGTCACTACCATACAAAAAGTATGGTGCGAAACCATACAACCTTTGCATATGAATATACAAAGGAAACATTTTTCATAAAGTTAATTCAAATTGCACACAAGCTTATGTACGTTGCTTCTGCTGTCGTATAAAAATTAAACCTACTGTTTTCTGGGAGTTTCTGCTCGTCTGGTGGATAAGTCAAGAAAACCAGCAAATTTATCGCGTTACTTTACTTACTTAACGGGCACCCGACCCGTGAAGAGTCCCTGCCTGAGATACGGCAGCCTTCCTTCCTTGTCCAGACCAAGCGCTCTGGCATCCGCGTTGGCTTAATCTTTAAAACGGAGGTTCGGTCTTCCTTGTCGTCTCGACCCTGCGGGCTGGGATTCGAAGATCCTCTTGCCTATTCACTCGATGTGGCCGAGCCAATGTAGTCGACGAGTTTTGGCTTTTCGGACTACATCCACATCTTGGTACAGCTCATAGAGTTCGCGGTTGTATCTTCTCCTCCATTCGTTCTCCTCGCACACAGGACCAAATATCCGTCGAAGGATTTTTCTTTCAAAGGATCCCAGTATTAACTCTGCTTTCCTGCTTATCGACGAGCACTCGGCGCCGTATAGCAGAACTGGCAGGATCAGGGTTCTGTTCTTTGTCCTTCGAGTTAGGAGTTTTGAACCCATTTGTTTTGCCAAACCGAAGTAGCAGTGGTTTCCTAGGGTAATTCTTCGACGGATCTCCACTAAGATGACATTTGTAGAGTTCATGTTTACCCCGAGGTAGATGAACTCCTTAACACCTCAAAGTTGCTGCTATTAACAGTAACATTTTGTCCTAGTCGGTGGACAGATGATTGTTTGTTTGTTGATAGCATATATTAAGTCTTGTCCTCATTCATTTCAAGGCCAACTAGTTTCGCCTGTTCTTCAATAGGCGTGAAAGCCTCTATCACGGCACGCTGGGTGATATCTATATCGTCCACATACCCCAGCAGTTGAACTGATCTGTTGAAGATAGTGCCTTCCGTGTTGACACCTGCCCTGCGCACTATCTGCTCAAGAACAAGATTGAAGAAATCACACGAGAGCGCATCTCCTTGCCGAAATCCGATGCATGTTTGAAAGAGTTCAGATGAGCTGCTGCCAAACTGCACATTGCGTGTTATCTAGTGTCTTGCGACACATCTGGATCAGTCTTGACGGGATCCCGAATTCGGCCATCGCCAAAAAAGCTCCTGACGATAAATGCTGTCATATGCGGCTTTAAGGTCGCAACGAAAATTCGTTGGTCTTTTCCAGGATTTGGCTTAGTGTGCAGATTTGGTCTACAGTTCATCTACTGGGCCGGAAGCTACACTGTTACGTGCCGATTAGTGTGTTGCAGAAAAGTTTGAGATGTTCACGCAGTACGTTGGATAGGATCTTATATGCTACATTAAGCAGGGATATGCCTTGATAGTTCTTGCAAGACATACGATCGCCTTTCTTGTAGATGGGACATATGGAGCTGATACTCCAGTCATCGGGCATGCTTTCCTCCATCCAAACTTGGTTGATGATTTGGTGCATGCGCCCTACCAACATCTTCCATACTGGGCGGAGGGACTGGTCGATCTCTTTGAGCTGGAAGACTGCGTGCTCTCTTTTTTTTCTATGCAGGATTTTCTTCTCCTCCTTTCTACTTGCTGCCCTTGTTTTCCTTTGCAGCGTTCTAATGTGTGCATCTTGCACGGGCTCTTTCTCTGGGGTGGCTGGTATCCTAGGGTGGTTTCGGCTACCTCCTTGATGATGTCGCGATACTGAGGCCACTGGTTGTTGGCGTCTATGGTAGGTGGATGCAAGGTGGGGAGTTTTTCACTCAGGCGCTCTTTGTAGGCTCTGGCGACTCCAGATGTGCTAAGGCGTGCAACGTCGAATTTCTTCTTTTGGGCAGTTCGCAGCTTCTTATCTTATCGTTGGACAGTCGAGCTCTGAATCTAGCTGCAACAAGAAAATGGTCAGAGTCGACGTTTGCACGTTCAAGATGTTGGATGCGTGCCTCGCATCGATTAGCACATGGTCGATTTGGTTGGCGGTTCGACCGTCTGTAGAGCGCCAGGTTGCTGTGTGGATCCTTAGTCGCGGAAACCTAGTGCTACTTATCACTGTATTACAAGCTGCTGCAAAGTCAACTAGTGGGTGACCGTTATCTGTTATCGTTTCGTGGAGGCTGTTTTCCTTACCGACTTTAGCATTGAAGTCCCCGAGTACAATTTTGACATCGTACTCCGGATAGGTTCCGTCGAAGAGGTTATGGAATTCCTCCTGTATGGGGTCATCAGCCTCGTCGGTAGGGGCGTGTGCACATATTAGGCTAATGTTTTGGAATGTAGCTCTGATGCGGATCACAGCCAGTCGATCACTTATTGGCTTAAAGTCCATTACTTTGGATCTAAGCCGATTTCCCACGACGAATCCGCATCCTAACAAGTGCAATCTTTTGTTACAACTGTAATATATGTCGCAATTTCGTGTTTTCATAGTTCCTGATCCCAACCATCGTATCTTCTGTATCGCGATAATGTCGGCCTTGTACCGCGAGAGGACAGACTCAAGTTTTTGAGTAGCACCTGGAGTGTAGAGTGTCCGCACATTCCAGGTACACACTCGCATGTCCGTTAACGTTCCGGGTCTATTTTTCCTTTGAGGTGCATTTATACTCTTAGGCGTAGACAATTCATATTGGCCTATGTATGTCCTAAACAAAATTACAAATCAAAGAACAACCAAGCTTGGGTTATTGCCGCTGCTCTAATATATAATACTATACTGCTATTATAATGTTATTACATTACATTAATTTATTTGTATATGAATAATTTTAGGAATTCTTGTCAACAATTAATTTGGGAAATCGGTGTCAGTCAAACAGTATTTAAAATTGTCTGATTTGAATCGAATAATTGATATTAAATAAATTAATCCCATTTATTGGTATTTCAAAACAAATTCTGGGAAATATATATAAGGGCAGTAAAAATACGCTTCTCTTTGGACAGATCCAATGTTTTATCCATTTATGAAAAATGCAAGACACTTTTCATCCACAAAAGATGTTTTAGCAGAAAGTTTAGACGTGTAGTCATATATTCGTAAGAAACGTCGCGCTCCTTTGATCGTGGATTGGGCGTATATAAAAAAATACTCGTAGTCGATGTTTTAGGTATCTTATGTATCCCTGAAACTAAAATGTATATAAATCTAGATATACTTACTAGAAACTAGAAAACATTTCGGATAACTTTTAAAGCTTCTCGTCTCTATAGTAATAAACAAACAAAAACTTTTTTATTGAAGTATTTTATTTTCATTAATAAACTTATAAAAATTTATATATTTTTTCTACCTTAAATTGTCAAACAGTCGGATTTTATTTTCATTTATTATTATATGTTTAATATATTGTTTTTTTCCCTTTTTTTATAAATTCAAATGTGTCTACATATATGTATGTATGCATATATTGTTATATAATATATATGTATGTATGAATTAATTGTATGAAATAATTTTTACACACAACCATACGTATACATACAATCATATAAACACGGGGCATTCAAATTTCATAGAATTATTTATTTTTTGTTCATATTTTATGTATAATAAACACATACATATATGGATTTTTTAAATTCCACTTCATTTGTAATGTATATACAAGTGTGCCTTGTTTACGCTTAAGTACATCATTGTTTTGTTATTTGCTGGAGTTAATGTATATATACCTATCCGTTGAGTACAATGGATTTTTATTTGAAAAATATGCGAAATCATTATGAAACATCAATAAATGTAAACCCATCTCTCTTATTAATAATTTTGTTTTTACTATTAAAGACTTCGAAATATATATTGCTTAGGTTTCTTAATATATATATATGTACATATACATATATTTACATATTTAGCATATGTATACATGTATATGTATATACATTTTATTTTATTTTTATATTTATGAATGCGACCTATATAAATTTTTTAATTTTGTTTTCTTCTTTTTAAATATAAATATACATATTTTTCATTGTTTATATTTTGGTTTTTCTCCGATATTAGTAAAAATATATATATGTAATGCAATCAATTTAAGTATTTTTCAAAAAATGCTTATTTGAAGTAAATAATATTATATGCTTCTTATACGTGACGTTACGAACGATTCTATTTATTTAAAAAACATACATTCCTATGCATTGTATATGTTTTATTTTTATGATTATATTTTTTTGTTTCGTTTTGGATGATTATTATTCAATAGTTTAAAAATTATTAGTATGAGATCATAGAAAAAAAATATTTTTTATGTTTGAAATATATAAATATTTATATTTATATATTTTCGTTCAACCGTTCATTATGTTTTTTTTGTATATATATGTACATACGCATCGATAATAATAAGTATGTAAAGATATTCTATGCATGTATGTATGCGTATATACGATTTAGTTTGTGACTTTGTTTTGCTTTTAATTAAAAGTTGAAAATATTTTTTTTTAAATATACTTTGTTATTTATATGTTAATATATATATATATATATATTTATTTTGTAATAGAAAATATTTTAGATATGTGTTTAAATATATGCATATATATTTATACATATAGATGTATATATACATTTTTTAATATATAAATAAAAATATATCGTATATAATTGTTTCTTATGGCTTAACGAAAAAAAAATATACTCCTATTTATTTTACGCGTGTGTGTTTACACACATGCGCACATTTATTTTTATTGTTTCTTTTTTATTATATTTCATGTTTTTCTTTTTTTTAAAAAGAAACGCCACCATTAAAAGAATGATAATTAATGTATTTAATGTGAAAAATATTTTTGTGCGTTATGAATTGGGTTTTCGTTATAACTTTTCATCATTATTATTATTTTTATTTAATTTTTTTTGGATGCAGTCCCATATGAACTCAATTCAGGAAACCAACAAATTTTGCCTATGTATCTAGTTACGAAGAGAAGTTGCATAATAGTGGTCTTAAACAAAATGTCGTATTTTGTGATCATCAAACATAAAACTCTCTTGACTGACACAGCTTTCAATTCAGCTTGATGTGACTAAGTGACTGAAAATATCACACCTGTTCGTTAATAAAATTCTTAATGGAATTTGTGGAGTCCGCGAATTGAAAGCTGATTTATTGTTGGCAACTACTTATATTTTCACGTTACGAGTTACCAACCTAGAGGTACTACACGAATTCAAAGAAGCCTTATTAATATCTGAGCGAATCAAACTGTAAACGGTTACTCTTTTAAATACCCTTTAAAGCTTTTTTTTTATTTGCGCACGAAGGCAAATGTCTACGGACTAAATTTTGTTTAAGTTCACGTTTATAGCTGCCACTTTATACCCATTAATTACTGAAGCATTTTTATTTATTAAAATAAAATATTCTTATTACAGTTTGCTATTTAATAAATGACACCATTCCGTTTATTTTATTTTTTTTTTTTTTCAAATAAAAATAACAGAATTGAAAAACTCTATTCGATGTTGTTTTCATTAAGAGAAGAGAAATAGAAGAAAGATGAATTACGATTTTTCGTTTTTTTTTTCGAGTAGATAAATATATAATATTTATACAACTATATTGTTTCTCATAAATTTATATACTTATTTTAATTCTTATTTTTTTTTAATATTTCCTTTGAGCAAAATTATTTTATTTATATATTTATTCGTTTATTCTGTAACTATCTTTTTCGGGGTTTTTTTTTCTTTACGATGTAGACATTGTCGAGTAGAAAAATACACACTTTACATAAATATATATATTTATTATATAGAGCTATATAAATTTTTTTCACGGTTTTATCATTAATTACATTTTTATTGTTTTTCTCCATTACTATTTTTATTTGCCTAAAAAGGAAAAACATAATTTGGGGAAAACAAAAGGATAATAACAAACTAAATAAATTTCTTTAAACTACTGGATTTAATATAGACGAAAAATTATGCGCGGAAGACATGTTTTCGTATTAAATATTAATATGGAGATTTTTGTTTTAATGTTTACAACCTTTGAAGCATTTTTTATATGATTCACTCTTTGGAAAATTTATCGATTTCTTCGCTTTATTATATTGTCTAAATAAATAATTGGAAAAGACCGGATAGGTTATTTAAAAATAAAAAGGTCTAAATTCGGAAAAGAAGTGGGTTGAAGTTAGTTTAAAATGACATGGTAGGAAATTGTAGTTTTGGTGTAGCTAAGCCCCTAACACACTAAACCAACTGTATGTTTTGCCGATCCATAGTTCCCTCCCAAAGATTCTCACAGTCCCAGTTTACAAGTTTATTATAAGCTAAAAGACCTAGTTCTATGGTCGGTAGTTATATTACTTAAAATGGAACAATTAGGGTTCAAATGAATATTGACCCCAAAGTAATTCCCAATCCAAAAAATATTCTGACGACACAACCTCCAATGGCAGTAACGTCCACTTTATTGACGATTTGAACCTGACGACAGACGGACGGGATGTGGAACAAATCGGGATCTCCTTCTGCTTTGTGTTGGTGAGCAGTTTTTTGTTTGGAACATATGTATTACGAAATTTGAATCGTTTTCGTTTTATTTATATTTAACTCCAGCGCAGATAAATGTTGTTTTCAGTTTTTGTCACAAGGCGCTTTCAGTCTAAGATTCGAAGTCAGTCAGTCTTATTTTGAAATTCGATTTGTTTCGAAAGCAAGTCGAATTAGCATAACTGGAAAGGCTTATTAGTTTTGTTAAATTACTTTTTTTGACTTCATAAGCCGTCAATTAAACATTGAGAAAAACGTCGTATTGTGTCAAATACAACTGCAGCCAAAGTATGTTGAATAGATACCTTCCGACTGATAAATGTACTTTGTGTTAAAATTTCAAAGACCAAATGGCACACAAATTTCGGTATGGCAGAGTAAAATTAATAAGCATGAATGCGAAAGCGAGTTCGAAAAGAATGAAATTAAAGAAAGCTGAAAGAAAACAAAAATGAACTAACATACAAATCATAACATATATATATATGTTAATATATATAAATTCTCTTTTATTTTTTACGTTCTAAAGATTTTTTCGTTTTTTTTTTTGTATGTACTTTACTTTCATTTAATTTATATATAAATTATTTATTTCTATTTTACTATTGGTTACGATAGATAATACATAGTGTACTATTATTATTATTAGTTTTTCATATAAATATTTTAAGATTCAACTTTTGTTGTAGTAGAAAATACGGTTGTTTTTTGTTTTGTTTTTTTTTTGTTTTCGAAATATATTAAAATAAATATAAAACTCTTAGTTTCCTTTTAAGGATTTATATCTAAATATATATATATATAATCATTTGTCTCATTCTCTCATTCTAATCGCATATTTATTATTTTGACTTCAAGATTAGGTTTTGTTCTCTCTTGACGTTTACATATACATATATATATAAATATATTTATACGAATATATTTTTTTTATTATTATGAATTAGTAGATTTTACACGCATATCACTAAGACGTTTTCTTTTTTTCATATTTTACTGTATACTTTTTTAATAAATAAAAAACTAAGAAAAACAAGTACTTTCTATACCGTTCATTAAAAAACACATATATAAAAACTTAATAAAACTCATCTTATAGGGCAGTGTTATGGCTGAAAAATATTTATTATTATTTGTTGTATTTCAAAATATTTTTTGTTTTCAGTTATATATTCTTTCTTTTGTTTTGGATATGCGTTCATTTATAATTTTTTTTGTTTGCAATAAATATTTATATTTAAAAAAGATATTATTAATTGTTGTTTTTTTTTTTGTAGAATTTATGGATTTTTCTTACAGTCGCTATAGCACATTTAGTTTTGAAGAAAAACAAAAATATTTTGAGTAATATATGTTCACATTGCACTCTATGCTTGTTTTAATTGTTTATTAATTATATATTATTATGTTTCCTACAAGTGTAATATATATATATATATATGTTCATATAAATGTATATTTTTTAAATTTTATTTAATTCAGAATAATTGTATTAAATATATATATATATATTTATATAAATATTTCTTTTTATTTTATTTCTTATATTTCTAGCTTACAATTTTTTATTTGTTTGTTACATTGTATTAATACACAACATACGCAAAAATATCAGTCGATTTAATGTTTGTTTTGTTTGCTTCCTTTTTATTCTTTTATACGCTTATATGCATATATAATTTAGAAACAATGCACATATATTATTTCATAATTAAAACTTAATTAAAACAAACGAAAACATAACCAAAAAAATTTATATTTCAAGAAATTATCTTTAAGTTAAACAAAAAAAATATTTTTGAAAATTTGAATAATATGATAATTATGTGTTTTGTTTGCTCTTTAAATGGGGTAAACGTAATAGAACAACACTAGGTGGTATGTTTTGAAATTAATTTATTTTGTGTTTTCTTTTTCTGTCCGAATTATGAAAAAAATTATTTTGTATAAGAAAGAGAAAAAAACCAGAAATAAAAACGAACAAAATAAGTTCTGGAACACTCTGTGGATTTTTGTTTTGTCATATATCTCCTTTTTTGTATATAAATGCATTTATATATTAGGTTATATAAGTTATATTCACTTATAAAAAAAAAGTTAAAAATAGTTGAATAAAATCAGTGAGTTATGTATGGATGCTAGAACTGTAAATTTTTTTTACACACATATTTGTATGTAGGTATATTTTGAGTTATTTTACTAAAATAAAATTCGTTGTTTTATTTATATGTTATGCATTTCAAGTTTTATTGGTTTTTTGATATTATTTTTCATTATTATAATTTTTTTTTTGTTATCTTTATTATACTGAATAATGCATACGGCAATAAAATCTGATATCTTTGAACTATAATGGAAACATAGATCAAGTATTTAAATAGCATAAGGTAAAATATACATATAACAGGCACCATCTGTGACTGCCTAATAATAAATGATGACAAAGAAATATAAATGTATTGAGGAATAGTTTAGGTTCGACAGTTGAATGATGGTGATGATTGTTTTTTTCTATACATGTACTTAATTTCCAAATAGGTAACCACCATAAAAACGAAATGGTTAGTATTTGGGTGCTTGGACAAGAATGCATTTTAAAATGTTCATCAAACTCTACTACAAGTTGAACTATGAAGTGGCCTGAACCATATTAAGAGAAAATAATCTGAACGATGTAATACTAATTTAAATTTAGATAGAAAAACACAATTTTAAATAAAAATCATTTTTGATTTATATTTTAGTTAAAAAAGTCCAACTGCCAATCTCGTAGGTATCGAAACATTTTATAGTTCGTTTCATCTTTCCTTGCGATTTTCTTCGAAAGCACTCAATCCAGTTAAATCGTAAAAATATAGGATAGCCTGGTACAGAGCATGTAACATGTTCATCGGTCGACAGACAGATGGATGGGCACTGATTAGCAAATCAAACTTCATTTGCTATCGTTTGACTTAGTTGTTTTTGCCGCTTGTGCTGACTGTTTCTATGTCTAGTGACGGCATTTCCAGTTGCCTTCCAATAATTAGAGGGTCCAAAATTGGCATTGACTCAATAAGACTCAAAAAGTTATCTAGAATTGATTCTAGAAGAGAAGTGCGCAATACTAGCGAGACTAAATAAGACTCAAAAAGTTATCTAGAATTGATTATAAATGAACACAACATTGAATAAGCCAAAAATAATATAAGCAAAGTGATTGCTATCAAGCAAAATCATCTCATCGGTTCTCGGGTAGTTAAAATAATTAATTTTGTCTAAAATGTATCTACTTCAAAGGCATGGGATTTAAAAAGGACCTAGGGCAGCTTAAATATACATATACCGCAAACTGCATTAATGTGAAGTAAAATGAAGATAAGCAGGAGTCAAAGAAATGTTTTTCCAAAACATATCACTGGTATTTAGCTAGTTAAAAAAAACATGGTAAATTTAAATATATCTCTAAAATGGCATTGAATTGTGAAAGGATCTCAGCAATAAAAATTTTTGTGAAGTAAAATGTAAAAACTTGAGTCGAAGAAAACTCAAGAAACTGCAAGTTCTCAATATATGCATGAATATCAAGTGTTTTTTTGTTTCATTTTCATTTCAGCAATAAACATTTTTGTGAAGTAAAATATAAAAACTTGAGTGGAAGAAAACTCAAAACTTTAAGTTCTCAATATATGCGGGAATATTTATGTATGCTTGAATATCAAGTGTTTTTTTTGTTTCATATTCATATATCATAAGTTACCGTTTGTACTAAATACAAACATACATTAAAACCCAAAATAAAATTTTATAAACTAGTATGTATTTAGATGAAGCAGTTGTTGGCTATGAAACCACAAATATTATCGTAGCCACAAAACGAATCCTTTTGTATATACCTATACCATTCAAACATGTGTCTTTTGTGTCGTTAAAAAATAAACAAAAAAAAACATAAATAACTAAACCTGCACCTGCACATAACGATAAATGTCCAATTTTTTTTGTTTTAGTTATCTTAATTTTTAAAAAATTATACATTAAGTTTATTCAAAAAAACAATATATTTATACACAAAATAGTTACATATATATATTCTAATTAAATTTGTTTGTTAACGTTTATGTTTATTTATTTTTGGTTTGTTTTAATTTTGTTATTAACTTTATAACATCTAAAAAAACTACATTCAAATACTAACACATAAGTTGTATTTTCAAGAGTTTTTTTTACTTTATTTTATCCATTTACTTATATTGGTTTCGATAGCTTTTTTGAAGTGAGAAATATAAAAAAATATATGAAATATACATTTATCCAACTTGTCTTATAGCTTATTATATTTAATTTTATGCAAATTTATATCGACTGATGTATTTTTCTTATTTTTATCTTCTTTTTTTTTTTTGAATTAAACCCTTATCGCCAAAGTTTTAACTTCTTATAACAAAATGCGAATTTGTTTTTTTTTTTTTGTTTTGTTTAAATTGACTAAAACATATTTCATAAGCTTCAAGTGGAGTACTTAAAGCAGCCAAATTCAGTCTGTATTCAAATCAAGAACTATTGCGCCCCTTCCAGCGAAAATACTTGCGTGCGATTTTTATTTTGTTATTCTGTTATTTATATACCAGAATGAGAATAAAGAGTTATGCACATATTTATATATATATGTGTGTGGGTGTTGATTTATGCATAAGTATTGTATTTTATATATATATATTTATAAAATAAATATTTAAATTGATAGCTACTCTAGGACTAGTAATATTGGTAGATTATCAAAATCTTGTGTAGTTTGTATTTTTTTTTCTCATGTTTATCGACTGCAGATTAAGATTTATTTAAGTATACATGTTGAGTAAGATTAATCTTAAATTAATCGAATAAAGTATAATGGGTTTGATAGTCTTTAACATACAACATTACCGAAACAGTACCGTTATTAAGCACATAAAAGCCAAAAAATTAAAATGTCCAAATCGTTGCATGTGTATTAAATTGATAGGCAGATACCACTTATCAGTTTGTCAGTGCACAAGAAACATAGAGCGATTAAACCACAAATTTAGTTGTACCTGCAGAGACCTCGGCTGTGCTCTTGCTATGACCAAAGTTATTAAAATACTAAAGATTAGTTAGTCTAGAAATCATTACGTTCAGAGACTACGTGTAAGAGCCATAGACACCATGCATCAAAAGTTATGTAAAGTGAATTATTACGATCAGAACTGCAGTCTTTTTTTGAAGCATATAAAATCTGTAGTCTACATGCGCAATACCGAATCATGATGATCGATGGTTTTCAGACTTTCGCAGAGATAAAACAGCGATAAACACTGCGCCCACGCCAAATATGTCACACAGAACAGAAAAATACAGCCATATGTTAGTTGCCAAAAATAACAACTTCATTTTCGATTGTTGGATAATTATTTGAATTTACAAGTTTAGTATAAATCGTGAATTAATGAACATTAATCATGAACTAACTGTTAAATACTTTTACAACAACCGATTGCCCATTATCAGAAGATTATTCGATTTCTTCTATTTAATTAATCAACAAACAACTTTTCACTCCGACGACAAAACAATTAATTTGCAACCACAACTGATTTTGACGTTTCTCACAAATATGTTCTACCTCAAAAGCAGTGCAGAAAATCTGCTCGGAGCAGAGTCCAGGCAGAGTCATTAAACAAAAAAGCAAACATGAGCTGGGCAGCAATTTTTCTCATTAAACACGAAAACCTGTAATTTACACGCTTTGTACTGATCTGGACAGCCTCATTGAACAAAGCTACTATTACTGAGAATCTATTATAGAAAACTTTTTGGTATATTGAAACTGTTGTAGTTATGTCAACGGGGAGGAAGTGACAGTTTATAATTTGTGAGTGCATTTAAATTCTGTTGAAATTAGCAAATTCGATTTAATTATTACAAAAATTACGTCTCACAGTTCCTAATAAAAACCACAGTTTTATGTTAAATACTCTTTGCGGTGGTGGTGCCTTTGTATTGATATAGTTGCTTGCAAAGGAAGTACACATCTGAACTGAGAAAACACTTGCACTTTGTTTTCAAGTGTTCTGTCTTAAACCTTCTCTGATTGGCTTTAAAAACAAAAATGTATGTGTTTTCGAGATTTAAAGGTCCCTCTTGCATGAAAGGAACATTAGCGGACCATCCAGTATTATTTCCTACGTTTCATATTTTCGACGATCGTTAAAAATGAGTATCAGCCTACATTAGTTTAATATCATTTTGCTTCGGGTTTTTTTTGTTTACATACAAATTTACGGTAGCAAATTGTTTAATATATATAAATTTGTTCACTTTTTTTTATTTAATTTTATTTGTATCTCCTTTGTTTTTATTCATTTAAATTGTATTCATATAAATATATAAAAAAATAAACACATAGTTATGTTTACCTTCATATTTAAGTCTTTCGGGTATAAGATATACATATATTCATTTTTATATTTTGTATAGTTAGATACATAATAACGTGTGACTTTTAAAGAGTTAAGGTTTTCAGGTTGGCAGCCAAACGACATCTGTCAAAGTGAAAAGTTTTCAGTATACTCCGCCATTTAATCATGGAAAAACTTACAACCGAGCAACGATTGTAAATTATTGAAATTCATTACCATTATCACATTCGTGCTGTGAAAATCCGCTGTTTTATCGAAAAATTGTATTCAGCGATGAGGCTCAACGGATACGTAAATAAGCCTAACTGTCGCATCTAGAGTGATGAACAGCCACATGCCATACAAGAATTACCGATACATCACGAAAAAACGACAGTTTGGTCAAAAACGACCGTGGAAAAAACGTTACCGTCAACGGCGAACGATATCGAGCCATTATACGTGACTTTTTTGCCCCAGTTGACTAAGTTAAACTTGGTTGACATGTGGTTTCATCAAGACTGTGCCACATGCCACACAGCTCGTGAAACAATGGAAATGTTGAAGGATGAATTTGGTGAGCAATTTATCTCTCGAAATGGCCTTGTGAGTTGGCCCCCAAGAACACGATTGAAGCCTTACAGGATAATATAACCGCCTAATTCGTGGAATACAGGCCGAAATGCTCGAAAAAGTGAAGCAAATTAGACCTACCGAATGGACCATTTAAAACGGAGCCGCGTACAACATTTACATGAAGTTGTCTTTAAAACGTAAATGGCAAAGGCTTATTTATCGATTACAATCAATTTTTTTAAATATTTGATGCAAATTTGAGTGTTTTATTCGATTTTTAAAAAAATACGCTTAAAAAATCAACCTTTATGTATATATATCTTTGATTTTAAACGTTTTAATTAATTTGTTTGTAATTTGTTATGACATACTTAAAAAAAAATATTAATGATTCAGTCAAATAAACAAAGTCTATTTTATATTCTTTAAACAAACAAGACAACAAAAATAATAAATTCTTTAGTTAAATATATATAAATTTTAAGATGTGTATTTAAAATGCATTTTATGTCTATCTTTATTAATTTTAAAATACTTTGAACTCGCGTTTATATTACATTAAATAACACAAAAAAAACAATACAAAAAGTAGAATAAGTAAAAAAAATTGCAGTTCATTTGAGCGCGAGCGCAAAGACAAAATTAAATAAATTATTTATACATTGAAAAATATCTTTGTTAATAAAAAAAATAATATATCAATTTTTAACTGCTACATAAAATATTATGTATCTTTTGCAATAAATTAAGCGTACATTTCTTCTAAAATAATAAATGCTCTGACTTCATATATTTTTTTTTGTTTTTTTCTTAGTTATAAAGGAAACAAACAAAATTTTGCTCGATAATGTTTTTTATAAAAAAAAGTTAAATATTACATATTTATGTATAAATAATTTTTTTGGGTCTCATAGAGGACCCTCCGATATAAGGCGTAAACGTGATACGTTACGACTTTTTATTGCAATCCGATCGAATATGGACTCAATTTTTTTTGTTCTTTATATATAATTGTTATAACAGATATTTTTATTAAAAATATTAAATACATATATGTTAAACTATAAATGTAATGCTCAAAAATATAGCACATTTGAGGACTGTTTCATTTGATGTTGAGGGATTAGATTTGAGTATTTTTTTTTCTATGTAATTATAATTACTTATGTATATAAGTGTTTTGTTTTGTATAATATTATATTTTTTCTAGGTATATATTATTTTACAAAAAAAAAATAAAAATAAAAACAAAATGTTACAATAAAAATAAGTTTACAAATAAATTTAATATGTACGTAGATATGGGTATAATATTTAACAATATATGCTTGTTTTTTGCTTTCATTGTGTCTTGATTCAACGACAGAAATACAAATATATATTTTGTCTTCATTAACTTATTTCTCTTAGCGAATTACGACATTTTATATGTTTATGCAATCTTAACGAGATCGTTTATAGTAATTAATTTAAATGTTTTATTTGTTTTAAATAATAATCGAAGTAAAAGATCTTTTAAAGACATTCTATTTGCGCCTAGATTTTTTAAATTTTTAACATGGTTGTGCGTCAATCAGGAATTAGTTTCAGTTGAAAGAGTATACTTTTGACATTATCAAAATTTACGGTTATGTTTAATTCAAATAACATCCAACTCCCTTTTTTTTATCCCGGCACCCTAGCATGAAGTTTCGAAACTTAAATATACAGCTTAAACAAGTCAAAATGTAAAAACAAAAAAGAATTTGACATGTAACGAAATTGGTAAATTAATTAAATTAACCAAAACCAAGAACATTTTATGAACAAAACGAAATGAAAAACACGAGAGCTTAAATAGGATCGGAAGCTTTTAGAACGTAATCAATGGTTCCTCTCAAGCGATATTAGTGATTTCATGAAAATATATGTTTTTTAAATCTTATCTCACTAACAATGAAAAAACATTCAAATTCTAACACGATAACAAACGTCTACAAATGACTTTGTTAACACTTTAAGGTTAAAAAAACAACTGCGTTTATTTAAAAAAAAACTACAGAAACCTAGAGAAACGCATGCACTGTCCTTGACACACAACCAAAATTGCTTTCGGTACTTAAATTTAAGTTGACTTAAATATTTATTCTGCAATTAATTATATTGATATATGTTTTAATAAAAACAATATTACTATAGAAAAAAATTAAAACATAACATTATTAGAAAATCAAATAATTTACAAATTTTATAAAAATAATAACAAATTTTTTTATCCCCAATTAATTTGTTTCACAAACAATTATTCATAAAAACACATCTTTCTAAAAAAAATTCAATATTATTATACAATGATGTTTCTAACTCCCGACTTATTACATTTAGCTATGTTTTAATTTTTTGTTTTTAATATATTTAATTTCACATATTTTGCCAAAAAAATAATATTAGATAAATAAATTAGTTATCAATTTTAACAATATTAAAAATATTAATTCTTTGCGTGTTTAAGTTATGTATAGACTTAATTTTTTTAGAGATTCAAGTTGTAAACGAATTTGTTCATTGAAATAAAAGTAAAAAAAAAAATTACGACAAACATATTAGAATACCTGTTTAAGGTAGAATTCGCATAGCGTGGTAGACTGCCTGACTACATACGGGACAGCAGCCATCTACCGATGTGCATATGTGATTAGCGCATTCCATGCAAAACATGTTGTGACCACATGGCACCAATGCGGCTGTAACTTCCTTGTCACCGCAAACTAAGCACTCTCGACGCATAGTATTCAAATGCTGCTGAGATGCAGCTGAAATGAGGCCAGCTCTATTGCCATTACCTACCAGGTTGGCAGTAGCTGTAGTGGATGAGATCAAATGATTTATGTTGTTGCTGCCAGTAGAGCCACCAGCACCACCCAGAAGAGAGTCCGTTGGGCTCACAGATTGTGTTGGTGAGCAACCGATTGCACCGGTTACGGATGGTAAGGTCCAAATGTTTGGTGATTCACCGAGACCTTCGTCGACATCTAAAGATTCGCCAAGATTCTTCCAAATATTCATCAGTTCAGGACGTGAATGCGTAGCACTTTTTGACGAGGTGGACGATGAGCTTGATGAGCAAGAACGACTTCCAACGCTTGATGTTCCATTGTTGACACCGTTCACAACGCCAACCATGCCATTCATGGCAACCCCATTGCCTCCATTGGCAGTCATAATAGGACCCCCCACCCCCATGCCAACGCTCATTATTAAATTCGATGCAGTAACGACACCGTTAGATGCTTGATGGATTTGTATTTGTTGCTGTTGCTGCTGTTGAAGATGATGATTATTATTGTTACCATTAAAAGCAGTCATATTTGCCGCATTTCCATGCATTCCCTGATTTGCCACAACTATATTACATCCCCCAGAGCCATCATCTGGAGACACTTGAGCATCAACATAATCGAAAGTTGAACAGATGCCATTCTTATAGATGGACGCTAAAAATTCGGGACTTAGCTCATCACCGTTAAACATCTGACTAAGCGAGTTTATGGTTTGCACCGGTGGCGAAAGGTTTCCTGTGCGCAAAGCGATATGAGCTTCGATTTGCTTGCGAGCCGCTTGCACATTATCTGGCAGGCCAGTTACTTCGAATATGGGTTCTTTTTCACGTGACGGCGTTACAATGTAAGTGTGCGTCTCTTGCTGAATGTGCTTGATGGTAGCCCCCTTGGGTCCAACAACCAAACCAACAACTCGATACGGAACGCGTACTTGTATGGTTACTTGTCCAGGAATCGAAGGAGGGCCGGGTGGAACTTTCCCTAAATTACCAGCAAGGACTGGTTTGCGACTTGCACGAATAAGACTAAAGTGTTCCGCAGCCGATAGTATCTCCCTTTTAGCTTTGGCAACATCTTCTTTACGGCCGGTCACAACAAAAACTGGCTCTTCACCTCGAACTGGCGTTTTAATATAAGTATTTGTTTTGGCACGTAGCGCTTTAATTTTGCAGCCTAAAATAAACAAACAAAATATTTAAAATAAAATATATGTATGCTAATTCACGTAGTAATTTTTAAAATTTCGAATCAAACAGCAAGCGCGCATCAATTAAGGAAGTGATATTGAATTAATAAGAGCACAACTAGAAAAATGATTCGCTTACAAAACAAATTAACGCAAAAGCCGTATCTTTTTTGGAAACCTTACTCTTTTCATAGAAAGAAGACTTCTCCTCTCCATTTTACGACGAGATTATGATCAGGATTACAGGGATCATAACCCTTCCACTTCAGCGCATTCCTACTGGTACGCCTGTGGGGTTCACCGGTTCGACCTTAAAAAATATCTGCAGGCATCCCGATTTTGGATCACTTTGATCAAATGCTGGTTTTTCTGCATTTGTGTGATGCAGGATTATTTGGGCCTGCCTCTCTTACGCGATTGTAAGGGAACGGTGATTGCCATTTCCTTTTTGACGGGGTTCGTAGGATCCCTCCTTTGAACATGAAAATACCAACTGAGTCGGTCGTGCTCCAATTTTTGGAGAAGGTTTTTTTGACGAAAGAAGAAAGAAGACTAAGCTTAAGAATTCTGAACTACATTATTAATTTGTTGTTTCTTATTTCGGAAGATGTACCTAATGTTTAATTTTATAACCGCGTTGATATACATATTTTAATATTTTTCACATAACAAATATAATTTCTTGCACAACTTAAATTATTGCACAAAATTGTACTTTTAAAATCGGCTCTAACACAAGAATTTCCAAAATTTTAACAATAATAAGAATAAGTAAAAATAAAATCCGAGTCAATATTTAACTGAAGTTTATTATAACTTTCTCGTATACATTAGTATACTAAGGAGAAAGTTATTGCGATCTTTCGGAAATTTCGAGCACAAACTAATAATGAGGGATGATATTACGACTAAAGGAAGCCAAAAAACGGGGGTGCGCCAATACCGTCCGTCGATCTGTCTGTCGGGTCTATCCGAAGGCCAGACATACTTATACTTTTTCCGAAAATCACTTATCACTAATTTTCCATGGACTTTAAAAACCTGCTCGCGACAAGGAAAAATCGTTTTCGTTGCTAAATTCATTAAATGCGCTTATGCACATTATTATCATAATTGGTTTTATGCCTACCCGTATAAAATAAGCTTCTAACCAACAGTGAAATTGGGGGAACATATATATTTAAAAGAAAGATCAATTCTGGTGAAATAGTATTTTTTTTAAGAATATCGCGAATAAACATGACGAAAGTTGCATCAAGTCTGAAACTTAGGGTTTGCAGACCAACTTAATTGCACCTTCTGCCATAATTAGAAAGCTCATCAAACATATTTAATTAATTTATGAACCGCGTAAATGGTGAAGTTTTTTTGGATTCTTTCGAATCAAGTTCGTGACTGCATATGGCGAATCCCAAATTACTGAACATTGTTCTAAATAAGGTCTGACTCACGAGCAATAAATAATTTTAAGGCTACTTAGGTCTCGAAAACCTTTACTATTACGTTTAAGGAAGCCTGATCTTTCACTTCATCAAAACGTTGAAGTCTAAGATCATTTATAAAATAACTATGCAAAATTGAAGTACTTATACGATATGCTGAAAAAACTTTACATTTAGAAATGTTAAGTTCCAAAGCATTGCGATTGCACCACTCCGACAATCTATTAATATCTGATTGAAAATTAATGCAACCAGTAACATTATCTATCCGCAAAAGTCAAAATCTTGCAAAATTGAAGGATGAGTGTTGAAGAGTGTGATGCATCCTGTCAAACTGTTTTGTAAAGTCAGTAAAGTACATCAACTTATAATCGTTCATAAAAACTATTAAATGTATAATTAGTCAACAAAGCTATATTAGTAGCACTTGATCTACCCGAACAAAGCCATGCTGACTATTTAAAATAATTTCTTTTACAGCGAAAAAGAGTTTGTCTTTAACAATACATACTTTCAAACAATTTTGGTATTGCAGAAAGCTTTGATAAAGGCCGATAATTTAGTACTTTTTGCCTGGAACCGATTTTATGAATAGTGTCCAACGTTCAAAATGACATCGAAATCGTTATAATCTTTTTTGAGAATTTTGCAACACTTAGTGATTTAAATAAATTTGGTATGTTATCAAACGGAAATTTGCTTTTCCGAGCCAGTTCTACCTGCCTAAGATAAATTTCAATTAAAGTACACGACTGCGTCATACAAAACTTTCTCGGTACATGAAATGCGTATTTTATTAGGCTGAAAAAGAAATGCATGAGCATATACAAAAGAGGTGTCGGATGGTTTCCCCTCCTCTTTATCCACGCAACGAAAACATTGTCCAGTTATTACACCTATTGTAATGCTTATGTACAAGCTGCTTAAAGATATCAAGTTGTAAATGTATGCTCCAGCTGTTTAGTCAACAGTTTATAAGCAATGATGAAATTAAGCATAATCAAAACGACTTTTCGCATTGTTCTTGATGATTACGAGTCAACTGAAGACAAAGTCCTTACGCAATTCTAACTTATGCTTTGGGTCGTCCTTTCTTTGCCCATCATCATTTGACCAATTTGTTAAAAGGTGTACAACGCAGATAAGCCCTGTGGCAATTTGATATGCTTCAGCGGGGGAAAAAAAATGTTTTGTTTGTGCTTTATCTCAATAAACGTGAATTTTACATTACAAATGCTGAAAAGACCTCCCGCCACCCTGTCGCCGATTAATTGTTTCTAATTATAGTTCTTCCGTTTATTCTATTTAGAAAGGGAAAAAATCCAACTTCAATACAAGAAAAACTAATTAAAGCAAATCACATAGGTCATAATCAATTCGCACAACAACTTGGGCTCAGTGTATTTTCAGAACGCAAAACCAAACAAGAAACAACAAACAGGATAAAACAAAATAATAGATAGCGTCGAGAAGAATGTATAAAAATAACAACATATACGAGCAACATATACTTACATATGTACGCAAAAAGATGGAACATTTAATCCATAGGGAACGCGTGTGAGCGCGTATACTTTTACATTTTCTTTTCGAAGGAAAACTTTTATGTTTTGTAAAAACTAAATAAACTTGTTATATTTAGCAAACGCTGATATCTTTGTCCTATTACAGCTAGGTAGGTCAATGGAACTCGAAGAGTCTGTTGTTCGAAATATCCAAAAACAGCAAGAGACACTTAGCGAACTGTCGACCAATTGCAGTTTTAGCTGTTGACGCAATTATAGAAATTGCGCCTTACTAATAATCAGACACAATCTATTGCAAGGTTAAATTATAGTGAGCTTTAGTAGAATCCTAATAATGAATGATTTCATTAGGTAACCTTCGTACTTTCTTTAAATCTACTACAATTTCCATCAAAGTTGTTATCAAAAAACACTAAATGTAAAAATCACTTTTATAGTTCTCAAAAAAGAAAATTGCAAAATTAAATATTAAAAAGATTTCGAGTCACGAAATTTTTGTTCGCCGACTTGGAATTACAGTACGAATTTGGTTAACGAAACCCATGATTCTCGCAACTCCTCGATTTTCGCAACACTAAAGTCGTAGCACGCCTTGACTCTATTATAAGTGCAACTTTTGAAAAATGCTACACCTCAATTAGTGCAACTTCTTGTGTTTATATATGTTTTTATGTTCTACTTTTGGTTTGTTATCTTACAGTTATTTAGTTTTGTTTGAATCTGGACGAAATTCTTTGTAAATACATACATAGGTACATATTTTTGCAAGTGTGTTTTTAGATCAGTTGCACTTTCTTTAGTGCGGGAAATTCGTTAGGATGGGTGTAACAAAAAATATAATGTCTCATAAACTCATAATATTTTTACTGTATGTATAAACTATTGTGCCCCCATGCCTGAAGCATGAATGTGCAAATTTTCCAATTTTGAGTTAATTGGCGGGTTTGATTAACCTTTTTTAGTTCGATGTTACCAAAATATTCTACAATGTTTCAGACACCAAACCACCTTATTCTACGAGGGTAATTAACATTCAAACGTGATTTCCCAACATTTTCATTTTTAAACATTCGTACTTCTGACATGTGGAGGCCGATATGATAATTTTTGTAAAGATTTACCCTTTCGTTTTCTTTTTTAACAAAAATGTGTTCAACAATAACGATTTGTTAAGCTTTTTCTTAACATTGTGGTTTTCTTTACAGAAACAAAGCCTTTTTAGCTTCAATTTTTTATTTAAAAAAATTAAATCCAGTAAGTGCAACAACGATCATTGCAACTGCCTTAGTTTCTATTAGGTGCGTAAATCGAGTTTGTACTGTAATTAATTAAAGCCATTATTATTTAGATATTTTAATTTTAAGATCCGAGAAGGTTGCTTTGTTTATCAGTAGGTAGGTATTACCGTGTAGTAGCGGTAGTAGGTATTTCAGCACTAGGTATTAGTGCTCTTGATACCTGGGTGTCATGTTTAAACGCATAAACATTAAAGGATTTTTAGTTCTACTATATTCTAATTAATTATCTGATTAACAATTAAATCTTGTAAGAAAATTATTAAGGATTCTAAAATTATTAAGGCTGCCCCACCTCTTGCGAACGTCTGACAAACATCCAAGTGTAAGAAATGTCATAACACTTAAAGTTTACTAACCAATATTCAATCTCACTAAAAAAAAAAATGTAACATCCTTTAAATTCTCTAGCCAATAATAAATAAACTTTTATTTCTATATTTTTGCACTGCACTCTGGCCGCAATTTGACTACGGTTTTTCGCGACACTAGGTAATCTTTAACAGTGTTGACGCTGAAAATTAAAAAAAAAAAGACTTAAAAAGGCGCCCGAGCGAAAAAAGGGACGTCCACATAAAATATTAATAAAACGTTTTATATATTAAATAAAACAACTTTGCGCAATAAACAAAACGTACTTTAAAAGGGTGAGTCTTTTAGTACGACAATAGCAGAGGCTTTAAATGCATCGTCGTTTGGATGTGATGCGTCTATACATGTGGTAATTATTTACTGTTTACGTCGATGGTATATTTTGCATTGGTTTGTTTATTCGTCATTATCGTAATACTTACCGTTATTGCTGATTAGGGTGGCACTTACATATTTAAGGTACCATCATATTGTACAACAGGTAATTTCGAAATGTCAATTTATACTTGTATAGTTACGTCTTAAACATACACTTTCCATGCATTAAATTTTATCCTTTCGGTTGTAACTAAGCTGAGCACTAAATTCTTTATTGGTAGATGATTTGTATAAAGTGTGAAGACTTTTATTTAAGCATTCACTAAATGTGATTATTAGTAAGTCCCTATTGTCTATCAGTTTTGCCTTCCCAAAGTAGTTCGATTTTAAGAAAATTAAATAAATGTTGATTGCGTTCAGTCTATCGTTGTCTATCAGTTCTGACTTTCCAAAGTCAGCGAAAACTCATCTGAGACCGAAGGGCCTGTCTTCCAATTTTTTTAGGATATTAAAAAGCAGAAGGGTCATGATAACTGTCGTTCAGAACTGGTGACAAACAAAATGGCTGAATACATAACTAAAAAAACAACCCTAATAACAGGGTTACTTACTTAGATGGCGCTACAGTCCGGGGTGGAGGGGGCACTCCTCTCCAGTTAGCTCGGTCTACTTAGTTACTTTTACTTTTTAATTGCATTCTTAGGCCAAAGAAACAGCGATTTGCAAGTGTAATTCTTCGCTTGATCTCTATTGTGATGTTATTTACAGAGTTTATAGCGGAACCAAAGTAGCTACCTCGAACTCGTCTTTATAGATGCTGTCATATGCGGCCTATAAATCGTTATACAGATGATGGGTATCGATCTTGGGTTTTCTCCAGGATTTGCCGTAGGGTGAATATTTGATCGGTTGTGGACTTTCTTTTCCTAAAACCGCACTGATAGGGACCATTCAGGTCGTTGATATATAGTTTCAGGCGCTCACACATTACGGCTGACAGGATCTTGTATGCGATGTTAAGCCAATCACAAGCACCAGAAAAATAATCTTTGTGTCCCAGCCTCCTCCCCCTCCAATGAAGTTCGAACCTTCCGTTTTAAAGATCGAGCAATTACAGATGACAACGAGTTTAGTCGGAATAACTGGTAGCTGCATAATTGGGATCGCAGAAAAAAAAGATGCAGTTTTACATATAGGCAGATAATTCTATAAAGTATATTTTATATACTTGGTAGTGACGAATGTAATGAGTGTGGAGCGAATGAGATCGAGTTTTTGTCTGCGGCTTTAAAATATATATCAACCAAATATTCAAATCGGGTGTCAAATGACAGAGAACTTCCTGGAGCAAACTTTTGGAGGGCTTAAATCATGTTTCCTCTATTGATGAGTTAACTGAATGATAAGCCGGTTAGAACTTTATTGAGTTATCGAAATAAACCAGTTTAAATGTTTTTCAAAAAGTGTTTTACGCATCGACGCTTTATGAATGGAAATAACGGGTGATCCAATTAGAGATACTTTTTTCAATAGCCTTTTTGACAGATCACGTGTGAGTCGTGTCATGCTGTCATGTTATTTTTGTTTAGTATTGTTTGGCATTTCATAATGGAAAGACTTACGCGTGAACAACGTTTACAAATTGTTCAACTTTATTATGAAAATTCACGTTCTGTGAGGAATGTGTTTCCGACTTCGCTCAACTTATGCTCAACATAATCGGCCTACTATTCGCAACACCATCACCCATTTTGAGACCCAGCATTCATTATTGGATAATATTCGACCGAATAGACCACGTCCAGCACGCTGTGAAGAAAATATAGCGGCCGTAGCTGAGAGTGTACAGGAAGACCGTAGAGAGTCGATTCGGCGCCGTTCGCAGCAACTCGGACTGACGTATGGAACGACTTGGCGCATTTTACGTCAAGATCTTAAATTGAAAGCGTACAAAATACAGCTTGTGCAACAACTGAAGCCGCTCGACCTTCGCAAGCGACATCGCTTCGCTCTATGGGCTCTTGAAAAGTTCCAAGAAGATCCGACGTTTTCGAGGCAAATTTTGTTTAGCGATGAGGCCCATTGCATTTGGGACGAAGAGCAACCTGAAGAGATTGAAAACTGCCACTTCATCCAGAAAAAACAACGGTTTGGTGTGGTTTGTGGCCCATAAACAAATGTTTATTCCACCGGCCCGGTGGAATCATCGGTCCATATTTCCTTAAAAATTATGCCGGTGCGAACGTAACCGTCAATGGCGACCGTTATCGTGCCATGATAACCGACTATTTGATGCCTGAAATTGAAGCTCGTGATCTCGGCGACACTTGGTTTCAGCAAGACGGCGCCACTTCTCACACATCGCATAAATCAATGGACTTATTGAGAGAAAATTTCGGTGAGCACATAATTTCACGTTTTGGGCCGGTCGATTGGCCACCAAGATCGTGTGATATCACACCGTTAGACTTTTTCCTGTGGGAATATGTAAAGTCAAAAGCTTATGCCGTCAAACCCGATTCGATTCAGGCCTTGGAGGAAAACATCACGCGTGTCATTCGCCAGTTACCAGTCGAAATGCTCGAACGAGTGATCGAAAATTGGACTCAACGGATGGACCATCTGCGACGTAGCAACGGCCAACATTTGATAGACATAATCTTCAAAAAATAAATGCCAAAGAGTGTTCTTTCAAGTGATAATAAACATTCTCCATTAAATTTGAATTTTCTGTGTTTTTTCTTTAAAAAAGTAGGGAACCTCGAATTGGATCACCCTTTATGACAAAAAAGTGGATCCATTTACTTCTGCAACTTGGTTTGGCATTGACATTGGGAAACAAAAACCTATCATAAACGATTTCTTTTGCAATGCCATTTGAATTGTTAGCCACAACCATCCCCTGACTACCAGAAACGATTTAGGGCGATCTAGGGTGGGAGCAATACTTCTCTCGTCTCGTCAATTAATTTTATTTTTAACCTAACTAAGTTATCGAATCAAATCAATTTGATGGAATACAATTTCCTTATTTACGAAACTACGGCATCAGTTATGTGCATATGTACTTAAATCTGTTTTTTAATGTTTTTTTTTAAATAATTAATATATAAATAATAACAAATTAATTTATTAAAAAACCAAAAAATTATTTACATAAAATAAAATATTAATAAATGTAAAATGAAAACATTGTCGGTATGGGCTAGGTAATTATTTTTCTCCATTGCGAAACAACATTTGAACAAAAATTAAAATTAAAAAAAGCTAATCCTGTTTCTTATAGGAATGTACCTAATAATGCATCTAGTATTTATGATTATCCTGAGAGTACACCTAATTTAAAAAAAAGATTCGCAGGTACCAGTCATTTGTTTTAATTTAATAATAGGTATCTGCAGCTTCGAATGTACAACCGGCACAAGCATTTTCCTACTCACACATTGGCAAACTGGAGGAGGATACCTAAAGAAAAGAGAAAAGCGAATTCGCCGACGACATTATGAAATTTTCTGTATACACATGTGCAGTTGCTAATTTTCCATCCTTAAATCAAACAACCGGCAAAAAGAGAGGCTAATAACCTCTTCAGAAAGAAAACTCTAGACGCGTAGCAATATGAGCTTAACCAAACCCTTCTGTGTTTCTACTACTCGAATATAAAAAATAAAAACATATAAATAATGGGCATGAAGTACATCCGTATGTGCACATGTAGCGGCATTCTCGGCGCGCATATTCACGCAAGTTCAAAATATAGAGAAAAAGGGAGAAGAAGATAGCGGCAACCTTTCTCCACCACACACCCTTACACACAGCCACTTAAAACAGGAGTATGCGATAAATACTTATACGAGGGCGCAACATCCCTTACAATCTTAAGAGGAAATGCACGCTTAGCAAACCCTTTCATTCAATTCTATGCGAATTCCCTCATCTCCCCCACTTATTAACACTTCTAATGCAAATAAAGTACAAGTTTACATACGTATAATCGCTTTTCTCTGTTGTTTTTATTTGTTCCTCTTCTCTGTTTCCATTCTCAGGCTACAGCCGCCTTTTTGTTGTGCAGAGTGTGGGACCCCTGCACTATTTCGGGAGCAAGAAATCCTCGAAAAGCTCTATTGGGGTCACTAACCGGGTACGAATGTACCCTGTAAATAGCAAAATCTGTACCAATTTCGCGCAGCTATTGAAATAGATTTTTGACTCAATGAAGAAACAAATTAAGAAGATGTGGAACCGTGTTATTAGACGAAGATGACAACAAATTGCTTCAATCGCATATTACACCACAAATAACGCATCAAGTATACAATTTCATATTTCGAATAAGTTTAAATTTCTACACAGTGTTGTCCTGTTTACAAAGCACACATGTTGTTTTCATTTTGATTTGATAAGGAGAGAACGCAATTATTGAGTGGTTAGCCGCTCAAAAAAACAAACACCTAGCGGGATCACTCTTCTCCCGATTGCTTCATATCGTGGGAGGAACTATTTCTCTAGAATTTATCCACTCTAGATTTCGTTTGTTAACTTACAAGTTTTGGTATGACAAATAGTTTCACAGCTTTATGCCATTTAACAGTTTTTCCAGTGCAAAGATCTCCTAGTAATATTTCAAGATAGATTTATTTGGCTCTTCACGGATTCGAAGTTGTACATACATAGAAAAGAATTTAACAAAGGTACCTAACTGAATTTTGATGAAGTTAAATGATAATTTTTTGTCTTTTTCTAAAACTTTGGACTAATAAAGATACGCAGTACCGTAAAAGACATTTGATCCTTTTTTTTTGAAAAACTTTGTTACAACTAAAAATGTGCCAGCACGAACAATGGTTTGAGGCAAGTCTAGTATTTGCCGTAAATATAGCAGGAAAATCAAAACCTACACAACTGCAGCAGTCTTCGACTGATCATTAAGTGGATCGCTATCTCCTTTTTCTCTCTAATTTCCCATTTTTCTAATGCCCACACAATATTCATATTATCATCCAAAGCTCAAAGTAACTAAATTTTATTACACAAATTATTATTTACTGAACCACCACATTTATTTGATGTTACCCCTATAACTAAAGGATCTTGTTTGCTGTATTGTGCAAGCGCATGAATCCATTTGTCATGAATCCATACAGCATATCTTGGAAAAAACCCAAGAAAATCAGATCGATACTCACCACCATTTTATCGATTGCCAAACTGAAAGCTAATGCATCAAGTTCAGTAACGATATAAATGTGACATTTCACGAAAAAAAAGATAAAGAATTCAGAAAAGATAACGCGGTGTTAGTCTAGTGACTTCTTTAACATCATACTTAAAATAAATTGTTTAAAACTCACAAGCCAAGACGGGCTTAGCGACAGAACGACGATAACGGGAGCAAAACAAAGAGTCGGTTTAAGTTGATGTAATATACATACCCCGTTTTAAACCGATTAAAAACTCTTCTGTGCATGTCTCTTGAAACACTCATACATTTTTTTTGTCTGAACTGAGGTAATCATTTAGTAAATACGTAAGTAAAACAGAGTCTACTCAGGTAATGATTTTCATCGGTTAGTTTTCTCAGTGATGTTTTCGTGAGTAAAAAGCGGGTGGTTGCCAAAGATCGATATTTGATATACGAAACAATTGATCAAATAATCGAACGTTTGATATTATGAGTGTCAAGTGATCAATTTTACTTCCATTCTGAATACTATTTGGAACAGGCATTGTGAATGGGTGTTTATTACGCTTGGAATTTTAATTTTGGAATTGTTATTAATTATTATTATTAAAATAAATAAAATAAATATTGGGCGTAAACGGTCCATACAGGACCCAAAGCCTAGCTTCTCCAACCACTGTGTGTGCGAAGTTATATTTTTTGACACAAATGGAAGGGACCTACAGTTTAATGCCGATTCCGAACGGCAATTTATTTTTGAGTAGCTTCTTACTCTTCGATGTTTGTCAAACGTTCGCAAGAGGTGGGGCAGAGAATAAAAACTTTCAGGTGGTACAGGTCGCGATTTGAACCAGCGACCTCTTGCTTATTGGTCCAACGCACTTAACCACTAAGCCACTGCAACCACAAAATTATTATTATATTTGCCTTTTATTTTCATCGTTAGGCATTGTATATGGTTGTTTATTACCTACGTTTGAAATTTTAATTTTGAAATCTTTATTGATTGTTATTATATTTTCTACAGCAAGTGTGTACATATCAAAATACAGTTGTATGTACTCTTGGATGAAAAGCGGCGACGCTACGGTGCCGTGCACTAAACAAACGCACGTGTGCATTGGCACTAAACCAACATCCTCAAACAAACAAAACTATCAATTTTGTTGGCCTAAAACAAAAAAATATTTTATACAAAGCATATTATTTGTTCAACTTGGTGAACTTAGAGAAATTAAAATACGCAATGTAAATTTTTCGTTCATAAAAACCACTTAAATTGGAGCTTACGCTTAAATAAAATGTTTGTCATTGCAATCGTTAACAGTCAAAAATGCGAACCATAATGTAGTCTTATTAATTAGAAAAAGCATAAAGGTAAGATATTTATAATAGCATTTGTTAAATTGTTTTCTAATTTTTATTGAAAGCTCACCTTGTCTTCCAACGATTTCAGCAACATGTTCCGAGCTCGGAACTGGCACGCACTCAGTCATGTTCTGTGACTTTTTGGAACGATCTTCTAATGTTGGCAATATAGTGGCAGCAAATTGATTGAGAGTTGTTCCCGGCTGTAGAACGTTTGTTGTTTGCATGACACCTGATGCATTTCCCATTCCGCAACTCAAATCAAACTGATTATGAAGTTGTTGCGTCTGTTGTTGTAGATGATGGGTCAAATGTTGGTTCTGTTGGTGTTGTTGTTGTTGCTGCCGTTGCGTATGTCCATGACCATTATTAACAGCTGCTGCCACAGCAGCAGCTTGCATTGCATCGGAAAGTCCAACCATTGACAGTTCTAATGCCAGTTGAAGTGTTCGCGGATCTTCAATCAAAGTTGAATTGCTACCCATACCACCCCTATTGCCACCACCACCACCCCCATTGCCACCGCTCACAAGATTGCCCACACCTGACAAGGAACAAATCCCATTATTAGATGCGCAGTTACCCAAGCCAACGTGGTTTGTGGAAGACGCCGGTGAACCGGATAACATGGGAGTACCCATTGAACTATTTGGATTCGATTGTGAAGATGATGAAATTGATGATCCTCCAGATAAATTTGACGACGACGATGTCATTGAAGAGGATGACGATGGAGATACGGATGATGGTGGAGAGTTTCCCTTAATAATCAGCTGCGGTGAACTAACAACTGATTGTTTTTGCTGTTGTTGTTGGTGATGGTGAAGCTGTTGTTGTTGTTGCTGCTGCTGTTGTTGTTGCTGCTGTTGATGTTGCTGCTGTTGATGTTGCTGTTGATGATGTTGCTGCTGATGATGTCGTAGTTCGGCAGCAACAGCTACCGCGGAAGCAGATTGTGATGTTGGCGATGAATTGTTTACACCAATACTTGTAGAGAAAGATGTTGCTGTTGTACAGGACCCGCCGACACTTCCCGCCGAGCGTTCCAAGTCTGAATAGAGTGTTGTCATTGTTCGCGTTTTTTTTTTTTTTTCTTACTTTTTATTATAAAATATTTCTGTGTTGACTAATCTTATGAAAATATACTTTGTTCTCTTTGACTTTCTATTTTTTTTTAACAGCGAGGATTGTTGTTTTGCATTAATTTTAGTTTACTAAAATAATTTATTTGTTCAGTTTTGTTCTGGAAAGAAAGTACAAAAAAAGGTCAAATTTTTATTTTTCTATTTACTACAAAATATTTAATGACGCGGAAAATTAAATATTTTAATTAACTAACTAGACTATGTTTAAAAGTCGATATATGTACATACATAGTATAGATAAAATACACATTGGCGTAGAAAAAACAGATCGCGACTGGCTCATTTTCCATTATATTGTTCAACGCAGAGATCATAATAACAATCGCAGGCGAAAGACAGGACTAAAACTTCTGTATTAAAATGATTAAAGTATGTTTTAAGATTTTAAGCTGTACCAGGAAGATAAGATGTCGGTTTCATATAAAAGGTATGAAAAACAGAGCGTGAAAGGGCATTCCACATTCGTATTGTACGGGTGCTACTCGCGATACAGTGCTAAAAAGTCAAATTGTCTAAAGTATCCGATTTTTGTGCGGTCTGCTTGACATTTTCTTTTAGAATGTGAAGATTGATAATTCTGACGATTTACTATCTATAAAATGCAGATTGCTTATTTCTGCACTGAGCATAAAGCCCCAAACCATCACAGAGCTTTCTTCCGTGCTTAACAGTTGTATGAGTGTTTTTTATACCCTATCCTAAGGGTATATTAATTTTGACACATAGTTTGTAACACCCCTTAATATTCGTCGTAGACCCATAAAAGTATATATATTTATGATCAGGACCAAATCCTAAGACTATCTAGCAATGTCCGTCCGTCCGTCCGTCCGTCCGTACGCAATTTTTAGGCCTTTAAATTCAAGCTAGAAAGCTGAAATTTGGACCACATACTCCCTAGGGCTCCGAAATGGTTAAGTGTAAAATTTTTTGGAATACGCCCACTGCCACGCCCACAATTTAGAAAAAACCGATTTAAAGCTACAGATGGACAGATAGAGGGTTATAACCTTCACAAGATATGTAGGCACTGCCCTCCTTTATAAGTTTGTCATATAAAGTTTTTTGCCACGCCTACTTTTTGTGGGCGTTTTTCACTAAAATGCTGTTTTCTTCGATAATTTTCATAGAAACCGAAAAAAAGTGTTTAACAAGATATTTAGCCAATATTTTTTCCAATATATCGCCCATACAAAGTTTTTGGCCACGCCCACTTTTTGGGGGCGTTTTTTCAAAAAATGTTTTTTTTTTCTAAATTTTATAGAATGAAATAAAATGCTATCCATCATCTTCTTAAGGTTTTTTTTGGGGCATATAGGGATAGGGATAGGGTATCATACTGTTCGCTCCAAGCGGACTGTAGCCTTTCCTTATGTTTTTATAGTCAATTTCGCATTCGGCTTACACCACAAATTAGATTTACCATCTGATCCATGCAGATTAAATTTGCTTTCATCGTATAAGGACCTTTAAAATATATCCACAAATTATTAAACTATCTAAATAAAGGGTGATTTTTTAGCTGGTTTGGTTTTGGCAACACTGGTTTTGACAGCTGACGTGTGTTTAGTACCTTGTGTCACTGTCAAACAGCTTCAGTTTGGTTTGCAATTTAACCATGGATCGTCTTACAAATGAACAACGCTTGCAAATTATTGAATTTTACTATCAAAATTCGTGCTCGGTTCGAAATGTTCATCGCGCGCTGCTTCCATTTTATGATCGGCATTCTCGACCTTCTGAGCAGTCTATTCGGAAGATTGTGACGAAATTTCGCACCAAATTTACTTTGTTGGACATTAAACCACCAACACGTTTACGTACTGTGTGTATTGAAGAAAATATTGCGGCCGTATCAGCTAGTGTGACAGAAGACCGCGAAATGTCGATTCGGCGCCGTTCCCAGCAGTTAGGCCTTTGTTACAGCACTACGTGGAAAATTTTGCGGAAGGATTTGGGCGTAAAGCCTTTTAAGATACAGCGATGAGGCTTATTTTTGGTTGAATGGGTACGTAAATAAGCAAAATTGCCGCATTTGGAGTGAAGATCAGCCGCCAGAAGCATTGCAACAGCTACCAATGCATCCCGAAAAAGCCACTGTTTGGTGCGGTTTATGGGCCGGCGGCATTATTGGGCCATATTTCTTCAAAGATGATGCGAATCGCAGCGTTACTGTCAATGGTGAACGCTACCGAGCGATGATAACAAACTTTTTTTTGCCCGAAATGGAAGTTCTTGACTTGCATGATATGTGGTTTCAACAAGACGGTGCCACATGCCACACAGCACGCGAAACAATGGCGCAATTGCGAGGCGAGTTTGGTGAACAGTTAATTTCACGTTTCGGGCCGGGCAATTGGCCGCCTAGATCGTGCGATTTGACACCATTAGATTATTTTTTGTGGGGGTATGCCAAGGCTAATGTGTATAGGGACAAGCCCGCTTCGATTGACGCACTGGAAGCCAACATCCATGCATTCATTCGTGAGATACCGGCCGATATGTGTGAAAGAGTATGCTAAAATTGGACTCAGCGGATGGGATACCTGAGACGCAGCCGCGGTCAACATTTGCATGAAATTATATTTAAACATTAAATTGCAAGGTTCAAACTATCGATTCAAATAAATATTTCATTCATTTTTTCGAATTTTTTGTGTTTTTTTTTTAAAAAAAGTTCTAAACCTCTTAAAAAATCACCCGCTAAATCTTTCACATGAATCATCATGAAAAGACATCTGTCAAAGAACCGTGTGACTTCAACAATTAATGAACCTTTTTTTCGAATTTTCCGATTATACGTTGAATACGAAAAGTTGAAGTTTCTGCTTTGTAATATGATTGCAGAAATATGAGATTTTACTAATGTTTTAAATAATTTTTTTAAAATACGGACTACCGATTGGAAATGTTTTCAAGTTTCTAAACCTTTAATTTACCGTGCGATAATTGGTTACTATGCATAATATGCCTTTCTATTCAAAGTGGGATATCTCAGACATTTATTGACGTAAAGAGACATAAAACATATTAAATTAAAGCTGTTAGGACAAGCTATATTGGTTTTACTAAAGAAAACTTTCTCAGGTTGGTGGACCATATGAAAAAATTAGAAAATTCTGGTTTTACTTCATTTCTTATAATTGCGATAATAGTTCATAAGAATATTCTGCTGGTACTGGAAGCTTAGGGCTTTAAAACGGTGTTTATTTCATGCCGAAAGGGTAATTATTCACAAAGATATTGCGCTTCAAAAAACAGTGCTCTAGTACTCCCATCAACCTATACACTCGTCTGGAAATCATTTGCAACCACATACGTAAAAAATACTTGTAAAAGCAAAATTTTTTTTGCTCATTTTTTTCAATTCCAAAAATCCGGTGCATTTTGACGCAACTACCAAATGCCTGCCAGACCTATATTTTCTTGATTTATAGGTAAATCGTGAGGTCACTCCCGCCAAAAAATTGTATCGCATGTTTATACCCTATCCTAAGGGTATATTAATTTTGACACATAGTTTGTAACACCCCTTAATATTCGTCGTAGACCCATAAAAGTATATATATTTATGATCAGGACAAAATCGTAAGACTATCTAGCAATATCCGTCCGTACGCAATTTTTAGGCCTTTAAAATTAAGCTAGGAAGCTGAAATTTGGACCACATATTCCCTAGGGCTTCAAAATGGTTAAGTGTGAAATTTTTTTGAATACGCCCACTGCCACGCCCACAATTTAGAAAAAAAACATTTTAAAGCTAAAGTTAGAGAGATAGAGTGTTACATCTTTCACAAGATATGTAGGCACTGCCCCCCTTTATAAGTTTGTCATATAAAGTTTTTTGGCACGCCTACTTTTTGTGGGCGTTTTTTTACTAAAATGCTGTTTTCTTCGAAAATTTTCAAAGAAAGCGAAAAAAAATGTTTATCGAGATATTTACCCCATATTTTTTCCAACATATCGCCCATACAAAGTATTTGGCCATGCCCACTTTTTGGGGGCGTTTTTTCAAAAAAAAACTTTTTTTTTTTAATTAATAGAATGAAATAAAATCTTCTTAATGCTTTTTTCCTTGGGGCATATAGGGATATGGATAGGGTATCATACTGTTCGCCCCCAGCGGTCTGTAGCCTTTCCTTATGTTTTTGAATCCTGTTGTTCTCAAGTCTATGGCAAATAAAGGTATATGTATCTCGATTTTTTCATTATAATGTGAGTTATTTTCAAATAAATAAAATTCAGAACAAGTAACTCCTTTAATTCAGTCAAATATTTTGAGTCATGTGGATTCACGTCGCTATGGTAGAACTTGGGATCTTAGTCCCAGACTATATTCAAATATAAATATTATGTACCTGAAATTAATTAAACCAAAAAAAATACACCTTATATTACACTGATCATCAATAAAGCAGTATAGTTATTGGTACCTTTTTTTGTGTATTTTACGAAAACTCGAAACACGATATTTTTTTTAAAATTGAAGGGGATACAAATTACTACGAAATACTAGATAAAAAAGAAATATTCGGTCCTTGCATTTAAATGTTATTATACTGGTATGAATAGCATATATGTGGCAGTTACAAAAAACAATTCGGAACATAAGCAGCATTTTCAGCAGCTGCAAAAAAGGCATCATGTGGAGAGAATGATAGGGCAAGAAAAACCCCACGTTCAGTCAATGAAGCAGAGTAGAGCTCTTTAATTGTGGATGTGATGTTTTGGAAGAGGCGCACGCATCATATCATAAGCCAAGTACGGGTGAAAGGGAGCATGTCCGATGACTGTTCCATCGCCTCTACAATAGGCATCTTTTAAAAACGCGATTTTATGCCTTGCAGGTAGTTCTTGTATATCCTTGATAATTGTCGAAAATAAGATTTTATCCAACATGAACATCCAAAAATCTTTAGCACATCCCTCCAGCTACGGGCACTCCCTATGTTCCGTGATAGAGGCTCCGACAGACATTGTAAAAATGGTGAAGTTGGCCATTAAGTAAAAGAAGAAAAGACTTAATTAATGCAAGCATCGGTCCAGCGGCTATAACAAATTGTGATTATTAATAACAACAACTTCGAGATCCGGCAAGAAAATCATCTATAAAACCGCTACAACTTTCGGTTTGGAAAAATAAATGTGCTAAAAGTGCCTGAATCGAAGGAATTAATGTATGACCTACAGAACACTAACCATGACAGTCTTGCTATAGTGCTGGACGATAAGAAAAAATAGGAGAGTCAATATTGGGCTCCTTCGAAATTAAAATTCTTTGAAAAATGTTTGGTCCTAAGAGCGAGAAGAGCAAAAAAATCCTAACCGCGCTAGATCCCTTTTCGTACACCGCACCGTTTTCTGGTGCCACTGCGTGCGCAGCTTTAGAGTGTAAGTTGACTGTCGAGCAGCTTCAAGGCCATATTATCGTTGAAGGTTTGTTTTTGAAACTGAAGTAATATGTTGGTTTGCCTTTAATTATTGCTTTTGTTGTGGTTTGATATGTATTAATACAACTAACACTGATGGCAAAGAACGGCGAACTTATAGGACATATAGGCAAGTAATTGGACATTTAAGAGGTAGGTAAGCACTGTTGGACATAGACAAAAATTATTAAAAACAGTAGGAGCGCATAAATATCCTAAGTTTACATTTGGTGGTGATTAAAAAAACAATCAAAGCTCAATTACTTAATAAACACTTTAGACCGAAAAATTGTACAACAAAAATTTCGTAGGTAGGTAGGTATAAACAGTGTTAATTTAATCCGATGAATTCGTAAGTGGGTAGGTACACCTCTTAAAAAATTTGACCGCAGTTCTTCCTATAGGTAATATCCTGATGTCGTTTGTATAAGAGTAAGAACAATAAAAATAGCCGCTCATAGGTAGTCAACGACACCGAAAATAAACTTACATTGCACAAAAACAGCAGACAATAAAATTTAATTACAAGAGGTTCACTATCCTTTGTGTTTCCGCTCCTTAAAACTCACACACTAATGGTCGACGGTCATTCACTTTGATTTCGCCGCAAAAACCTCCTCATATACGTTAATCAAATTTTTAGTTATATGTAGGTACCAAACAAATTGAACGAATGACTTTGGTTACACTGTCCTTGTTACCGCCGAAAAAAGGAAATTTTAGTTGTTTTCTTACTTTTTGGTATCAACTGCGATGAAGCAAATTATGAAAATACGAAGAAATTAAAAAAAAACTTTTACTACGCAAAATTAACAATTTACTACAAAAAGCACGATATAGACGACTGATTTACCGGTTTGTCGGTTAATATAAAAATCTGTAAATATTTCACAGCAAGATGAGAAAAATAACTGAACCACCAACCTTTCGCACTACGGCACGAGGAAAAACATCTAAGTGTGCACGCCCAAAGCAAATAAAAAAAATCGACCAGCGTCCTTCGCTGACGAAAGTTGAAGTCAACTGATATATCCTTTTTTCCTGGGGCTGTGTGAAATCAACCAACTGACGTGACGACGACTCACTCACACATACATACATCTATATATATATATACATATATACTATATATAATACCTATGTTGTTTATGCGCAGATATACTGTTATGGCAAACGGTAGCAGCAAGCCAACCAGACAAAGAAGGGTAAGACAAAAGGGGGTTTCCTACACGTATACGTGCATGAACGTGACTAGAAGTACGATAAATGTGTACGGAAGGATACAGAATACACCGCAGAGCGAAGGACTCAGAAAATGGACGGACGGTAAAAATTGCGATATTGCCTCCATGCCGCATGCCAACTGTCGCAACAAAACTTTTTTGTACATCAGTAGAATCCGTTCTGCACACAGTCGCAGCGCATAAGAAGGAAGAAAAAAGTAGAAAGGTAACAATGTAAAAATCAATTATTTTCCTCAATCAGTAGTAGTAACAGAGAGAGTATACCGCCGCAAATACTTCCTTTATCCTTTGCAACACACAGCTATAGATATGACACAGACACAAAGGTAGGTTCACAGCGCAGCCATAGCAAACACGCGAGTTTAGAGAATACTTAAATACACATGTGTAAAAACGAATAATTCGTCTGCACTCTCGTTATACAAAAAAGGTCCTTTTAATTTTTTATCCCCCTTACTAGACTACGGTCTTTGCACTTTGTATGGAACATTGTCATTATAGTCATCACTGATGACGATGACGACGACGACGTCTACCTGAACTCAATTAAGGATGTGAACCAACTCAAATTGCGCTTGTGGTATGCGTAGATATATGCTCATTGAATTTGATCAAAGGAAACCAGGCACACAAAAAATAATAATGACACTGATCGTGTGGAAATTATTGCCAGATGGCATATTTTATATCAGAGTTGTTTTTGTAGAAAGTTGCAGACACTACTTTGAGAAAGAAAGAAAGGATCTTGTTCATTTCTTCTACAGCAACAACAATGCCCTATGGAGATTTGTTTCAATTTTTTTTTACCTATAGTACTACAAAGTGCAGATGTTTTGCAGCAGTATACGAAAGATACTATTACGACTGATGGCGATAAGACGAACAAAAATAAATCAGGCTGATGTTCCACAAACAATGGAACATAAAAAGGGACTTTAATAAAGATCACTACAAACAATATAATAAAGTAAAGTAAAGTATGGGTGCACTCGGGATTAAGCTCTCTCATGTAATTTTTTAAGCGCTCATTGATACATATGTATTTTGTCCTGATATTAGAAATTCAGCTAGGCTAGAAGAAGCTGGACTAACCACGGTCAATAATGTTGTCGTCATAATCTTTTGTCGTGAAAAACTTTGAGCTGCATATGATACCTGGAACAATTTTTGTGGAGTGCACACCACACCACAATATGATAATTTAAATGTAGTTCGGTAGGTGTTTTAAAACAAAAGTGGGAATTTTACTAAACCCTTAGATTAGAAAATAACATTTTATAGGTAAATCTCGATGTAATAAACACAACAAACATATTTGGCCTATTAAAGTACATAGATATCAGTCATCATACCTTAGCGGATATAGATTAGTGCTTCCAAATACCATTTAAAAAATTTTCTGTGAACTTTTGCGATGAATTCTTAAGAAATGACAAATAATTGACAAAAGTAAATATTAGTTTGAATATCAATAAAATTATTTTCTTGTTTATTATCAGGTAGGACACTAAATAGTATATATATATTTGATCCATATCGAATAAGTGGTTCAAAATTTTCTCGGGTTGTAACATTGTCTTGTTTTGATTTTCGATCAGAACACCGTACATTGAACATGATCAATTTTTGCTCCCGGGTGTTTTGCAAACTACTATGGCTGAAAATCCAAACAAAAAACAATAAAACAAATGATAGTTAAAGAGACATTCGATTTCATAGATATTGGTGAAGCCAAGTAGTTTTGATGAATTTCCTTAGCGGGGGACGAGTGTTCTTTGGAGCAATCTTATTACCAAAAGAACCCGGCTAATAACGGGTGATCCAAGTAGAGATACTTTTTTCAATAGCCTTTTTTGACAGATCACGTGTGAGTCGTGTCATGCTGTCATGTTATTTTTGTTTAGTATTGTTTGGCATATCATAATGGAAAGACTTACGCGTGAACAACGTTTACAAATTGTTCAACTTTATTATGAAAATTCACGTTCTGTGAGGAATGTGTTTCGTGCACTTCGCTCAACTTATGGTCAACATAATCGCCCTACTGAGCGTACTATTCGCAACACCATCACCTATTTTGAGACCCAGCATTCATTATTGGATAATATTCGACCGAATAGACCACGTCCAGCACGCTGTGAAGAAAATATAGCGGCCGTAGCTGAGAGTGTACTCGAAGACCGTAGAGAGTCGATTCGGCGCCGTTAGCGATGAGGCCCATTTCTGGCTCAATGGGTATGTAAACAAACAAAATTGCCGCATTTGGGACGAAGAGCAACCTGAAGAGATTAAAGAACTGCCACTTCATCCAGAAAAAACAATGGTTTGGTGTGGTTTGTGGGCCGGTGGAATCATCAGTCCATATTTCTTTAAAAATTATGCCGGTGCGAACGTAACCGTCAATGGCGACCGTTATCGTGCCATGATAACCGACTATTTGATGCCTGAAATTGAAGCTCGTGATCTCGGCAACATTTGGTTTCAGCAAGATGGCGCCACTTCCCACACATCGCATCAATCAATGGACTTATTGAGAGAACATAATTTCACGTTTTGGGCCGGTCGATTGGCCACCAAGATCGTGTGATATCACACCGTTAGACTTTTTCCTGTGGGGATATGTAAAGTCAAAAGCTTATGCCGACAAACCCGATTCGATTCAGGCCTTGGAGGAAAACATCACGCGTGTCATTCGCCAGTTACCAGTCGAAATGCTCGAACGAGTGATCGAAAATTGGACTCAACGGATGGACCATCTGCGACGTAGCAATGGCCAACATTTGATAGACATAATCTTCAAAAAATAAATGCCAAAGAGTGTTCTTTCAAGTGATAATAAACATTCTCCATTAAATTTGAATTTTCTGTGTTTTTTCTTTAAAAAAGTAGGGAACCTCGAAATGGATCACCCTTTATGTTGCCCTGCATATACATTTTAATCGAATTTCTACAAAAAATTAGATAGGTACCTTCACCTTCCTCTCACATAAGAAGAAAAGCATATGAGATAATTTTTCAAAGTTTATTAAACATTTTTAAGGTAGCGACAGCTTCTTTTCCAGGTTCACATTCGAAGAACTCTTTCGAACTTATGAAAAAGATTCGGGCATAACAGATAGCACGCGTCATTTGTAGAGAAGATGTTATCTCCGAAAACAGTGAGCATTTAATAGCAGCCGAGATGCAGATGATTTTTTTTGTTAGCAAGAGTACCGAAGCCGGATCGAATATTACAAGATCAATGATCCGATGAAGGGTTCACTTCCAAGAGCCCAAAGAAGAAGAGAACCTACGACAACGACAAAGCAGTTATAAATTTGCCATTGTATGTAAAGGTACGTACTTCGATACATATCTAGGAACTGGAAGTTATGTTATCTCAGTGGGAAAGAGAAGTCTACTTTCTTAAGAACTATTTCATAAATAGTTCTTGGGGCCCTTTACTAAAAGTAGTAGGTAATAAAAATGCGAACAATTCTAATTGACGTAGAGGTACTTATTATAGATGTAACGGATATCCCGTTAGTATTCGTCCCTTTTTTTGCTACCCGCGCATGGCGGATTTTTCTGCAAAAAAAATTAATTAAGAAAAAGAAGCCGGATATCCGGCCTAACTACATGCCGAATATCGGGTATTCGGCTAAATCAGTATCCATTACATCTTTAGTACTTAATTCCATTATTTCCATAGCCGCGAACTCACGAATAGACGTTGCAAGTATTTCGCGAAGATTTGCGCCAAAATTAAAACAATGCGTATGGAACTTTTGATACGAGCGAGTCATTCGACGAATACCTTAAGGTTGACTTAGATTTTTGACAGAAAGAAATGTCCTATAAAATCCGTCTTAGATACCCCTTCCTTTGTAATATTTTCTTATTGCTAAATGCTTAAATGGATTTTCTGTCAATTTAAGAAGAGTCAATCAGCTGCCAATAGACTTAACTGATAAAATAAAAAAAGCTCTGCTTAATAAATTGTCCTAAGAATTGTGAAATCAAACGAATTTCAAAAATAGCAAAAACTAACAACAATTGTATGGACTTTATATAAAATCTGTTTAAAAAAACTAAAATATATGTTCTGGGTAAAATTTTACAAGACTGCACCATCTCCGAAATCGTTCAAATTTTGTATTCCAGTTCCATTTGATGTCCTAAACTCAAATCTGCAAAAAAAATCAGGAACCGAACAAAAAAAAATATTTATTCTTTGTTGGATAACTTCTGTTTTATGAACCGATTTTGATGAAACTTTTTTTATTAATTAACTACACGAGTAAATAAAATTAATTTTATAAAATGTGGACACTCCATTCCAGAGATCATTTTCGAAACTTTGGGGGCGTACCACGCCCAAACGGTAAGAGAGCGCCAACATTTTTTTGTAGATTTGAGTTTAGGACATAAAAAGTAACTGTAATACAATAATTGAGCGATTTCGGAGATGGTGCAGTCTTGTAAAATCTAGCCATTTTTTGTTTAAGGATTATTTTGAAGTTGCAAAATTTGCGAAACACTGCGTAATTTCAAAATAGCTTTTTCATGCGAAAGGCAATGACCCGCTGCCGCCAACAAAAGACAATGCAAGGATGTGACCAAGTATGTATGGGTTTTGTAGCTGCGCTCTATAATCCTATTTGATGGAACATACGAGAAACGAGAAAGTAGTAGAAATGGACGGCGCAAAGGCAAGTCGAAGGCACCCCCATCAAAATCACATCGCTCTCAAAGCGCAATTCTCTCACTGCAGAAACTTAAATCGCATAGGACACTGGGACTGGGGAATTCAGGGAGTTGTCTAATTGTTTTTTTTTTTTTTTTTTGTTAGTGAACATCGAGTGTAAATGACAGACTTTGTACCTATCCTTTATTTCAATGAACCTTCCTACCTAGAAAAATAATTTTTTTCATGATTACAAATAATAATAAATAAAAAATAAATGAAATAAGCGAGGTTTACATATGTACATACATAATTGATGGTAGGTACATGTTGGAGACTGACAGAGAGTACAAAAACACGCAGCCGTTATAAACTGAACGAAGGATAATATAAGCATAACGGTAGCAGCTACACATATAGAACTCATTATTTTGTCTCAACAGCAAAAATAGCGGCATGGGTTGTGGTCCAAAGTACTTACATACTTATACAAAACCCATGCCATTGCCCCAAATTTGTTTTTTACCATGCAGGACTTTTGACATAACGTCGCAATTCCCTGCAAACCGTACACGATTCTGGGTAAACATATTATCAGCTATACCCCAATACGAATCACACCGCATAAAAAACAGGAGAGTAAGTATTTATTTATTTTTGCAAAAAGGGAGACACTATAAAATTCAAGCAAGACATCAAAGGGAGCATGCAGAATAGCGCGGAAAAGAAAACAACATTTAAATGAAAAAAAATCTTCCAATCCGCAATTAATGAACAAAAGATACGAGTCTCCTTTAAAAAAAAAAATCCAACCAAAAATACATATACATTCAATCAATGTAGAAAACTCACTTTTTTATCCTCCGTTGATTCCCTTATCGATGTCGCGTAGTCTACAAGTGAAATAAAATAAATGAAAGGGGCAACGATACAAAACCCAAAGTTCCTTTTTTGTGGTGTTTACGGGCGGCGCGTATTTTTTATTGTTGTTGTCGTTTTTTAATCAAATTGTTGGTAGGATTTGTGGGAAGGTTGGTTTTTTCACTTTTTCTGTTTTGTTTTGGGGGTTCGTCCTTTTTGCGCACTGAGTTTTATTTTTGTTTTACACAGAAGAACAAATAAAATAAAAAAATAACACATATACGGTTTTTTGTTATTAAATTTCTGTATTTTGTATGCTATTTCTCGAGTTTTCATGAAGAGTTATAAATGTTGCTTGGCTGATTAGCGAGTTTTTTTGAATTTTATATCGGAAATATTAATGAAAACAGTGAAAAGGAGGTTTTCGTGCAATTCACCCACCACTAACACATCCAACGTCCGCGAATTATTTTTGCAAACTGAGTTGTTAAGTCTGAAATGAACAAATACCGGAATTTCTTTGCGAATGGCGGCCCCGCGCCTCTGTGTCCGTTGTGTCAGAGAAGTTCAAATTGGAAGTTGCGGAGCGTAGAAGTCGGAGAAGTGGAGAGAATAGTCAGAGTAGAGAAATGTTTATTTGCGAGAGTGGGACGGTGATTGCATATGCATTGCAACTTGCAAAGAGAACAAGAGTAATAGTCAACAGACAACAGCACATGGACTTCGCCATGGTTGGTGTTTGCGCACCAGCCAGCCGCATGAAATTATTCATCCACGGGGAAACCGATGCCAATACGTAAAATGTAAGTGTGTTACGTCGGCTGTGGAGTGGAGCCGTAGTTGGGGTGTCATACAAAAATGTGGGCATAGCGTACCTTAATGCACTTTATTTAATTTTTTATGTTATCGGTGCTGCTGATCGATTTTGCAAAAGACAGCCGGCTTTTCTGTGTTCAAGATGTAATACATAGTAGCTGAGGAATTAACCAGATAGTCAACTCGAGAGATATTCTCTTTCAGCTCTCTCAGCTTGCCTACAAGCGTAAATTATGTGTGTTTCAAATTAAAATTAATTTTTCAACTAAAACAGAACTACATATATTAGAATTTTTTTTTATTATTATGGGTATATGCTTTTGCTTATGCTATATATATTTAAACGATTTATTCTAAGTTAACATAAAATTATAAAACTGGACGTATTACAAAAAAAAGAAATCAGAATATTTTGTTGATATGGAAGTATTGACAGCGATGACAACCGACAGCTGCAATCGCCGATGAAAAAAAAACAAAAGTCAAAGTTCCAACGGATTCTATGTGACGACCCATGCGTTAACTTTAAAGTTTTAACGCACGCACGCTAGCGACGGATTCTATAAGTCGGGCTGAAAATACCCACATAATTTGCACTAAAATTTTTTACGTGCAAATCAAATGGGAACCGTGCACAAATGTATGAAATTAAATGGGTTTTCATGGGGGCAGCCATTAAAATGATATGAAATTTAATTTTTTATAGTAGGAAGTTGGGAACACTTGATGTATTTAAGCAGTTTACACCTCACAATTTGGGTATGTAAAATAAACATGAAAAATATGCAGTGAATATGGATTTATAAAAACATACTTACCACACAACTAATAATATAATAAAATATTATAATATTGAGAACAAAGCTATGTTATAACCAATTTACTGTCATTTTTAATGAAAAATAATCAAAACAATATTAATTAACGTTACTTATATATACTAAATAAGTTGAGCATACATTTTCGGTTGGCAATGAATTTAAGTATAACTTTACAAACACGGATTTCGTTTTAGACGGTTATATTAAAGCAGTTAAGTACTTTTACACAATTGGGCACTTGTTTAAAACGCTTTTTAATATAACGTGATCCAAATTCATGAAAATACTTTTTTGAAAATATGTGCAATCACTTACTGGTAGTAGTAGTAGTAACTTGTTTTGTTTATTTTCATAAAAAAAAAATACAAAACATTATAACTTGACAGTTGTACTCAACTAGCAAACATTTTTGATTGGAAAATGCATGTGTATATTTTTATGCAGTGCATTCCAGCTACCATAAATAAACCATATTAACTTAGTTTACCAACTTTTAAAGCCGCCTACGAAAACAAACAGCTAAGAAAATTGAATGCATACAAAAAAATAATTTTAAAACGATTTAAAATACTTCTTTCCCACAAAATATACATTTTATCTCATTTTATTAACCAAAATGGAAAAAATATAACAATCCAAGTATGTATGTTTACTTCAAGGCAGATAAAAAATAGAGAACTATTTCTTATAACCGCAAAAAATATTCAAATTAAATTGTAACAACTTCGTATTGATTGAAAAACTCCCCTCACTTATTTTTGGTGGGTAATTTAGCAAATTAATTCGAACTTCATGTGTCTGGCTCACACGTATGCACAGATAGGAAAATTGAGAGGAGTTTGCGGCCGTTATTAAATATTTTTTGCGGGTTGAAAGTGATAGGGAATTGCAGAGTTAACTATCTGGTTAATTCGTCATCTGTGATCGGCACTAAAACTGAAACTAAATTTATTCGGCGTATTCTTCACGAATATCCCTACCCCCTTTTTTTGGACCAAGAGTGAGTTCGCCATCATTGCTAACATCAGTTATTTCCAAACAGTTATGTTTTGAAAGTCCAAGCTATGCCAGAGAGAGAAGAAGCTATTTTTTTTTGTTACAAAAGTCCGCCATTTTTGCAAACATCTTTAGTGTTAATTTAAGAATTTAAAATGTAGCTAGACTTTACTAGTGCACTCAAAAAAGATACCCAATTGTATAGAAGTAACATAAAATAATTCAACGGTTTTAGTTAAACTAAACAATTTATTAAACAATAAGTTTATTTTTTAACTAATTCCTAGGCAAGAGCCTGAAGGTATATAAGACTGCATTCCAAATGATCATGTAATTGCCATTTCTGACAGTTATCGCTTGCAAAATAAGATTATTTGACAGCGAAATGGTCACTATTTGACTAATTGGCATGCAATCTAATCCTACCTTGAGAAAACACTTCCACTGTTAATAACTCTGTGAAAAAAGTTAAACAATCTACAAGTATGAACGTACCCTTAAGTGGACAGGATAACATTTTGTGACCTGAACTAATCCATCGAGAAGATAACTAATGAAAGAGACAAATAGACTTTGTGTTTGTACAAATTTTTGGAAGTCAGTTAATTTTTAAAATGGAGTTGTAATTTGGCGTTGCTGGCGAAAGGTCGCTATTACACAGTCGAAGAGTTAAATTTTCTTTAAAGCCGCTTTCATTGCGTGCTAATAAATATTACATTTTCAAATTAACGAGTTTATTTTTATTTTATTTTCAACAAGTCTTTAAAGAAAAATTTTAATTTGATTTCAAAGACAGTCGCATAAATTTGTTTTGTGAATCATGCCTAAAGGAGGATGTGGAAGTTGCACTCGGCCAGAGACAGCAGAGAACATGGTCCAGTGCGATAATTGTGAAGTTTGGTATCATTTCTCGTGCGTTGGATTCGACCCGACAGTGGCCAATTTACCCTGGGAGTGCAGGAAATGCAAAAGGTGATGATACGGTCATAATCGGCGAGAGGACATCAAGGAAACATTGCTGGAAGATGGCTGTGGCAACAGGAGATGGTAATTCTTCTTCGACAACAACGACGGTAGCAAGCGGTTTGTTGGCGACGACGAAAACAGCAGATGGTGGAAAAGAAACAGCATCAACAGACATTAACAGCATTGGCAGATACATTCACAACAACAACAGCGGCAACTGGATTACTGACGGCAGCTGCGATAGCCGATGGAAGTTTGATGGCGTCGAAATTGGCCGAGGTGTATAAAGATACACCAACGAAAAATATAATTCGACTGCCAAGCTTTCCGTGGAATTGAAACTGGAAGTGCTGGAGGAGCACCGCAGAATGGAAATTAAATTTCTGGAGCAAAAGTATGCTCTCTTAGCATTAGCGGGTTCGGACATTGCCAATAATGTTGAAGAAACAAGACCCATAGTTGGCATAATCGAATCTGAGTCTGAGTCTGTTGTTTGCGCATTGACATCGGACTGCATTGCTTGTCGACAAGCTTTATCGAAGGAGCTCCCGACGTTAAGTGGTCGACCTAAAGAATGGGCCATATTTTATAGCAGTTTTGAATATAATACGCAACTCTGTAGGTATTCCAATGCATACAATTTGATAAGATTACAGAGAGCACTTAAGGGTGATGTGTTGAAATCCGTAGGTAATATGTTGCTAATTCCTTCAGCAGTTCCTGAGGTAATGCAAATGTTGAAATGGCTTTATGGTCGTCCTGAGTTGATAATAGATAGCCTCATAAAGAAAGTAAGGAGAGAACTGCCACCGAGGGCAGATACATTTGAATCTCTGGTGGGCTTCGCGCTTTCTTTCTATCAAACAACTCTTCTCAACAATGATTGCGGCGGGAATAGAGGATTACATCAACAATCCTACTCTCTTCCATGAATTGGTTAGCAAACTTCCTGAGCATCTCCGGCTGAATTGGGCAATGCATAGCAGTTCGCTTTCGAAAAGAAGCTTGGGAGAATTTAGTGCTTGGGTGAGCTCAATGGCTGAAGCAGCAAATACTCTGGTGACACCTGGAGTAGACGTAAAGCATGACCGAAGGATGGCACATTTGAACGCGCATGCAAATCAGCAAAGGCGCTTAAGGGCAACAAATTGTTTTGCTTGTCAACTTGACCAGAGGATTGTGGACTGCGATACATTTAAAGAATTTCCCAATTCTCGCAAATTGAACGTTGTAGGGGAGAATAACATCTGTGAACGATGTCTGAAGCACTTTAAGCGTTCAAGGTGCACGTCTAATGTTAAATGTAGGGTGAATGTTTGTAACCAGAATCACAACGCATTGCTTCATAATGGTAACTACAATGCATTGAATGCTAACAAGAACGCCACCACTTCAACAGGGGGAGTCTACAACGCCTGTCAGGAAAATGATTCTGGGAATATTTTGTTTAAAGTAGTTCCTGTTACATTATATGGTAGGGATAAATCTGTTTGAAGTGGACTGTGATCGTGTTCGTCAACACGCGGTCGCGTATGCAAAAAAACCAAGTGTTCAGTGCTGTATTGATAAAATCACAAAAAAAATTTGCACAAAGTACACAGTGCGTGAGGTCCCTTTACTCCCATTCCATCTCGTTTGCAGCTGCTCCTGCTTGACCACACTTAGTACACAGTGATTCATATCATTTGTGTAATTTTTATGGTTGCGTAGGCGTATTAACTGGCGAATAGCGGGTCGTATATGTAAATTTTTATTGGTAGACCAGGGCAAGGGCATAACACCTTTTTTCTCTGTACGCCCATGTTTCCCAAAACAAAGCATTGATTCTGATTCGTCGGAATTTAGTCTACCTGGTTACAACTTAGTGCCGTTATTCTTTCCCCATCGTGGTCTCGCCGTTTATATACGTAGTGATGTAGCCTACCAACTTCAACCACAATACGGCCAATGTTCCAATCCGGAATTTAATTTTATTTGGCTTAAATTCCACGTCCGTAGGCAATTAATCCACTACTGTTTCATTTATAGAAGCCCAAATTTGTACCGTAATCTTACTTTTAACGAGTTTGATGAGTTGCCCGATTCCATTACACGAATTGTAACCCTTTATCCTCACACTGAAATCGTTGTTGCGGCCAATATCAATGTTCACAATTCTAATTGGCTTCGTCACTCTGGACAGACAACACCCGAAGGCAGGTACGCTGAGATCTTTGCTGAGGTAAACAACCTAACCCAGCTTGTAAATGAGCCGACACGAATTCCGGACATTAGTAGTCAAACCGCCAACACACTGGACTTGTTTCTCACCTCTCACCCGGATAAGTACACCATAAATGTATTATCGCCTCTGGGTTCGTCAGACCACTGTGTCATATTTTCAATTGCCAATTTCTCGTGCTCCGACCACAAAGTTAAAGAACAAGCTCCTAAAAGAACCGTATGGCAATACGAGAAGGCCAAATGGGAAGAATTGAACAGTTTCTTTAATAGTTTTAACTGGTCGCTATGCTTCCTCGATGGCGATGTGGATGCTGCTGCCGATATGATAGCAAACATAATTCACTTGGGTATAAAACATTTTATCCCTAATAGGATTAAAAGTATCAAACCCAAGGTGATCGCAAGGTGTGACTTGAGCTGCAAAGAGGCTATCACGTTAAATGAGGTGAGCTCTCGGTCTTAAAAGGCCAACCCAACTGAGGAAAACCAAATAAAGTTTAAACGATCCAGAAATGACTGCAATGCCGACATTAATCGTGTGAAATTCTCCTACGACCAAAAGTTGAGGCAAAAAATACTACAAAGTCCCACCGGTAGTAAAAACTTTGGTCCTATGTTAAGAATATTAAGAATTCATCATCTATCCCGGCACTCATTTGCAATGACATTCCAGCTGTCAGCTCTTTGGATAAAGCCAATCTGCTTGCTGCTCATTTTGCAGCTAGCTCAACGCTACCAGATTGTGCTTTATCTCCCCATGTACTCGAGCGCGTAGAACATACTATGGGACCACTTGATTTTCGCACTCGTACAGTGGCAAGAGTTCTTCGAGATCTCAACGTACATAAATCCGCTGGTCCGGATGGTATTTCCCCTATCGTTCTAAAGAGGTGTTCTTCCACGCTGGCAAAACCACTGCGTAAGCTTTTCTATATGTCCTATTCTTCAGGGCTCTTCCCAAGAAGATTACCGGTGCACCAATTACACGTTTGGAACTACTTAACAGAATTCAAAAACGCGCAATAAAACTTATTGGCGACCGAGATATTGCGAATTCGCTTGACCCTCTTAGTCATCGTCGTAATGTCTCCTGCCCATGGTTGTTCTATCGATACTCCCATTACAAGTGCTCAAACGAAATAGCCAGTTGCATTCCTCCCCTTCAACACTTTAACCGTAATACTCGCCATGCCAGGAATGCTCATCAGTACACCCTAAAGTCTATATTCGGTCGAACTGTGAAATTTAAGGATTCCTTCCTCTGCCGTACAACACGAATGTGGAATGCTCTGCCTCACTCTGTTTCTCCTGACCGTTACAATTTACAAACATTTAAAATCAATGTGCATCGGTTTCTCATCCTTTCTTTTAATCCCTCATTTCCTTAACGCCCGTGCTGTGTTACTATAACATTGTAAGGGTGCTAACAATCCCTTTTGCAAGTGCAAATTTAAAAAAAAAAAAAAAAATTAGGTCTTCCGCGACAAACATTTAACGCCCAGATCGCTCAGAGAAAGTATCTTCGAGGATTGCCTTTGCCATAGTACCAGGAAGTGCGGCCCAGGCTTCTAATAGGATTGAAGAACGAAAATATTGCAGCAGCATTCAACATTCGTGAAGGTAGATGCAACGAACCCGTTGCATTAAGAACCAGATTGGGATGGCTAGTCTGCGGTGGAAAAGGAACGTCACTGAGTCACACGAATGGATTTAACCAGCATATCAGTGTTTGTGATTGCGATGGGCGTCTTGACAAACAATTAGATAAATTCCTCGCGCTGGCGGACAGGGGCTCTGGAAAACAATATCTGAAAACCGCGGACGAGAAAAAAGCGAAGTTGAGATATGAAAATGTGATTCTCCCAAATAGTTATCCAATGGCTCTAAGGCGCTTGGAATGCCTCGAACGCAGATTGAAGGTTGAGCCTGAGCTTTTGCTGAAGTTGGACAGCCAAATTTAAAACCTGGTCGCTAAAGATTACGCCAGGAAGCTGTCATCTAAGGAATTGCAGGTGGGTCATGAGCGAACTTGGTATTTGCCAATATTTATTGTTAAAAATCGGAATAAGCCGGATAAGGAGCGCTTAGTCTGGGAAGCTGCTGCAAAGGTTGGGGGCGTATCTATGAATAGGATGCTGCTTAAGAGACCGGATCAGCTAACTTTGTTACCAGAGGTTTTGTATGCGTTTCGTTCCCGAAGAGTTGCTATATGTGGCGATATAGCGGGAATGTTTCATCAGGTACGAGTACGAGAGGAAGATCGTTATGTGCAAAGGTTTTTATGGCGCAATGGGAACTCTAAGCTCACCCCTGATGTGTATGAAATAGAGGTCTTGACGTTCCTGTTCACCGTGTGTTGCCCAATATGTGAAGAATGCTAATGCTAGACAGTTTAACAACATGTACCCTAGAGCGGTGACGGCAAATGAGGAGCATCATTATGTCGACGACTTAATGGATATCGTTGACACTATCGAAGAGGCAGTCCAGTCGGCACAAGAAGTGCGGAAAGTTCATGCATATGGGGGCTTCGTTATTCGCAATTGGCTGTCTAATTCAAAAAAAATTTTGGAAGAGCTAGGGCAGTTTTCACCGGTGGAAGAAAAAGTCATAGCAGCTTTCGATCAAGAAATGTCCGCGGCCAAGGTGTCTGGTGGAAGGCCGGACCGGATATTTCCACATTTTCGCAAAAGTTTGCTAGACTGCAGGAAGATATTCTGATGGGAACGCAAATGCCAACAAAACGTAAGTTATAAAGGTTGTTGATGTCGATTTTTTGGCGCATTATTTGGTAAAGTTAAAAAAGATGCAGATCAGTGAATGGAGATGAGTGCCGACGAAACATAATGTGGCTGATGACGCAACGAAGTGGAATAAGGCGCCGGCATTTGGGAAGGATGAACGTTGGTTTAATGGACCAGTGGGCAATGCATCCACCATATTAAGAGGAGCAGCGCGTTGAGCTAAGGCCGAGGTATTTATTGACACACAGGCTGTGCAAGAAGCCATTATTGGAATTCAATCTCTTCTCTTCATGGTTGAGGTTACTCCGCACAATGGAATGGGTGTAACGATGTGCGACGAATTTCAAATGTTGTATCACAAATGCGCCAAAGTACCGAGGTTCGCTTTCATCGGAGGAGTTGCAGCGAGCGCAATCCTATCTAGTTAAGACAGCGAAGGAAGAAATGTATGCAGACGAGATTGAAGTTCTGAGGAACTGTGGGCGTCTTGAAAGAACAAGTACTCTTGCAACGTGTTCACCGGCTGAAAGTCTTGCAGCATACACTAGACAGTTTTCATTTGTAGGCGTTGACTATTTCGGTCCGATGAATGTTACATTGGGAAGACGCACCGAAAATCGCTGGGGTGTCTTATACACATGTTCAAATGTTCGAGCAGTGCATTTGGGGATGGCGTACAGCCTATCAACGGACTGGTGAATCGTTTGTATTTTTTTTTTTTTTTTTTTTTTTTCTTTCAAATTTTATGGCTCGTTGTGGAACCCCACTGGAACTTTACTCCGACAATGGAACGAATCTTAAAGGAGCAGACACTGAGCTCAGGGAAGGAATAGAAGGGAAGGAATAGAAGAAAGGATTATACAATAGAAACATCATGGAAATTCAACCCTCCGTTGGCACCACATATGGGAGGCTCTTGGGAGCTTGGCGAAGAAGATTTTAAAGGAAGTTACACGAAATCAACGTCTTCAAGATGAGTCACTGCATGCATTTCTTCTTGAAGCTGAAGCCATCGTCAATTCTCGTCCACTCACATACGTATTCTTGGAAGATTGCGACGCAGAGGCGCTAATGCGAAACCATTTTTTTTGGGTTCTTCCCATGGTTCAAAGTTACCAGGAAGATTTAATGAAAGGGACTTAAGGCTTAGAAAGAATTGGAGAATATGTCAACAGCTTGTAAATATATTTTGGAGAAAGTGGGTTGATGAGTATTTACCGACTCTTACTCGAAGGTCAAAGTGGTTTACTCCAGCAAGACCATTAAAGGAAGGTGATCTGGTTGTCGTTGTGGACAAGGATTTGCCCCGAGGATCTTCGCCAAAAGGAGTTTTCATTGCTGTCAATGCTGTCAAGGGTAGTCAGGGAAGGAGTGCTACCGTCAGGACAATGTCAGGAATTTATACCAGACCAGCAGCAAAACTCGCAATTTTGGATGTCAAAAAGAACGAGGAGAAGAATGTGAAAAACGTTAAACAATCTACAACTATGAACGTACCCTTAGTGGACAGAATGACATTTTGTGACCTGAACTAATCCATCGAGAAGATAACTATTTAAAGAGACAAATAGACTTTATTTATTACATAATTACATTTTCAAACTAACATGTTTATTTTTATTTTATTTTCAACCAACTCCGTTCCTTTACTTACAAAATTTATAATAATTTATCAGGAAACGGCAAGTTACGCCGTACTGAATTCACAAAAAAAAAATTCTACTGACTTAATGCGACCCTAAAGTCCCGATGTATACGTCCAGCACCGCTGCGTCATTGAATATTTTTAATTACTTTGTCACATGATAGTAGCCATCTCCTGTACGCTCGCTATTTTAGTTCCCTCCAATGTCTTCCCTTACTAGTTTTTTTTAATTTAGCACTTTCAAATTTGTTATAGGATTTATTCTTGTTTTATATGTTTTGACTCTTGCAGCACTTAAATTAACAATAATATCCACAAAAACATTTTATTTTTTAGTCGAGCAAAATTGTTTCAAAGTTATAAATTTGTTAAACAACCTAAATCAGTGAGTTAGTTTTTGACTGTTTTTATGCAGCAGCAGCACAACGCTAACACTGTTAATAAGTCTGTTCCTTTACTTACAAATTTATAATAATGTATACCAATTCTTACGAATTTTTACTTAATGCCGTTTCCTGACTCAAAAAATTGTAAGAGAGAGCAGCCTGGAGAGCTCAAGATCCACTGAGAAACTCACAAATTTTTGTAGTAAAAATTGTAAAACTGTCAAAGCATGGCCGTTCGCAGTCGATGTCAAATTTCTTACTTGGACGAATAGAATTATTTAATAAACTAAATAAAATGAACATTGTGGTGTTATTTTTTCTATTGTCACAGGCTTGTTTCTAGGTTAATACATACTTTTCCACACTATTTAGATCCATAGCTCGATAAATAAGCCACTATAGTAAAATGTTACCGTTTATTAAATATATTGAAAAATGTGTACAATACTGCTGTTGTTTTAAATTAATACTTTCTTCGTGTGTATCTCTTTTGTTCCACCAGTCACAAATGCAATATTAAAAAAACCAACTGTCATTTGAAATTTTACAAACTTCTTGCTGCAAAAACATTCCTTAACAGTTCATACCGCATTGAAATCTGAGGTTACGCAAAAAACTGCAAGTCACCTACAAGCAGAGCTGTAAGCTTTAGAGTACCAGTACAAGTCCAGTACCCAGTACCATGTACTGGTACTTGTACTTTACAAATTAAAGTAAAAATGTACTGGGTACTTAAAAACCACCAAGTATAAACACTTTTTCAAGTGTTCAACCTCCTCTTGAATTTCATTCAAGGACCTTTCTCGATGTTCCAAGGACCTCCGAATGAAAATTCATAGCAGCAGCAATTCGTCAGGTGATTTTATAGATATTTTCGGCAAATGTTCTTTTTTAAGGATTCATTGACCTTTTTCGATGTTCCAAGGACCTCCGAGTGAAAATTCATAGCAACACCAATTCGTCAGGTGATTTTATAGATATTTTCGAAAAATGTAATATTTTATGGATTCAAGGACCTTTTTCGATGTTCCAAGGATGTCCCTGTGGAAATTGATCGCAACATAGCGCATTCGATTCTACTCGTCAAACCTTTCATTTGATCCCCATATAATGAAGGCCGTGTATCAAGGACTATATTATGTAAATATGTATGTTTTATTTATAGAGTGACGGAGTGTAAAATGGCTTTTACTTGAAAGTACTTGAAAAGTACTTAAATATGTACTGAGTAATATTGCAGGCCCCAGTACATGTACTTGAAAGAGGTACTTGAAAAAGTGTTTGTACTTGGAGGTTTTTAAGTACCCAGTACATTTCAACTTTAATTTTTTAAGTACAAGTACCAGTACATGGTACTGGGTACTTACACAGTACTGAGTACAAATGTACTGCAGTACTTTACAACTCTGCACACAAGTCAGCTAACCGATCATCGTTCAAGATCACGCGAGTTATATGAGAATATAAGCATTGTTAGCTTATAGTGGGGAGCACTTGCAATTTGAACGCAATCATTTTTTATTCGCTTTTATTTTTCGATTGCTGTCTGAAACGTCAAAAAAAGCCACGGTTCGGTGTGAATGTAAAATCCTCAGACTTCAGTGCGGTGTTTTGTAATATTGAGTAATATTGTTCGCCTCCAATTTAAAACTTCCGATCGTAATAATTTCTTTGTTGCCACAATTCCGGTTTTTCATGAATTTTCTGATAGAATTCAAAATAAAATCTATGTTTTCTTCGGCTTTACTGGCTTTATTGACCATAACCCATTACACAAACTATCGTTGAATTTATCTATATAAATTATGAATTTCGTCAAAGGTAATCTTAAGTCCGAACTTATTGCAAAATATGAAACTTTGCTACATCAATTCAAAACGGATGTTAGTTCTTTCGTAAAGTTTCCCGGAGCCGGTGCAATTTATCATTTCGCATAAAAATTGTCCGTTTTTCGTACTAATTTTTGTTTTTTTTTGTTTAAATGAACGACAAGTGTTTTTTTTTTCTGTCGGAGGTGTGTCGCGTTTGATTCGATTTGTAACTGAAAAATTCCAGGTATGTAAAACTATTATTTGCGATTTAAACATTTTGGTGCAGTTCCCATAAGTAGTAAGTTATTTGCACGTATAGTCTTTCATAATAGAAGCAAAAATTCAAAGGGTCTTTTTGCGCAAACTTTAGAAGTCTTAAACAAACAAATTCTTAAATCTTAAATCTTAAACAAAAAATTCAAATATCTTTAGAAATACTGCACGTGTATCAACAAACAGTATCCCAAATCAATGGTGATTTAAAGGGCTTTCAAGTGAACTAAAAGACATTAAAATCTGATACATAGTTTAAATGGTATAATACATTTTTTGATGTTTTTCGAAAACTTTCTGTATTATTATTTTATTATTCTGGCGTATTTTAAGACCCTATTTCTAGACCTTTCAAACGATATCAAATTTTGACGATATCAAAAGAAAATTTTATATGTTAAACGGGCACATAATAATTTGTAATTTGAAATCTTACCGCGCTTAGTTCAGCCGCTTTTAATCATACCAGCTTAAGTACAAATGAAAACTGCAGTCACAATTTTAAAATTATATTATTACTAAATACGTATATTTTGTTTTTCTTGAAGTGACAACTTTCGCAGCGAGAGCAAATTATCACATTTGAAAGAGTTTTTCCTTTACAATCAATAACGGGTTAAATTTAAACTAACTGCAAGAGCTTTTATACTTAATATATTATTGACAATAAATTTTCTGCAAATGTATAGCTCAGTCGGAATTGAGCTTTTTTAACTTTTGAGTTTTTTAACTTATTCTATCAATTGTTGGATTAAATAAATAAAGAGTATAGTTTATTCAAATTAGAAAGTGTTATGAATACTCACTGAAGCACTATACTGAGTAAGAGATATTAAAAAAAACTTATTATTTTAATAGACATACAATTTATATGGTGTTAAATGAGTATTTATTGTATTACATTAATAAATTTAAAATATATTATCATAACATACAGAGTTTGAGAAGCATTTAAATGGTTTATACTGCACCCACCTGCACTGATGTTGGCAATTTTTTTTATTGCTAATTTAAACATGTATAAAACAACAGAAAGCCTCGTTAAAGCATTCACACCAAACACTGCCTTTAGCACAGATGAGGAATTAATTTAGTGAAAAACGCCCACAAAGAGTAGGCGTGGCAAAACACTTTGTATAACAAACTTATAAAGGAGGGCAGTGCCTACATATCTTGTGAAGGTTTTACCACTCTATCTATCTAACCTAAGCTTGAAAACGTTTTTTTCTAAATTGTGGGCGTGGCAAGTGGGCGTATTCAAAAAGCCCTAGGGAATATGTGGTCCAAATTTCAGCTTCCTAGCTTAATTTTAAAGGCCCTAAAATTGCGTACGGACGTACGGACTTTACCTAAGACTTTAGTCTGAGGATTTGGATCTTAACATAAATATATATACTTTTATGGGTCTACGACGAATAATAAGGGGTGTTACAAACTATGTGTCAAAATTAATATTCCCTTAGGATATTTATTTATTTACAATGCTAATTAACTAGTGTTTACATAATTTTTTACATTACATTATTGGTTACATATCTATAAAACTGTATCTTAAAAGGTTTACTAAAAATATTTGTACTATTATTATTTAAAAGGTGGGAGCATTTAATAAATATAATCAAAAAATTATTAAACGGAGAAAACCATTCATAGCTGGTACGACAGTGAGATATATAAAAAGTATTGAACATATATCTGAACGATCTTTGAGGAACATTGAAAAATCGACGAGACAAAAGATACATCGATTCAATTTGGCCTTCAATTAATTTAAATACAAAGTTGAAACAAAGATGTAACCGTCTACCCTCAAGGCTAGGTAAATCAATAAGTTGAAGTCAATTTATGTAATGGGGAAGGTTGTAGGGGTCTTGCCAACCTAATCCTCTCAAAGCGAATCTTAAAAATCTTTTTTGAACTTGTTCGATGCGATCAATGTTGCATTTGTAGTGTGGTGACCATACTTGGCATGCATATTCAATTGCACGTTAAATTGCTTGGATTCTCTTTTAATCCAACCAAGAATGGAATTAGCTTTATTACAAATTGAGTTTATATGCATTTTAAACTCGAGTTTACGATCTAATAAAATACCCAGGATGGATACATTGTCAACGTAAGGGAGCAACTTCCTATTTAAGTTGTAACCATAGGACACTATTGAACTATTTCGTGTAAAAGCTATAATTATACACTTCCTTATATTTAAGTACAAATAATTTTTGACACACCACAAATAGAACATATCAAGATCACACTGAAAATTGTTACAATCATCATAGTTGGCAACAGTCTTAAACATAGTAAAGTCGTCGGCATACATTAGGTAGCTCGAATGTTTTAAAATAGACACTAAGTCATTTATAAATAAACTGAATAAGATCGGACCCAAATGACTGCATTCTGGAACTCTAGAATTGACTGTGAAATAATCCGATGAACAACAATTAAATACGATTGCATAAGATCTGTTTAATAAATATGACTCAAGCCAATATACGAAACTTAACTTAAAACCCATTCTTTTCAACTTTAAAAGTAAGACGCGATGGGAAAGTTTGTCAAACGCTTTGCTAAAGTCTGTTAGAATACAATCTGTTTGTTTTTTTTATCTTGAATGAGTCAATACATAATTGTGTAAATTCAAGCAATAGGATAGTCGTAGAACTTACTTACTTACTTACTTAGGTGGCGCTACGGTCCGGGGTGGACCTGGGCCTCAACCAATACGCCTCTCCAGTTAGCACGATCTTTGGCTAACTGCTTCCAGATGCGCACTCCAAGTTGGTTGAGGTCCCCTTCCACTTGCGCGCGCCACCTTAGGCGAGGTCTTCCTCTACTGCGTTGTCCCTCCGGGTTGGATTCGAAGACTCTTCGGGCCGGAGCGTTGGTGTCCATTCGCTCTACATGACCAAGCCATCTTAGACGACTAATCCGTATTTTTCTGACCAGGTCGATGTCGCTGTACAGCTCGTAGAGTTCGCTGTTAAATCTCCTCCTCCAAAGCCCGTCAACGCAAACGGGACCGAAAATCACTCGAAGAATTTTGCGTTCGAAACGACCAAGGAGATCTTCATCCGCCTTTAATAACGTCCATGCTTCTGCGCCATACAGCAGGACTGGGATGATGAGGGTCTTATATAGAATCTCCTTGGTGTTTCTCGACAAGGCCTTACTAATCAATTGCCTCCTTAGGCCAAAGTAACAGCGGTTGGCAAGTGTAATTCTTCGCTTGATTTCTGACGATATGTCATTGTCAGAGTTAATAGCGGAGCCGAGGTAGATAAAGTCCCGAACTACCTCGAAGTTATAGCTCTCTATCGTGACGTTCTGTCCGATTCGTCAGCATATATTTCGTTTTGCCCTTATTCACTTCTAAATCCATTTTTGCCGCCTCTGTACTGATACTGGCAAACGCACCAGTGACAGCTCGCTGTGTTCTGCCAATGATGTCGATGTCGTCGGCGTAAGCAAGTAGTTGCACAGACTTTTGGAAAATTGTGCCCCTGGTGTTGGCTTGCGAGTTTCGCACAATTCTCTCAAGTATGATGTTGAAGAAGTTACATGACAGCGCATCGCCTTGTCTAAATCCTTTTTTGACATCTTCATCGTCATCCTGCACAATTTGACGAGTTTGGCAGGTATGCCAAAACTAGACATGGCTCTGTATAGCTCGTCTCTATAAATGCTGTCATATGCGGCCTTAAAATCGATAAAAATATGGTGAGTATCGATCTGGACTTCTTGGGTTTTTTCCAGGATCTGCCGAAGTGTGAAAATCTGGTCAGTTGTGAACTTACTGGGCCTAAAACCGCACTGATAGGGTCCAATCAGTTCGTTGACGAATGGCTTCAGGCGTTCACACAGCACGGCAGACAGGATCTTGTATGCGATGTTGAGGAGACTTATACCTCTATAGTTGGCGCAGTTAAGAGGGTCTCCTTTCTGGTGTAGTCGTAGAACGACCCTTGCAAAATCCATGTTGATTTGGAGCGGCAAATGATTTTATGTATACATTCAATGATTGACATATGATAGCTTCAAATAATTTTGGAATTGTCGAAAGCCTTGCGATTGGACGGTAATTTTCTATATCTTCTTTTTAACATTTCTTAAAAAGTGGAATAATATAAGACATCTTCCAAGCCTCAGGAAATTTACATGTAGACAGAGAATGGCCAAACAAAATAGATATTGGAAACGACAAGTTATCAACACATTTTTTTAACACAATTGGTGGTATGCCATCTGGTCCTGATACATGATTGTCATCAAGGTTAGATATAAAGCTTGATATAGTTTCGATGCTTACATCAAAATTTATATCAGTAAAGTGAGTAAAATAATTCAAATGATCAAAGAGTTTTTCATTTTCGTCAAGATTATCACAGTTTGGAGTATCACAGTTCGAATATGCTACTTGAAAGAAGTCGGCGAATAAATTGGCTATTACTATTTTGACAACAATTGCGGTCTTTTTTTTTGCTGCATAAAATTCCAAAATTTTTTTGGATTTATTTTTAGATCTTGTTGTACCTTTTGAATGTAATTCAAATACTTAAAACCCGAAGTTCTTATAAAATAAAGTAAGGAATGTGATTTTGCTGACGTATTCCAAGAGATGAAAAATTTTCCACTGCAAGGGAAAATTTTTTTGGATTTATTTTTAGATCTTGTTGTACCTTTTGAATGTAATTCAAATACTTAAAACCCGAAGTTCTTATAAAATAAAGTAAGGAATGTGATTTTGCTGACGTATTCCAAGAGATGAAAAATTGTCCACTGCAAGGGAATCATTAGAGCTGAAATCTCCTGTTGGTACCATAACCATAGTGTCAGGGCAAATAGTCCATGAAACATTGGTGAGATTGAAATCACCTAAGCATACAATTTCATCTGTACAATTCAGCAGGTCATTAATATAATTCAAGTATTTGAATGCGTCCAAGTAGACACCAATGGGGCTATCATTTACGATGTACATTGTGACAATATAAATATTCCTTTGAGAAAATATCAATTTAATACATAAAAATTCCTTGTCAAGTGCAAATGGGACGTAGATTTCTGACGCAACATAAAACGAAGCGAATTGAAGTAAAATTCTTTAGTTTTCGTCCGTAATCCTCTTACACTCTGGTAAAAGATGTCAAGTGATAGCAACGATTTGTTTGTCCTGTCAAACTCCTTCGAAAAGGGTTACGTGGCAAATGCTTCTTATTAACGAATTCATGAACAAGAATATCATCTGGCCAAAAATGTTTATCAAGTAATAATGTGAACAGCTCCTGTGTAACAAATAGTTTGAAGGACGCGTAATGCGTACTTTTAGTATGTATTTGTTCAATTTTAATATTTGCTTCGCTAAAATGTGACAGTATGTAGTAGGAAATGGCATCACAGTTTGTGTTTGGATCAAAATTCGACAGAAAAATAAATTTAAAACGTTGAGCTGCCTTAAGAATCAGTTTTGAAGTAGCATTATGACCACAGATGGGGAATTAACCAGATAGTCAACTCTGCCTGCAATCCCCTATCACTTTCAACCCGCAAAAAATATTTAATAACGGCCGTAAAATCCTCTCTCAATTTTCACATCTGTGAATACGTGTGAGCCAGACACATGAAGTTAGATCTAATTTACTAGATTATCCGCCAAAAATAATTGTGGGGAGTTTTGCAATATATCCAAATCGCAACAACAAAACAGCTGGTCACGGCGGATGTGTTGGGAAATAGGAAATTCTGTGAAGTGTTGAGTTTATGTGATTCAACTTTTTATTTTATTTTAATATAAATGTTTATAAAGAGACAAAAAATAAGTTACCTAATAAAGTTGTTACAATTTAGTTGGAATATTTTTTGCGGGTATAAGAAATAGTTCTCTATTTTTTATCTTCCTTAAAATAAACATTCTTGGGTTGTTGTACTTTTCCATTTTGGTTAATAAAATGAGATAAAATGCATATTTTATTGTATTATTGCATAAATATTACTAAATTAGTAATGTTTGGGTGTAAAATATTTGTAGTAAATAGTTTGCAATGGTTTTTTATATATATATTAAATTCTTTGATTGTTTTATTACTTATTTATTATTTGATTGTTTTTATTCAACACATGAAAGTTTAATGAATATATGTACATATTCGGGTTCCGTGCATGGATAAAAAAAAGAAAAAGAAGTATTTGTAATCCTTTTTAAATTATGTTGTGTTACAAGATTTGTACGTTTAGTCAATCAATTTTCTTAGCTGTTTCTTTTCTAAGGCGGTTATGTTACATATATATTGAATTAATTAGCCACTTTTTTTAACAGCCGACTTTATTTGTCCAGTTATAATGTTCTGTAATTTTATTTTATATGAAAATAAACAAAACAATTTACTACTACTAATTGCAAATTTTGTTAAAAAAGTGTTTTGATGTACCAAAAATAATATTTGTAAGAATTTGGATTACGTTTTATTAAAAAGCGTTTTAAACCAGTGTTCAATTGTGTAGAGTTACTTAACTGCTTCAATATAACCATCCATAATCTACGAAATCCTTGCTAGTATAGTTATACTTAAATTTATTGTCAACCGAAAATGTATGATGAACTTACTTATTATACATTAGTCACGTTAGTCAATATTATTTTGAATAAATTAGTTAAAACACAACTTTATTCTTAATATTATAATATTTTATTATGTTATTAGTTGTGTGGTAAGTATGTTTTTATCAATCCATATTCACCGCATATTGGCCATGTTTATTTTACACACCCAAATTGTGAGTTGTAATCTGCTGAAATTCATCAACTGTTCCCAACTTCTTGCTATAAAAAATGGCATTTCATGGGCGCGGCAATTAGCCCCATATAATTCGATTTATGTGTGCGTGATTCCCATTTGATTTGCACGTAAAAGCCCATATAAGTGCAAATTATGTGGGGCTTATCAGTTCGACTTAGCATGTAGGCAAGGTGAGATATTCGCTCTCGAGTTGACTATCTGGTTAATTCCTCATCTGTGATTATGACTTAAGTCTTCGGAACGTTCAGTTGAAGCTTGAATAATAGGTACCGTTACAGCTGATGTTTTTGATGTGTTTCTGCAGAAGCTAGCGATTGTTGCAGTGGTGCACTTGGCAACGATGATAAAGACAATCGTGGCCCAGGTGCAGGATGTTTTGATGTTGATTTCAATGTTGAAGACGATGTGTGTGATGAAGATGAGGAAAACAATATTGGCTTAGGTTGCGACAAGGATAGAGTAGGTACTACGGAAGTTGTTGCCGGAGGTAACGATGACGAAGATTTTGACGTTGATATGGCAGGTATTGATGACGAAGTTGAAGGTAATGTAGATTTTGTATTGCGATTTGAAGAGGCCGGTTTCTTACTTTTAGAAATTAAAGGTGTGAGCAGCATATTTTTTCTTTTTATCGTTTCTGAGCGAGTGATGCAATTTGGACCAGGAAGAACTGATTTATTTGGAGTTGAGTTGATTTGCAATCCTATATTATTAGTTTTAGGGGTGCATGACGTCATACTCGTTTAATTGCCATTTAAAGATACAGATGACTGCCGAACATTTTTTAGGTGCTCAGATAGAATAGCACATGCGTCAGTTAAAATATTCAGCTTTTCTTCCAACAAATCTAAGTGGTTTGTGTGTATTGCGCAATTTAAGCAACTTATTTTGTTTTTTGTTTTATAATGAAACGTGTCCTTATTACACTTGGCTTGAGTGTAAAGTTGGATTTATGTGCCTTATTTGTCATACAAACCACTTTACATTAATATTCAAACTTATATTTATTATACCCTATCCTAAGGGTATATCAATGTTGACACATAGTTTGTAACATCCACAGATGAGGAATTAACAAGATAGTCAACTAGAGAGGGAATTTCTCAGCTTGCCTACAAGCTAAGTCGAGCTGAAAATACCCACATATTTTGCGCTTATACTCGTTTTTACGTGCAAATCAAATGGGAACCGTGCACACATGTATCGAATTATATTGGTTTTCATGGGGGCGGCCATTGAAATGAAATACAATTTTTTATAGCAAAAAGTTGGGAACAGTTGATGAATCTGATCAGATTACACCTCACAATTTGGGTGTGTAAAATAAACATGCAAAATATGCAGTGAATATGGATTTATAAAAACATACTTACTACACAATTAATAACGTAATAAAATATTATAATATTGACAATAAAGCTATGTTATAACCAATTTATTCTAATTTTTAATGAAAAATAATCAAAATAATATTAATTAACATGACTAAAATATAATAAGTAAGTTGATCATACATTTTCGGTTGACTTAACTACACTAATAAGGACTTCGTAGGTTATGGATGGTTATATTGACTCTTAGTAACTCTTCAAAGTTAAACATTGGTTTAAAACGCGTTTTAATATAACTTAATCCAAATTCTTACAAATATTATTTTTGGTACATGAAAACACTTTTCTAGCAAAATTTGCAATCACTTATTAGTAGTAGTAGTAAATTATTTTGTTTATTTTCATATAAAAAGAGTTGCAAAACATAACTTGACAAATAAAGTCGGCTGTTAAAAAGAGTGGCTAATTAAATCAATATTTATATGTAACATAATGTACATGCTTATTTATGATATGTACTCAACTACCATGCATTTTCGATAGAAAAATATATATGTATAAATTTATATATATATTAATATATATATTTATGCAGTGCATTCCAGCTACCTTCTGTTCTCCTTCTTCTAGCGCTTGCTATAAATTTTAAAATAAAGCATAAAGCAACTTACATATATAAAAAATATCCAAAGCCGCCTGTTGAAACTTAAGTCTACGCAATCTGACCTTCCTATTAGATTTTCCCAACACACTCATTCCCAAATGCACGATTCAATATTTTCACCTTAAGCACATTAAGTTTCGCACATTTCATACAATAAAATAGACACCTGCCCCAAGCCCAGACATTGTATCGGATTTCGTCTGACGCTGATAAGCAAATTCCCAATTTTCCCAACTCTAAAAATGTATTCCCACGATCTAGGTGTAAGAAAAATAGTATTTAAGCTTTGGAAATTTGTAAATAAAATCACTTGTCACAAATCAGTCCAAGTCTTTGTTTATAGATCAAAACAGATCTATTCATTTTTGGTGACCCCGACGTGATCTTGCTTCCCCCCACCAGTGGTAAGGGGCAAATCATTCTATCCGAAATAAGCGTAACCAGGGCTTCAAACATTGGTTCCTTTTTTTTTTGTTGTTTTCTGATCGTACTCTCAGAATAAATCAAAGCGTAACCAGGGCTACAACACTGGTATCAACACAACATATATCAACGGATAACTACAGTCATGGATGAGATTGAAGTATTCCGCATCATTGCCAGGCAGAAGGCGTTATCGGACGAGCTGCAGAAGTTGCAGATAAACACTGGAAAAGATGGTCCCGGCAGGAAAACAAGCTCATACCGGGACAAGAGATTGAGTCTCATCGAAGGCATATGGCTGGAGTTCAGCGAGAATCATGAACGAGTAAAAGATTCTGTCAAGGCTGACACACCCTATATGCAATGCAACACCTTCGCTAAGGTAAAGCAGATTTACGAAGAGATAAAGAAATATTTGCTCTCAATTCCAGACGACAAAGATGCGAATCCCACAAGCGGCAAGCAACTATTGTCTGGATCAACTGAAGAGCTATACACAGGCATCAATCCGATACCCGAGGTGGTAAAAATTGTTCGACGGCAGAAGTCGATTGCACAAATATTGCAACGGGTGTTTACCAAGCTTGACGAAAGGTCTATGGAAGCATGGACTACTACGTTCTGTCAGCTGCAGTTAAATACAATAAATAAATATTGGGGCCAAATAGAGGAAATACATCAACAAATCGCAGAACTATTAGAAGACACTCATGCAGAAGAATACCAATTGGAGGGATATCTAACGTTGGAGGATAAAGTAAACAGCAATATGATTGCGTTATCCACACGACTAGAAGAGTTAACAACTCATCGAATGACATCCCAAGCTACATCGACATCTGCAATAAGCATGCCTAGCGCCACATTGAATTTACCTAAAATCACCCTACCGAAGTTCGATGGGGACTACCTACAGTGGCGACAGTATAGTGACTTGTTCACTGAATTAGTGCATAATCAACCAATTGCTAACTGCCAGAAGTTGTTCTATCTTAAGACAACACTTACTGGGGAAGCCGAGAAATTAATTCGGCACTTCACAACCTCTGACGCCAACTATATTGCTGCGTGGAAAGTAATCACAGAGCGGTATGAAAATACACGGCTGTTAGTCACCGCTTTAATAAATAAGCTTATGGCCCAGCCCGTAATTCAGCACGAAGGAGCGAGTCAAATAAAATCATTGCACGACACGACATTGGAATGCCTATTGAGTCTGCAAAACCTCGAAATCGAGACATCAAATTGGGATCCACTTTTAATGAATATACTTCTGAGGAAGTTGGATCGAAACACACTGACCATTTGGGAACAATCCCTGAAGAAACCGAAGGCGCTACCCAGTTTCCATGAGTTCCTTTCATTTTTGGAGACTAGATTCCAATCATTGGAGGCACTGGGTACTAAAACCAACAAATTAAATGTCGATGATACCAAACGATTGGCGCGAGTAACTCTTGCAGCGAAGAAAGAGACAGGTATTAGATGTGCCATTTGCGATGAACATAATCATCCCATTTTCAAATGTCCCAAATTTCTACAACTCACGCCAGTGGAAAGACTCAAGCAAGTGAAGGTGTTGAGCAGATGCTTCAATTGCTTAAGAGTCGGTCATCAAACCTCAAATTGTACTTCGGGACATTGCACTAAATGCGAGAAATTTCACCACACACTGCTCCATATCCAAACACCAGAGGTTAAAGAGAAACAAATGAACACTCAAATACCAACAATCGACAATAGAACTAGCTTGTCAACAACTAATTCAGACGATATGGTATCAAAATATGTTTTCCTGGGAACAGCTGTAATTAATGTTCTTTCACGGAATAACAGTCCTACCAAGGCAAGAGCATTGCTGGATTCGGGATCGCAAATGAGTTTCATCACCGAAAAACTAGCAAATCAACTTGGGCTAGCTTCTAAACATGAATCATTGCAAGTTTCTGGAATGGGAGATTACCCTATCCAGGTCAGTAAGACAGTGAATCTGTACCTTCAGTCACGCGTTACTGGCTACAGTACAAATTTACAAGTTTATGTGCTGAAAACGATAACATCCAGGCAACCCAGCCAATACGTCGATAATAGTCAATGGCGACTACCAAAGAATATCAAACTAGCCGATCAAACGTTTAACCAACCTCAAGAAGTGGATATTCTCATCGGAGCAGAACTTTATCCCGAGCTTCTGTCGATAGGACAGATAAAAATCAATAACGGAGGGCCCACGTTGCAGAATACTTTACTGGGATGGGTAGTCATTGGAAGGACTACATTTGAAGTACCATCAACATTATTTTGCGGCATCGGAGTCGACACTTCATCATTGGATAATCTGGTGGAACGGTTTTGGAACTTGGAGGAAGCTCCAGTTACATCTGCATTTAAACAAAAGCAATTGTCAAAAGTGGATCGGCAGTGTGAGGAAGTGTTCACAACATCAACAAAAAGAACAAATTCTGGTCGTTATATTGTGAAGCTGCCGTTCAAACATAACCCAAGCAGTCTTGGGGAATCGAGGGAAATAGCTACTCGAAGATTTCTCAGCTTGGAGAAGAGATTGAGTAAACTGCCGCTAATTCGTCAACAGTATTCTGAGTTCATGACGGAATATATCGAATTAGGTCATATGAAGGAAGTTGATGAAAAATCAATAAAAACCCCTAATTTCTTTCTACCACACCATTGCGTGCTGAGGCCAGAAAGCAGTACCACAAAGTTACGGGTGGTATTCGATGGATCCTCAAAGACATCAACGAATATATCACTCAACGATATTTTGCACACTGGACCAGCATTGCAGAATGACCTACTCTCCATTCTTCTACGCTTCAGAGTCCATACGTATGTATTTACGACCGACATCTCCAAGATGTATCGCCAAATATTGATGGATGACTACAGCAAACAGTTCCAGCATATCATTTGGAGAGATACTGCGAATCAACCACTGAAGGTTTATCAGCTAAACACCGTTACCTACGGAACCAAATCTGCACCTTACCTAGCGATAAGATGTCTTCAAGATTTGGCCGAAACAGCAGATAGCAGGCATACACTGGCAGCGACCATTATTCAGCAAGATATCTACATGGATGATATCTTAACGGGCACCAACGACCTCAATGAGGCTCTTCGCATGAAGAAGGAGCTTACAGGTTTACTAGCAGAAGGACAATTTCATCTGCGAAAATGGTGTTCAAATACACCAGCACTCCTGGCGGATATACCCAAGGCAGACTGTGAAGCGGAAAATGTGCTACCCGATCAAAAGGAAGGATCAGTTAAAACTCTTGGTATGACCTGGTTGCCGTCATCGGATCAATTCCTCATCAAAACTAAATGGACAGAAGCAACAAGGGTGACGAAGCGATCAATATTGGCGGACACTGCTCATATTTTCGATCCAATGGGAATTATGGGTCCAGTAGTTATACTAGCCAAAGTATTTATACAAGAGTTATGGATCTCAAAATTAGATTGGGACGCTGCATTACCAATGTCGATGCACACTAAATGGACTGCCTTTAGAAAGAGCCTGCTCCAACTCAACAACCTAAAGATACCACGGCACATAATGTTAGCAGATTCAACTGGTGCGGAGCTTCATGCTTTCTCCGACGCTTCTCAGCGGGCATACGGAGCCGTAGTATATCTGAAGTCTACAAATCATCGAGGAGAAGTCAGTGTACAATTGGTATGCTCAAAATCCCGTGTAGCCCCAATCAAACAACAGACCATACCCCGTCTGGAACTATGTGCCGCTAAACTCATGACAAAATTGATAAAGTTTGTGAAAGAAAACTTACCAATCGAAATCAAGGAAACCACTTTCTGGACGGACTCACGAATTGTATTAGCATGGATACACACGCAATCGCCCTTGCAAACATTCGTAGCTAATCGTGTTTCCATCATTCAAGACGAAACTAGGAAAGGCCAATGGAAATTCGTCAACACTGATCTTAATCCAGCGGATCTACTATCTCGGGGCTTATTTCCAGAGCAACTAATAAGGTCCTGCATGTGGTTCCATGGACCCCCATTCTTACAACAAACTCGAGACGACTGGCCAGCACAACCGCAGCTGATAAAAGAAGAAGAGGTGCCCGAAATTAAGCAAATTAAAACAGTCTTAGCAGCAGCGAACACAGGAATGCACTTTCTTGAGCACATCAACCATCGAAATTCTTTCTCAACACTACGAAAAATAACAGCATATGTCATAAGGTTCATAAGTAACCTCAAAAGAGCAAGAACTTACAGGCTTTTGGACAAAGTTCTCTCAGTACAAGAACTAAAAGCAGCCAAAATTGTTATAATTAAACATTTACAAGAAACAGCATTTTCGGAAGAGATGAAGTTACTCAAGAAATGCGGACAAGTATCAGGAAAAAGCCGCCTAAGCTCATTGTCACCCTTCCTAGATGACAAAACTATCATTAGAGTGGGAGGGCGTTTGGAAGCGTCCGGTCTCCCATATGATGCCAAACATCAGGTTATTCTACCAAACTCTCATGTTTTCACCAGATTATTAATGACACAATTGCATTACGATAACCTACATGCAGGACCGCAAGCATTACTCGCTGCATCAAGACAATATTACTGGATTTTGAGAGGGAAACAACTGGCTCAAACCATCGTACACAACTGTATACGCTGTTTTCGAGCAAAACCAAAGGGTATCGAGCAATTAATGGGCAATTTACCCCCCGAAAGAGTTCAACCGTCAAGACCATTTCAAAATGTAGGAGTAGACTTTCTTGGCCCAGTCTACATACATTATAAAATCCGTGGTAAACAACCAACAAAAGCATATGTGTCTGTATTCATATGCTTTTCTACCAAGGCGGTACATCTGGAATTAGTAACGGATCTCACAACACAAGCATTTATTGGAGCACTAAAAAGATTCGTGGCGCGACGAGGATGTCCAGCTAAAATATTTTCGGACAATGCAACAAACTTCATGGGAGCCCGGAATGAATTAAACGAAGTTTACTCAAAAATCTTTGCGAATAAAGGAACAGCAGCTATTAAAAACCACTGCGCCGAAAAATGTATCGAGTGGACACCGATTCCTCCAAGATCACCACATTTCGGAGGTTTATGGGAAGCCGCGGTCAAGTCGGCTAAACACCACATAAAACGGGTATTCTCTGGTGCAGCTTTAACACAAGAAGAATTCACCACTGGTCTTGCGCAAATAGAAGCTGTTCTCAATTCAAGACCATTGACTCCGATGTCTTCAGATCCAAACGATCTAGAGGTTCTCACTCCAGGACATTTTTTAATTGGGGCCCCACTGACAACTATCATCGATCCAGATTACAAGACATCTTCCATCACGCACGTAGCACGCTGGAATCTAGTTACATCAATACACCGAGAGTTTTGGCGTAGATGGAGCAGCGAATACCTGCAAGATATCCAGCAGAAGTATAAGTGGAAGCATCCCCAAGAAGATATCCAACCAGGAACCCTTGTACTAATAAAGGAAGATAACCTACCCCCTCTAAAATGGCTAATGGGAAGAATTATCAGGACACTTCCAGGTCCCGACGAAAGGGCACGGGTAGTCGATATCAAGACATCTAATGGAGAAGTACGAAGATCCATAGCTAAGATCTGTCCACTGCCTTCAGAAATACAGCAAAAACCGCCAAAGGAGTCCCTTACTAAGCCTACAGTAGTATTAAGAACTTCGGGCGTAAATCATCCTCTCAAAGGCAGATTCCTTCCTATAAACACTAGAGCTGATAATTCAGCTCTTAAACGAAAACGTTCAGTATCTGTTACAAATCAACAGCCAAAATTAAACCCACTCAAAACACTTTTAATGGGCTTATTAATAATTGGAACAGCTTTAGCACAAACAGCACCACAAGGTGCAGTGGAAGTTAAAACATTCGATGACAACCCTGGAATATACTTCGAAGACCTAGGTGAAGCTAATTTAATCACTGATGAGTGGAATCTCTTCGTTTATATCAACATGTCCAACTATTGGTACGAGTATCAGGGACTCAAAGATGGCGTCAATAGATTGAAACAAAAATGTGAAACTTTGCAACGACACCCAACTATCATTTGTAACCCAATTATCATGCAACTAGAACAACAACTACAGGAATCTGAAGCCTTGAACGATATCTTGAAACATAGAAATGGTGTAGCTATACGGACAAAACGATCTCCATTTGATGTTATCGGCACGATCGCAAACAAATTGTTCGGTATTCTGGATCAAGATTATGCACATTTCATTGAAGATAACATCGAAAAGGCAAACCAGAACGAGAAACACCTACTGGAATTGAGCAAGAACCAAACATCTATTATCGAATCAACAGCAAACGTTCTCAACAAGTCTATAACTGCAATAAGTACCCAGTTCATTATTGTGAAACAACAATTGACTCAAACGCACCACGCTGTCGATACCCTCAACCAAACACTAATAGAAGCAGAAGTACTTAGCTCAGTTACAATTTATGTGTCTAAGTTAATAGACAGATTTCAACGGACTCAACTAGCGATTCTCGAGGCAGTTACTGATACTCACCAAGGAAGAATTAGTTCACTCCTTTTATCACCAAGCCAACTGTACAAGGAGCTCAACAAAATCCGGAAAGATATACCACCCAACTTAACCTTGCCTGGATACGGTGAGCACAATCTACCAAAGTTATACGAACTTTTAAGAGTGAAGGTCCGTGTAACCTCGACCACAATACTGTTTCTCGTCAAACTACCACTGTTAGGCAACCAAGTCTTCATGCTGTTCAAACTGCTACCATTACCTGTTCCACACAACGGCTCTTTCGTATTCATACAACCATCGACATCGTTTCTGGCCATAACCCCATATAGAGACCAATACTTTCCAGTTTCACAAGTCGAATACCAAGGATGTCTACAAATCGATGAGCGGAAATATATCTGCAAGCAACGCCATCCAATTTTTAACACACATTCAGTGGAAAATCAGTGTGAAATACATTTGCTCAATCACAGAAAACAGTTATCACCTTTCTGTACCATCAAAACTACCAGTCCAGGAAAGATGTGGATCCAATTACACAACCCGAATCACTGGATCTTCGCCTTTCAACAAGAAGAAACTATTTCTATAGTGTGTGGATCCGATATAAGCAGCACCAAGTTACTTGGAGTAGGACTATTAAAATTGGCCCAAAATTGTGCCATAAAGCAACCAACAATGACAATCAATTCTCACAATTTCTACACAGCAAACTCATCGTTCTCATTTTTACCAGCTCTAAACCTTAGTCAGCTCTTAGGAATACCACTTAGAAAATCACTTCAAGATAATCTTCAGGAGACGATTGAAGTAAATGAATCCATCATTCGCGGAGATGATGACCTAGCCCTATTAATTAAGAAGATTGCAGATCAAAAAACTCAACAAAACCTACCAAACTTATTAACTCATCATGACATACATCAATACACCATTGGATACATATCGTTTTTTGCTGTTTTGTTGCTGATTTTTGTCATATTTTCCCAAAGAAGAAAAAACAAGATAGATCTTAATCCAAAAAACATAGTATTTGAGCTCCAGGATCTCAACGCCGGGGAGAATGTTGAAACTTAAGTCTACGCAATCTGACCTTCCTATTAGATTTTCCCAACACACTCATTCCCAAATGCACGATTCAATATTTTCACCTTAAGCACATTAAGTTTCGCACATTTCATACAATAAAATAGACACCTGCCCCAAGCCCAGACATTGTATCGGATTTCGTCTGACGCTGATAAGCAAATTCCCAATTTTCCCAACTCTAAAAATGTATTCCCACGATCTAGGTGTAAGAAAAATAGTATTTAAGCTTTGGAAATTTGTAAATAAAATCACTTGTCACAAATCAGTCCAAGTCTTTGTTTATAGATCAAAACAGATCTATTCACCGCCTAAGAAAAGAAACAGCTAAGAAAATTGATTGACTAAGCGTACAAAGTTTGTAACACAAAATAATTTAAAACGAATTAAAAATACTTCTTTTCCCCTTTTTTTTATCGATGCACGGAACCCGTGTATGTATGCATGTTCATTAAACTTTTATATATTAAATAAAAACATAAGAAAAGGCTACAGTCCGCTTGGGGCGAACATTATGATACCCTATCCATATCCCTATATGCCCCAAAGAAAGAAGCATTAAGAATATGATGGATAGCATTTTATTTCGTTCTATTAAATTTATAAAAAAATACATTTTTTGCAAAAACGCCCCCAAAAAGTGGGCGCGGCTAATGGACGATATATTGGAAAAAATATTGGCTAAATATCTTGTTAAACATTTCTTTTCGCTTTCTATGAAAATTTTCGAAGAAAACAGCATTTTAGTGAAAAACGCCCACAAAAAGTAGGCGTGGCAAAAAACTTTATATGAAAGACTTATAAAGGAGGGCAGTGCCTACATATCTTCTGAAGTTTATAACGCTCTATCTCTCTAACTTTAGCTTTAAAACGGTTTTTTCTAAATTGTGGGCGTGGCAGTGGGCGTATTCAAAAAAATTTTACACTTAACCATTTCGGAGCCCTAGGGAGTATGTGGTCTAAATTTCAACTTCCTAGCTTAATTTTAAAGGCCTAAAAATTGCGTACGGACGCCCACAATTTTTAAAAAAAACCGTTTTGAAGCTAAAGTTAGAGAGATACAGTGTTACAACCTTCGCAAGATATGTAGGCACTGCCCTCCTTTATAAGTTTGTCATATAAGGTTTTTTGCCACGCCTACTTTTTGTGGGCGTTTTTTAATAAAATGCCTGTTTTTTCGAAAATGTTCATAGAACGCAAAAAAAAATGTTTAGTAATGTCATGTTTATACCCTATCCTAAGGGTATATTAATTTTGACACATAGTTTGTAACACCCCTTAATATCCGTCGTAGACCCATAAAAGTATATATATTTATGATCAGGACCAAATGCTAAGACTATTTAGCAATGTCCGTCCGTCCGTCCGTCCGTCCGTACGCAATTTTTAGGCCTTTAAAATTAAGCTAGGAAGCTAAAATTTGGACCACATATTCCCTAGGGCTCTGAAATGATTAAGTGTAAAATTTTTTTGAATACGCCCACTGCTACGCCCACAATTTAGAAAAAACCGATTTAAAGCTACAGATGGACAGATAGAGGGTTATAACCTTCACAAGATATGTAGGCACCGCCCTCCTTTATAAGTCTTTCATATAAAGTTTTTTGCCACGCCTACTTTTTGTGGGCGTTTTTCACTAAAATGCTGTTTTCTTCGAAAATTTTCATAGAAAGCGAAAAGAAATGTTTAACAAGATATTTAGCCAATATTTTTTCCAATATATCGCCCATACAAAGTTTTTGGCCACGCCCACTTTTTGGGGGCGTTTTTTCAAAAAAACTTTTTTTTTTTTTAATTAATCGAACTAAATAAAATGCTATGCATCATCTTCTTTCTTTGGGGCTTATAGGGATATGGATAGGGTATCATACTGTTCGCCTCAAGCGGACTGTAGCCTTTCCTTATGTTTTATGTTCAGTTTGGTTTGCCATTTCATCATGAACAGGTTGACAAATGAACAACGCTTGCAAATCTTGCAAATTTATTTCGAAAATAATGGTTCAGTTCGCGAAGTTTACCGCAGGCTGCGTTCTTTTTATGGTCGACATAATCGTCCATCAGAGCAGTTAATTCCATGGATCCTTTTTGCACTACGTTTACTCTATGTGATAATACGCATCTGCAGAGACGTGGAACAGTGCGCACCGAAGAAACAATTGCCGCTGTAGAGCAAAGTGTTGAAGAGGACCCGAATGAATCGATTCGCTAACGTGCACAGCAATTGGAGCTTTGTCCATCAACTTTATGGAAGATTTTGTGCAAAGATCTCTCCTTACGACCCTACAAGGTCCAGCTTGTGCAAGAATTAAAGCCGCGAAACCATGCAATGCGTCGTGATTTTGGTGTATGGGCCGAAAATGAGATTGATATCGATGCTGATTTTCATAGCAAAATTTTGTTCAGTGATGAGGCTCATTTTGGGTTGAATGGCTACAAGCAAAATTGCCGCATTTGGAGTGAAAAGAATCCACATGAGACCCTTGAAACGCCATTACATCCACAAAAACTGACTGTTCTGTGTGCTCTATGGGCTGGTGGAGTCATTGGGCTATACTTCTTCCGAAATGATGATGGAGAGTCAGTTACCGTTAATGGAGACCGGTATAGAGCAATGATAACCGACTATTTTGTTCCCGAATTGGACAGTATGAATGTGGATGAGATGCGGTTCCAACAAGACGGCGCTACATGAAACACAGCGCACGTTACAAACGATTTATTGAAGGAAACATTCGATTTCGCGATCCACAAATCCACTAATAAAAAATTCGTTCGAACATAACCTTAAAATTAACAAATCTTGCTGCTAAGGGATCATTCACATGAGATCGAAAGCGAACTGCGAACAAGGGAATATTCGTAAATTCTAACATTTGTTTCACATGACAACCTATTTTTGGTCGCAGGTACCCGCGAATATGATTTGTAAATGTTAGCAGCATGACGTGTCAATTTTAAGTTTATGTTCGAACGAATTTTTCATTCGTGGATTTGTGGATCGTGTTGGTATTATGTGGATTATGAATAAAGAGTGACAGTTCGCGGCAAAAATTTGTTAATTCGCAGGAAAATGTTTGTAATTGTAAATATTGCTATTTAAATCAATTTAGACTCTAGACTAGGAGATTTCAGCGAGAATTAGTGGAGAAAAATGTTATTGGGACCAGGTAATGTGCCACCTAGCTCACATAGTTTGAAACAGTAATGTGTCTACAGTCCTGTCAGTTGCTGTATATATGTATTGAATTTTTTAAATTTTCAAAACATTCCGAAATAAAATTCATGAAACAACTGGCAAATACGTAAGTGCTTTTGACGAAAATAAATTTATAAAAAATTAACCAGTTCCAACTATAATTTGTTTAATTTGTAATATGTGAACAATTTTTAGTCTAACATTTATTTGTTTATGTGAATAATTGCATGTCTTTATACATTTATATGTTTTTATAGTTGAAATATTAAAAGTGAAGATATTATATGGAAGAATCAAAGCAATATTAAAAGGAAAAACGCACGCATTACTGCGGCGTTCCTCAGTGCAGTAACTATAGGTATGGAGAGACCTCGATGCATAAGATTCCGAGTCATGTTCCATCGAACCGTAAGGAACATTTAAAGTGGTAGGTAATTTAAAAAAAAAGGGAATGTGCTTTCACTTCTCACCAACGCCAGCGTTGAGCACACACATTTCTATTCGCTCGGATCTAATGCCAGATGCTTTAGTTCAACTTCATGTAGATGTACATAGCCTTTCATTCATTTCTGTCGTTTGGACAACGTTGCCAATAATTTTGTCTTTGTGGGACAAAGCTGTGCCAATGGAGTATACCCAACCAGCATCAAATTTTCGCCATCTCGCTATGGTCGAACAGTTTCCTTAAAACTTGTATCACTTTTGTCCATATAAATTTTTGCTCCATCGTCTTCAATGTCGCTATTGTTGTTCGTGTTGTACTTTTTCTTCTCTCCATTTAGCCACGAGATTATGATCAGGATTACAGGGATCATAACCCTACCACTTTACTGCATTCCTACTGGTCCGCCTGTGGGGTTCGCCGGTTCGACCTCAAAAGTTATCTGCAGGCATCCCGATTTAGGATCACTTCGTCATTAAGGCCAATCAAATGCTGGTGTTTCTGCATTCGTGTGATCCAGGAGTTTTTAGGCATGCCTCTCTTACGCGATTGTAAGGGAACGTTGATTGTCATTGCCTTTTTGACGGTGTTCGTAGGATCCCTCCTTTGAACATGACAATACTAACTGAGTCGGTCGTGCTCCAATTTTTTCGAGATGGGTTCTTTGACGTGAAGGCTTCCTCGGATGGAACTTCTAATTCACTTGGGAACCACCACCCCATTCAAATAAATATTCGGAATGGGTTGACTTGGGTCAGAGAATGGGCAGTACAGATACTCTGTCTTTTTTTGGCTAATACGATACCCATTCCCTTCTAAAACATTTACCCAAACTTCAAGTGCTCGTTGCAGGGAAGTCTGATCGTCACTTATGATGGCCCCACCGTCAGCATAGAATAACTGATGCACTTTAGGGTCCGTCACTTTTCCCTCAAGCAGATAATCTAGGACCGTAATAACGAGCAAAGGACTTAAGACACTTCCCTGGTAAATACCGACTTTTATTGGAAATTCATCGGTGACTCCTGCGGGACATATGACTTTTGTCTTCCCTTCCGCGTACATGTCCATGATCATCTGTATGTAGGTTTCAGGAACTCCTCGTTGTCTTAGCGCTACCCATATCAGATCTCTTAGTTGTCTATCGAATGCTTTTTCAAAATCAACCAGAATCATATGCAGATCCTTTAAGGAATCACGATGCTTATACTTTGGATTGCATCTATGGTTGATTTACCCGCGAAAAACCCGCACTGGTCGTCATCAGAAATATTATTATATGTCTTAGGCGTCCATATAATACCCGCTTAACGAATTTCCTGTGAATTTTTTCTTCTCTTGTTCATGTTTTGTCGAAGCTCGTAGGTTACCTGGTTCCTATCAGCAAGCGAAGAAGATAATTCCTCCAACTCCTGATACAGACTTCTCATACACTTAGCTTGAATTTGGGCACACTTTTTCTCCGCGATACTTTTGCAACGTCTATATTTCACTTCAAGCCGAGCCTTTTCAACTATATTATTAGAGGCGCACTTTGAAAGCCACTTTCTTTTCCTTGATTGCTGCTTGAATTTCCTCTGTCCACCACCAAGTTTCCTTTCCATGCTGGTAGCGACCCTTCGAAGCTCCAAACTGTACTTTAGCTTCCTCTAAGCAGGGTCGTTGTAGGGAATCCCACATATCTTTTGCACTGCACTCTTCATCCTCAACTTCGTTGGTGTTATTACGGAGGAAATTTTTCATGTTTCATTTTTCATTTTCAACATCTGTTGACAACTGGTCAAGTGAGTGTCTAAAGTAGTTATGTATTATATGGGCGTGACAATTGGCTTTAATAATATTACTATTTTCTTTTTGAAGCCCAGTGAATAAAGAGTTGTTCCTGCCAAAGTTGGAATTAGTGTTATCTGCACTGAAAGCAGTAACTTGTTCAAATGACAACTCATACCTATCAAAACAATCTTTGACCATTTTCAGCATACCAGTTGCGGTTTTATCGGCGTTTTCAATAAAATCCAATAATTTGTTTTGAATACCATTTTCCATTGAAAAGTATTGGATGCATATGGGAAACATTTTTCTATTTTTATGGTTTGACGCATCCAATTGAAGTGTAAAAGGTACCTTACTTTTCTTCAAAAAAAGCAAAACATCTTCCAGAGAGTGTTCTGCTATCACCAAAGCTATAGCTTCTGCTTTTGTAGCTCCACATGAAATTTTGCCACATATAAATGAATCTGGTGCTGTCTTTTTAAACAACTTAAGTCCACAGTCCAGTGAATTGTAAGATAAATTGTGTTTAATATTATGGAAACATGAGCAACTTCCAAGGCAACAACTGCTAGTTCTTCACTACTTCCTTGAGTAACAAAAAATGTTGATAACAAATTACTCGAAGCTGAAGCTCTTGACCTTTCAATATGCTGTTTTCGTTTTTGATGTTCTGTCACTGAAAGGTATCCCTTGAAAGTAACAGTAAAACTTGAGCAACAAATTTTGCAATATGCTTCTTTTGCAGATTTGTCGGATTTATTAAGCCAATTATGCTGCTTTTCCCATGTCTTATGATATGAGCACTGCCTTTTTGTTTTTGCCGCACATTTAGAGGTTTCTGCTACACTCTCTTTCTCGGATTGTGAAGTTGACATCGTCTGTTTTATAAAATTTTATTTTATTTATATTGGGTTTCATGTTCCAATAATAATATTTACCTTCCCAAACAGAATTTAATTTACAGAAACAAAACAAACCAACGATTAAAACGTTAAGAATAAATGATTTAATTCAAAAGTGACATCTATCATAATTTGGATTGTATATAACAGCCGAGTAATCGCGTCCAGTAAAATTAATGGGAGTGAATGCGTGCAGCAAAAGAGGGTGTGTTCCCTGTGCATGCCATTTAGAAGACGTATGGCACACTAAATAAACTTTAGATTTTTGAAACATTTTCAAGTAAGGGTGGAGAGGAGGACAAGTAAGAAGTAAGAGAGGACAGGAGGACAGGAGGACAAATAGTTAAAAAGGAGGACTGTCCTCCCAAATGGAGGACGGTTGGGAACCCTAGTTCCATAAACAAAATCAATTTTGTTTGTACAGACAGCAATTGCAACTATAGTTTCAGGGTTTCCACTTGGTGGCAGAGCTCGAAAATAATACTTAAGGATTATTATTCAGATGAACGCGACTATGTGCAACTCTGCCAACGTACTCTTCCATTGCGTTCCGCACTTTAAACCAAACTGTCAAAGTGAGGCGAGTTGCATATTTTCTCAGTCTGTTCTGAGCCACGGCCGAGTGCGCAATCGAGCTCGCCTGAAACCATCATCTATAACTAAGTTTTTAAATTCTTTTTTTTCGCTCATCCATCGACATCAAGTCATCATCATATCTAAAACACAAATATTTTGGTCCTTAACGAGCCGAATCAGGCAATATTAATTTCATCCAAAAAAAAAAAAAATATATAAAAATCGAAATATCTAAAATCTATTCATCAAAAAAATATTCATGTGTAGCCAATGCATATGGCACATGGTTGCACACATGAATCTATACAAAGAGGAGCAGAACATTAAAAGAAAAAAAACATAAGAAAAGGCTACAGTCCGCTTGGGGCGAATAGTATGATACCCTATCCATATCCCTATATGCCCCAAAGAAAAAAGCATTAGAAGATGATGGATAGCATTTTATTTCATTCTATTAAATTTACAAAAAAAAAATATTTTTTGAAAAAACTCCCCCAAAAACTTTGTTGGAAAAAATATTGGCTCAATATCTTGTTACAAATTTTTTCCCTTTCTATGAAAATTTTCGACGAAAACAGCATTTTAGTGAAAAACGCCCACAAAAAGTAGGCGTGGCAAAAATCTTTATATGACAAACTTATAAAGGAGGGCAGTGCCTATATATATTCTGAAGGTTATAACGCTCTATCTCTCTAAGTTTAGCTTTAAAACCGTTTTTTATAAATTATGGGCGTGGCAGTGGGCGTATTCAATAAAATTTTACGCTTAACCATTTCGAAACGCTAGGGAGTATGTGGTCCAAATTTCAACTTCCTAGCTTAATTTTAAAGGCCTAAAAATTGCGGTAATTGCTAAATAGTTTTAGGATTTAATCCTGATCATAAATATACATTCTTTTATGGGTCTACGACGAATATAAAGGGGTGTTACAAACTATGTGTCAAAATTAATATACCCTTAGGATAGGGTATAAACAGCAGCAAACAACGTGAAAACTAAAGCAGTGGCAGACGACAACGGCAGTACAAAAAAAAACGGCAGCAAACAAGGAGAACGAACAGCAGCGGCAGGCGATAAACAGCAAAATAAATCATCGCCAAACGAGAAGAAAACAACACAAAAAAAACCAGAAGAAGCGATCATCACAGCAGTTACAAGGTGCGTATATTCAATTTTTACACTGTGAAAAAATAAATATATATCTTTTGGAAAAAAAAAAATATTTTATTAAATCGTAGTTAGACACATTATTAATATTAAAATTTCTATTGTGCGTACGGTCGTCAATTTTGCCGACAAAAAAAATAATAGTGAACAGTTATACTAAATCATTACATTAACCGCGTGATTCGAGTTTTTCAAAACTAAAACATTTTTCATCTTCGTTCATTTCGATTTTTATCCATCTTTGGAAAATTTCAGGGCGTTTTATTTTTTTTCCGGCGTTAGTTCTTTGGAACTTTCCTCCAATTGTCATTGCAAAATCATACGGTGTGCAGCCAACGGTTTCGTGATCCGTTATTGGCGTACATGCCACACTTGTGGTACAGTTTATGCAAGTACATATTGAATTCATCGTTAAGCTTTTTTTTAATTTTTCTTGGTTGTGGTTTGCAGTTTTGGAGAATTATACAATTGCAATTAATGCCAAATTATATTCTCGAGAGTTTGTGTGGGATTCGCTCTGCTCTGTGGTGAAATCATACGTTTTTCCGCCAACGGTTTCGTGTCCCGTTATTGCCATAATCTGTTATACCATTTTGTATGAAAGCTTCTACCATAACTCGTCGTTGCTTTCTAACTTTTTCTCGATTCTTTTTCAATTTCACTTGAGATTTGAGATTTTATATCTATTCATCTATTGCCTCGACTTACAGTTGCTATTAGATTTTTCTTCATTTTAACATATCACGTGAGACTAGCTGTAGCGTTTTGTATGCACGCGTCTTTTTTATCGATTATTGAATTTCACGTGAGATTCTAGTTATATCTATTCATCTATCGCCTCGACTCGCAGTTGCTGTTAGATTTTTTTTTTTGATTTCCACATATCTTGTGAGGCTGTCTATAGGCTCGTGAAGCTACTATCCCAACTCGTCGTTGCTTTCAAACTTATTTCTCGATTCTTTTTCAATTTCACTTGATTTGAGATCTTATATCTATTCATCTATTGCCTCGATCGTTACTTTCAAACTTATTTCTCGATTCTTTTTCAATTTCACTTGAGATTTGAGATTTTATATCTATTCATCTATTGCCTCGACAGTTGCTATTAGATTTTTCTTCATTTTAACATATCACGTGAGACCGGGTGTAGCGTTTTGTATGCACGCATCTTTTTTCTCGATTATTTAATTTCACGTGAGATTCTAGTTATATCATTCATCTATAGCTTCGACTCGTAGTTGCTGTTCGATTTTTTTTGATTTTCACATATCTCGTGAGGCTGGCTATACCGTTTTGTATGAAAGCTACTATCCCAACTCGTCGTTGCTTTTAAATTTATTTCTCAATTCTTTTTCAATATCACGGTAGATTTGAGATTAAATTATATCTCTTCATCTGTAACTTCAACTTGAAGTTGCTATCACCCTTTTCTTGGTCTTTACTATCACGTCCAACAGATATCAGAGGTGCGTGGAACTAGATGTCGAGGAAACTAGCCAAAGTGATTTTTTGGAAGCTACCAAATCCAAATATAGATCCTTCTGCACTGCATAATTTAGCAAAAGCGCAACCACCAGTGGATTTCGAACAAAATCGATTATTAGAACACACCGATGATAAGTTCAACTCTATCAAGGTACCCCCTTGTGATACGGATGTATTTTTCGGAAATTATGTTGATTTGTCATCTTTTCGAGATATGTTTTCTGCCATTTACATCAACAACACGCGCCTCAATCCCGTACAAAAGTTGTTTCATTTGCGGGCCAAGACAAGAGGAGACGCAAGGAATATTGTCAGCAAATTCGCTTTAACCAATGCGAACTTTTCCCTTGCTTGGCAAGCATTGCGGGATGATTACGAAAAAAAGCGCATGTGCATACGGAATCAGGTCGTGCAATCAAAAAACTCCAAACGATATCAATGATGCTGTGACTGCACTCACAAACAAAGGAGTGGCGGTAGAGACGTGGGATTCCATATTATTTTACCTCTGTTCATCCCATCTCCCTGAAACAACAATAGCCTTGTGGGAGCAAAGCCTTAGCAATGCGATGGAAATCCCAAAACGGACTGACATGGATAAATTTGTTACCAATCGATGTCGTGCTCTTTAAACGACATACGATATAAAACCCAATTCGAGGCAAACAAACCTCAAGCAGAAGTCGACTGAAAAATCTTTTCATCTACAACAATTTAAAGTTATAAATTGCAAATTATGCAATGGACAGCATTCACTGCGACTCTGTCCAGAATTTCGAAATCTCGATGTACCAAATCGGATTTCTACCACCAAAAGACTCAATTACTGCCTTAACTGTCTGGGGTATAACCATCTCCTTTCAAACCATCAAGAGTCGTAACTCGTGTTTCCGCTGCAAACGGAAACACCATACATTTTTACATCTGGAAACTGCAGCTCAGAACCAAACTTTTGAAAACCAAGAACGGAGCGAAAATAATCCGCAAGCAACATTAGTCCAAACACCCAACGATAACGTTAAACAATCATTACAACTTACAGTCAACTCTTTTATCAAATCATAATCACTCGATATGTGGACTCACCAGTAAACGCTCAGTGTTTCTTGCCACAGCATTTGTGGGGATTCGCCATCATAATACTCAATTCTATGTTCGGGCTTGGATCGCCCCAGGCTCTGAAGTATCTTTTTTATCAGAAGACATTCAACGACGATTAAAACCTCGAACACAAGCAGTCTCCTCTCAAATCACAGGACTTTGGTCTACAGTTACGGCGTCTACTTCCAAATTATGCCAATTCACAATGTGTGCCGAACATAGCCCAAGCTTTGAGACCGCGGTATCAGCCTTTATAATAAAACGTGTCAGGCGATATGCCTTCTTGTTCCGTAGATCTAGACGATATCAAAAATCAAATTGATTTTCCTTTGGCTGATCCATTCTTTTATCGAACTGCTAAAATAGACATGTTGATGGGAGCGGATCTTTACCCAGCAAAATTGCTGGATGGGGTCAAAACCAAGATTTATTCATCTCTTATAGCCCAGAAAACCGTCTTCGGTTGGGTTATTTTAGGACCTATTGCCTCTCACCGTCCCTCTTATTCTACTACTGGCCATACTCTCAACGACACCCTATATCCCGGACCTCCTCTACAGTCTGATATTGTTTATCTACTTCTCAATTGGCGCCTTTATAAGTATGTCTTTAACTCAGATATAGAGAAGAGGTACTGCCAAATTCGCATTCATAAGGATCAAACGCCATTTCAAAGGATCCTGTTTCGAGATTCCCCCCGCAGTCAGATCAAAGATATTGAACTGAAAATGGTGACCTATGGCATCAATTGTGCGCCTTATTTAGCCATCCGAACTTTACATCAACTTGCAGAGGATGTTCGTTTAACTTATCCTTATGCATCCAGAATACTGAAGCAGCTGGATTCCACCTGAGAAAGTGGACCGCGAATACCCCTGAGTTACTTAAATTTCCTTCTAAGGAGCACCTACTTGACAGGGATTTCTTGGAAATATAACAAGCAAGTTTCACGAAAACATTAGGTATCTACTGGAACGCTAAGACAGATCCGTTTTCGTTCAGTTTACAAAAACATTCCCTCCAAAAGACAATGACAAAAAGAGCAGTTCTGTGAGCTATCGCAAAGCTCTATGATCCTACAGGTCGGTTAGCGCCGATAATTATAAGCGCCAAGATGCAAGCAATTTGGAAGGATGGGACAGGTTGGGATGAAAAGTTAAATCCCATTACAGCACGAATATGGGAATTATTTGTCTTATTTTTTCTGATATTCAATGTATTAATATCCCTCGTTGGATACATTTCGTTCTGTGGGCAAACGTTCAATTTCATGTTTTCTGCGATTCCTCGGAATAGGCATATGCCGCTACCGTATACATTCGGGTCTTAGATCATAATTGCCCGGGATCCTCGCATTTACTTTGGGCAAAAACCAAGGTTGCCCCAGTGAAATCGATTTCACTTCCCCGACTCGAACTCCTTAGGGTGGTGCTCTTGTGTCAAATGATACGTTCAACTTTGGATAATGTATCTATCGATCCAATGGAAATATTTCTATGGTCGAATTCAACGACAGTGCTCGCTTGGCTGCAAAAACCGCCCAGCACTTGGAAAACATTCATTGCCAACAGAACTGCCGACATTATTAAGAATGTTGGCGAAGTAGCATGGCGTCATGTGGCATCGACAGATAACCCCGCTGACTTAGCAACCCGCGGTATTACTCCGAAAGACTAAAAAAATAGTTCACTATGGTGGCATGGCCCCAAGTGGCTGGAGAAGTCTGAGCACTGTTGGCCTCAATCATCCACTAGTCGAATCGATGAAGCATTGTTAGAAATCAAACGCATACGTTCGCTAGTAACAACTATCTCTGGGATATTTGAAGCTATTTTTCGACGATTTTCTTCATGGGATAAAGCTTTATGCGTTATTAGCTATATATTTCGCTTTTATCGGTCAGCCAAAAAATTTAACAGAATGCCAGGCACAAGTCAATTTACTCTTTCCCGTGAAGAAATTCTTTTTACAAAAACCAGACTGATTCAACTTACGCAAAAACATTATTATAAAAGTTCAATTCATACCTTGAACTCCTTTCTTGAATTGAAACAAGTTATTCGAAGCAATGGCCTCTCCTTTGATGAAAGCAATCGTATCATTCTTCCATACGAAGCCTACTTACAGATCTTTTCCTCAAATTTGTGCATCAACATGGCATTACATGGTGAAAACCAGTTGATGATTCGAATAATTAGGTCTGAGTTTTGGAAGGAAGTGTATAAGGCTCTGCAAAGTATGTGTTATTTATTGCGAAATGATTTCATGATTTCCCAGATCATGGGCGTTCTACCAAAAGAACGGACAATTTTCACGCCCCCCTTTACTAATACGGGTGTAGACTTTGCTTGACCTTTTACTCTCAAAACATTTCATGGAAGGGGCTGTCGAGTGGAAAAGGGATATGTCTGACTGTTTGTATGCTTTTCCGCACGTGCTATTCACTTAGAAGCAGTCAGTCAGTCCACTTCAGCCTTTCTAGCCGAGTTCTCTCGTTTTGTATCACGTAGAGGCGATCCTACCAATATATTTTCTGATAATGGCACCAATTTTGTTGGAGCCCAAAAAACTTTTGTGAATGATTTTCGAAACGCCCTGAAAACCTATTCACCAACAACCACAAACACCTTTTTTCAAATAAATTGGAACTTTATTCCCCCGGGGCACCTCACATGGGTGGTCTGTGAGTGGCCGGGGTGAAAAGTTTCAAATTCCACTTCAAGAAGGTGGCGACGTCTCACCGATTCACATTTGAAGAATTTCAAACCCTTTTAGCGTGAATTAATTCAAGACCTATCTCTCCAATGTCTGAAAACGCGTCGGATTATCTAGCTCTCACACCTGCTCACTTTTGATGAGGAGGCCCACTTCTTGTTCAATCGGAATCCCCTCCTTCCATCACACCCACTAGTATTATGAATCGTTGGCAAAAACTCAAGATATTGTCTCGTGAATTTAGTCACCGATGGAAGGAAGAGTATCTCAATGAACTCAACAAGCGTTTTAAGTGGAAGTATCCACAGCTTAACATTAAAATAGATGACCTCGTCGTTATTCGTCAAGAACAACTTCTAAAAAATGAATGGAAACTTGGAAGGATTTTTAAGGTTTATCCGGGTCCAGATCAACGAGTCCGAGTGGTGGATGTAAAAACCCAAAATGGAATTCTCACTCGTCCGGTGGTAAAACTGTGCGTTCTCCCAATTGAGAGGTGATAATTCCCATACAAACCTTAACAGTACGTAACGTTGTGAGATGCTTTGTTGTAGCAAACACCAACCATTAAAGGAAGAAAAAGGAAAAAAAAATTTAACTACGACAGATTTCTATAGCGACTATCAATTGTTCTCTATTTGTCATTCATTCATATTACACACTTTTACATATGTGTAAATTTGCGTACATTCCTGGTGAAGTCTGTAATGTTTTAAAAAAAAAAAAAAAACTTGAATCCTTTTTTCTATTCGAAACGCTGTATAAATTGTACGCTTCCAACGCACAATCGGGATATTTTTTTAAGATATAGCTCTACTTCTAAACAATTTTCTTTTGTTCTTATACCTATTACCATATTTGTAAAAATAAAATATTTTTTTGCACAATGTACTAATGGAATATATGCTAGATTTACAATTAACTTTATTACTTACATCATTTAAGAAAACTGAATGTACAACTGAATTTAATTTGTCTTAAATATTAAAGGGAATGAATAAGGCTTGTATCCTAGTTACATAATTTATCTATATAAACAAAAAAACATTTTTATTTCGTATTGTAAAGTACAGAAATTCGAACTATTGTAAATATCTATTGTTAAGTCATCTTTGTAATAAAATGGGTTCCCCATGAACGCGTTCAGATGAACGCGACTATGTGCAACCAGCGTTGCCGCTGACTTTTTGAAAAAATAACTTTTTTCTTTTGCAAAATGTATCAAATGTGTCTTTATTTCAGATTGTTAAATGTATCAACTGTATAACAGATAAATCAATTTTTTTAGTTGACTATTTTAAGTTTGTAGGTTTTTGTATCAAGGCTGAGGTCTCGTGGCGCTTAAGATGAATAATAAGGTTTACTAGAGTTTCTTGCAGGGCTCTTGGAACCTGCTAAGCCTAATCAAGTTGCTGGAATTTTTACAGTCGAGAAATAGCCATAGAGTTTTTGACACCGTGTGTCCCTCAAGACTTGACCACCTTAGATTGGCAGTCCCTAGGATTATTTCGTCAATAAAACCTCTGATTATGCAGAGGGGAGGTTTTATGTACTGAGTAGCCTTCCTATTGTTGCAAGCTCATCTGCCTGCTCATTGCTTTCAATACCGCAGTGTCCTGGTTCCCAGAACAGTCTATTCGGTTCTGATTGTAGATAGCAATCTCTTCCGGATATAGATCTCATCTCAAGTGTCTTATAGACACTCTTATTTTTGGATCTTTTGAGAAGATCCCAGCCCCTGTTCCCTCTGTTGTTTTCGAGCCATCTGTAAAAATTGTAATTTCGTTTTATTTGAAATAAGCATCGTAACAATCATCACTTTCGAAACTATAGTTTCGTTGGCGGTTGGTGGATCCGGATATTATACAGGTCAAGTTATAGATATGACAAATCCAACAAATGACTTTTATTTAATAGTCGATTTTAAAATTTTAAAAATTATAGTAACATACCAAATTATTCTTAAAATGAAAATGAAATCAAAACACAAACCACTGCCAATCTATGACAACTAGTAACATCAGTCAGGTCGTACAAGTACAATATCATTAATACTGCCAGATTTTAAAAAAATTAAAAATATATGGCAACAAATAGCATTTGCAGATTTTTGGTGAACATTTAAAAACGTATCAAATCGAAGAATAAACGACAAAAAAGTATCTATGTATCAAATTTTTGCACGAAAGCGAAAATGTATCCAAATTGATAAAATTGTATCTTTGTGTCCACGCTGTGTGAAACTCTGCCAATGCACTCTTCCATTGCTTTTCGCACTTTAAACCAAACTGTCAAAGTGAGGCGAGTTGCATATTTTCTCAGTCTGTTCTGAGACGGATTTGTCGAATGTCAAGTAAAATAATTAAAATTAAATAATTTTTAAATGGAAGGTGCGATAAATATTTGAACAGTGAATTAATGAAATATTCCTTAAAATTACTAAAACTGTAGGTAAACTAAATAAAAGCTCAATGAATAAAATTAATGAGTAACGCGTGATTAGTTATCTGACCATTTCAATAATTTAACATAGTATTTCATAAATTCACTGCTATTTTCAATTTAAAGAATGGAAATAGTCAAGTGTACATTTTGTGTTTAAAAATGCATTTAAAGCTATTTCGTCGCAGTTTGTCAATTCGCTCGCTCTTATATGAACGTTCCGAATATGTGTATAAATATGTTCAATAAGAACATAATAAAGCAGCCAAAGAATTTAATATACATGAAACACTAATCCAAAACTATTAAATATAAATATTTTACACCCAAAAATTACTAATTTAGTAATATTCATGCAATAATAAAATAATATATACATTTAATCTCACTTTATTAACCAAAATGGGAAAAATATAACAATCCAAGTATGTTTATTTTAAGGCAGATTCAAAATTGAGAACTATGTCTTATGAACACAAAAAATATTCGCGTTTAATTGCAACAACTTCATTATTTATTATACACTTAACTATTTTTTTATAAACATTTCAATTAAAATATCTATTAAACTTGAACTACGTTAACACAATACTTCGCAGCACTTCCCCAACACATCCGCTATAATCAGCTGTTTTTTGTTGTCATTTGGAATTCTTGCAAAACAGCCCGCGCTAATGACATACTTTTGACACATTAACGCCTACGTACTTTATTTGGTTGGCTCAGACGTATTCACGGATAGAACGTTAAGAGAGGATTTTTTCTTAATTTTTAAAAATTTTTTGCGGGTTCAAAGGGACAGAGGTATGCTGAGTCGACTATCTGTATAATTACTCATCTGTGGTTCTGAGGCACTGCCGAGTGCGCAACCGACTTCGCATGAAACCATCATCTACAACTACGTTCTTAAATTCTTTTTTTTTCGCTCATCCATCGACATTACGTCATCATCATATCTAATCTAACACACAAATAATTATTCATATGAGAGTGAATTGTGAATAGTCGCAAATTCTGCATTTCATTCACATAATAACTTTCATAATCGCAGATTCGAGTTGTTAATGTTTGCAACAAGATGTGTCAATTTTAAGGTTATGTTCGAACGAATTTTTCATTCGCGGATTTGTGGATCGTGTTGGTATTCTGTGGATTGTGAATAAAGTGTGACAGATCGCGACAAGAATTTTTTAATTCGCGGTAAAATTGTTATAATATTGTAAGATAAATTAAGACTCAGTTTTCTTAGATAAGAATTAGATCAATTAAATATAATGCTTTTGTTGTAGAACCTATAGAAATTTTCAATTCATAAATACAGTTAAATTGATTTGTTCGTAATTCGCCTATTCGAAATTCGCTCTCATGTTAATAGTCCTTTAGTTAGTGATATCTAAATGCCGTTTACTATCGCGGCAGATTTTTTGCTCTTGGTCAGGGAGAAACTTTTGAAATGAAAAGAAAAACTTCGTAAACAAATCTATTAGATATTTATTTATTAAATATATCCAAGATTTTGTAATGAACTAGAATTAAGTTGAATATTTAGCTCCACCAAAAGGTAATACCTTTAGAGGTGTATCACTTTCTGAACACCTCTTTTAAAATTTGTAACAAGGTTCCAAACACTTGTCTTTAGAGAAGTATGTGCCTGGCTAAACGTTCATAGGAATGAAAGTCATTCTACACACACAAAAAAAAATAAAAGCAATTTGAATGGCGGGGAAATCTAAAACCTGAAACAAAACAAAAATTCTGTTGCGAAATCAAATACTTTTGTGCTCTCTAGTACTTGTATTCGGTCTTCACTCTTCCAACGCAAATCTCAAATGAGGATTGCTGTCAAAAGTGGTTTGGCATTGAAATGTTCATGCCCACACTGGGAATTCAACTTGAAAGTGGATTTCCGGTGGATTCTTGGTGCAATCTACCCTTTTCTTTCTGACTCAGATAAAATCGAACTGTCTCGCGCGACATGACGATCATTCCCATGGACGTGTAGGCAGGCACTAAGAGATTAGTTTTCAAAGCAAAAGGAACACGTTTTATAATATATCCAAGTTTAAATTTTAAATCAAGAGACTTACAATTTCAGAAGTGGGATATCGACATAAAAATAACTAATAAAAAGTGAAAATGTCATATGTTCCAAGAAAACCGATTATTGAAGAGTTAACCGCTGCCGACACTGATGACGAACGCATTCCAGTACAGAACCTGGATGCAGAATTGGCCAGAACCGAGAAGGAAATCCTGTTGCTGCAGGCGCTCAAGGAGGAACTTGGCATGGCCGATCAAAAGAGGTTTGATTTCTCGGCTTTCGAAGCCATGGTTCACCCCTTTAATGGCGACGACAACTACGATAGCACCACCGCGGCCCACACGTACAAAGACCTGAAGGAGAAATTAATCGAAGAATTCGGACGCACCTGTACATCGATGCACGACGTTTTCCAGCAGCTGAAATGTATTGTCGACGGATTGAACGACCGCAGCAACAGTGTCGTCGCCCTTATGGGGGCAACCAGTATGAGGCAGCTGAAGACCCTCCTGGACAGATACGAGAGTAAGCGCACCTCCGACGCCCCGAAGAAAACCGCAGTCAACCCAACCGCTGTCATGATCCCTAAACCGAGGACCGCAGCCAGCGAAGTCGGCACCGAAGAGCAAGTGAGGTGCTGTAATTGTTCTCAGTTTGGCCACTATCAGAGCCAGTGCCTGAAGCTGGAGCGACCGATGAACGCCTGTTCTAAATGTCACGAGATGGGGCATTTCCATCAAAATTGCCCCAAGAAAAAAACCGCCATTGCCGCCGTCCAGCAGCACCCCGAAGAGAGAAATTCACGCGACCGTGAGGCCATTGAAGGATTCGAGGAGATGGCAGAGAGATGAGAAAGTTTGAGGTGTTGGCTGAGAAAATGAAGTCGTTCCAGATGGTAAGTGTTGCCTCTGTCGATCGTCATAACAAGTGGACTGAGGATAAATCCTATTTTTGTCTATTTGATTCCGGCAGCCCAAGTAGCTTTGTTAAAAAGTCGCTAGTCGCGTTAATTTATGGGGAAAAGATGCCAACGCGGTTCGGAGGGATGGAAAACCAGTTCTTAAGTACGTATGGCACCGTAGATTGCAAAATTAAATTCCGGGATAAAACCGTAGCTCATTCGTTTATTATAATTCCAGATGTTGAAACTTTTGTACCGCTACTCTTGGGACGCGATATTTTATTAAAATTCATCATACACCTTTGTTGGCTTAACCCTAAAAAGATAAATTGCACAATTGGCAGTGGGCGGATTTAAAAACTTTTAACACTTTACCATTTCGGGACCCTAAGGAGTATATGCTCCAAATTTCAGCCTCCTAGCATATGAGACGGACATTGCTAAATAGTCTTAGGATTTGGTCCTGATCATAAATGACGAATATTAAGGGGTGTTACAAACTATGTGTCAAAATTAATATACCCTTAGGATAGGGTATAAAAATAAGTTTATCTTTCTAGGGTTAAGTTACATTATGACGGACAATTTTTGTACCGGTTAAAAAACCAAATTTCGTTTAATAAAAAAAAGATTTGAATTACCAAAGGAAGTTGTAGGTGCACTTGTGTCATTCGATTTATTGAAGAATCCCAATGTTGTAGAGAATAGTGCTAAGACAGACCCGATAGAATTAGCTAGAATAAGTTAAACTGTAGAAAATGTAAACACAAATTGTGAAGTCTCGACCGAAGGTATTTCACATGTTTCGGGTAGTCGCGAAGTAGAGATAATACAATTGAAAGATGACCGGGGTATAGTAAACTTTATTGATTTAGGTCGGCTAGAGAATGCAGTTGGGACTTTTATTGAGAACGACGACGAAATAAATATATATAAACAATTGCCAGAAGCTCATTCAAGTGCTATCAGGGCACTGGTCGAACACTACCTTAAGTCGGAAGTTAAAGCGAAAAATAAATTGTTCGCCGAGGCGACTTTCGTACTACGAACGCACTGAAGTACAAAATATTATCGATCGGTTGTTGGAGGGATAGTCAGACCCTATAGTTTACCCTATGCTTCCGCTTAGTACTAGTGAGGAAAAAGAATGTGGAAGTTCGGATGTGCGTAGACTATCGGGCCCTAAACAAACATACCGTAAGTGACAATTTTCCGCTCCCATTAATCGAAGACTGTTTGGAATATTTCGCAAACAAGAAGATTTTTAGCACGCTAGATTTGAGGGAAGGGTTTCATCATATAAAAGTGTCTGAGGAATCGGTCAAATATACCGCGTTCGTAACTCCTTTTGGACAATTCGAATATGTTCATATTACTCGGTCGTAAGAATGCACCCGCGGTCTTTCAGAAATATATTAACGTTGAAACCGTCGATTGACAAAGGCAAAGCTAATGCTTATATTGATGACATCTCCACTGCAACCATCGACATGGAGACGCATGTTGAAATTCAGCAGCTAAGAAATCCCAAACGGGAAACGGAGTTGCACTGTGATGCCAGGGCACATATCCGATCTGACCACCGACGCTCAAACACGTACCTCTGTTCCGCGGCCAGTGATTGTGTTCGTCGCAACACAAAAGAAGGTCGGCTAGAGAATGCAGTTGGGACTTGTATTGAGAACGACGACGAAATAAATATATATAAACAATTGCCAGAAGCTCATTCAAGTGCTAGCAGGGCACTGGTCGAACACTACCTTAAGTCGGAAGTTAAAGCGAAAAATAAATTGTTCGCCGAGGCGACTTTCGTACTACGAACGCACTGAAGTACAAAATATTATCGATCGGTTGTTGGAGGGATAGTCAGACCCTATAGTTCACCCTATGCTTTCGCCTTAGTACTAGTGAGGAAAAAGAATGTGGAGGTTCGGATGTGCGTAGACTATCGGGCCCTAAACAAACATACCGTAAGTGACAATTTTCCGCTCCCATTAATCGAAGACTGTTTGGAATATTTCGCAAACAAGAAGATTTTTAGCACGCTAGATTTGAGGGAAGGGTTTCATCATATAAAAGTGTCTGAGGAATCGGTCAAATATACCGCGTTCGTAACTCCTTTTGGACAATTCGAATATGTTCATATGCCCTTCGGTCGTAAGAATGCACCCGCGGTCTTTCAGAGATATATTAACGTTGAAACTGTCGATTGACAAAGGCAAAGCTAATGCTTATATTGATGACATCTCCATTGCAACTATCGACATGGAGACGCATGCTGAAATTCAGCAGCTAAGAAATAAACTAGTTTCTTCGCCAATATTGGCAATATACGATCCCAAACGGGAAACGGAGTTGCACTGTGATGCCAGGGCACATATCCGATCTGACCACCGACGCTCAAACACGTACCTCTGTTCCGGGCCAGTGATCGTGTTCGTCGCAACACAAAAGAAAAAAAACCCTTTTCTCGGTCGCGTGGGCAAAAAAAAAAAAAGCATTAACAAGTGCTCAGTGCTGTGTTAATAATAAACCACAAAAAAAAACATAAGGAAAGGCTACAGTCCGCTTGGGGCGAACAGTATGATACCCTATCCTTATCCCTATGTACCCGAAAGAAAAAAAGCATTAGGAAGATGATGGATAGCATTTTATTTCATTCTATGAAATTTATAGAAAAAAAATTATTTTTTTCAAAAAACGCCCCCAAAAAGTGGGCGTGGCCAAAAACTTCGTATGGGCGATATATTGAGAAAAATATTGGAATAATATATTGTTAAACATTTTTTGTGAAAAACGCCCACAAAAAGTAGGCGTGGCAAAAAACTTTATATGACAAATTAATAAAGGTGGGCAGTATCTACATATCTTGTGAAGGTTGTACAACTTTATCTCTCTAACTTAAGCCTTAAAACGGTTTTTTCTAAATTGTGGGCGTGGCAGTGGGCGTATGAAAATTTTAACACTTTACCATTTCGGAACCCTAGGGAGTATATGTTCCAAATTTCAGCTTCCTAGCATAATTTTAAAGGCCTCAAAAGTTGATACGGACGGAAGGACGGACATTGCTAAATAGTCTTAGATTTTGGTCTTAGGGGTCTGCGACGAATATTAAGGGGTGTTACAAACTATGTGTCAAAATTAATATACCCTTAGGATAGGGTATAAAAAAAGCACGACTGCGGCATACAAAACTTTCTCGCTACATGATATGCATTTTTAAATCGCCTTAAAAAGAATGGTAACATTTGATCACATTCCGAATTCTCTAATCGCACCTCGAATACTCATCGATTCGGTTTTAATAAAGAATAGACGTATTATTTTTTTCGATGCATTTTACTGACCTATGAGATGATATTAAGCTGTTCGAATACAGGAAAACCACAAAACTGCCGTGTTTCCTATTTTCGAACACCTATTCGTTGGTGTTATATTGTGTTATGGTGGATATATTGGTGGTCGAAAATAGGAATACTAATTTTGTTCGCAGTTTTGGTCATACAATATGCAAGACTATATATTTTTCTTTAAATTCCTATAGCACAATTAAATTAACCAGTTCCTTATTTCCGAACAAATGTTCGAAATTAGGACACTCGCGAAACAATCCAGAACACAAACAAATTTAAATTTTCTATCTCTATGAAAAATAAAACACAAGTACTTACGTTAACATTTTCCTTAAACAATTTCTTGCTTCCCGGACGCTCATTACAATTTTTTTGGTTTTTTTTTTTTTAAAAAAAAAACTTGAATCCTTTTTTCTATTCGAAACGCTGTATAAATTGTACGCTTCCAACGCACAATCGGGATATTTTTTTAAGATATAGCTCTACTTCTAAACAATTTTCTTTTGTTCTTATACCTATTAACATATTTGTAAAAATAAAATATTTTTTTGCACAATGTACTAATGGAATATATGCTAGATTTACAATTAACTTTATTACTTACATCATTTAAGAAAACTGAATGTACAACTGAATTTAATTTGTCTTAAATATTAAAGGAAATGAATAAGGCTTGTATCCTAGTTACATAATTTATCTATATAAACAAAAAAACATTTTTATTTCGTATTGTAAAGTACAGAAATTCGAACTATTGTAAATATCTATTGTTAAGTCATCTTTGTAATAAAATGGGTTCTCAGCCAGTACTGTAAGGCGGCCGGCAATGTTCAGATGAACGCGACTATGTGCAACCAGCGTTACCGCTGACTTTTTGAAAAAATAACTTTTTTCTTTTGCAAAATGTATCAAATGTGTCTTTATTTCAGATTGTTAAATGTATCAACTGTATAACAGATAAATCAATTTTTTTAGTTGACTATTTTAAGTTTGTAGGTTTTTGTATCAAGGCTGAGGTCTCGTGGCGCTTAAGATGAATAATAAGGTTTACTAGAGTTTCTTGCAGGGCTCTTGGAACCTGCTAAGCCTAATCAAGTTGCTGGAATTTTTACAGTCGAGAAATAGCCATAGAGTTTTTGACACCGTGTGTCCCTCAAGACTTGACCACCTTAGATTGGCAGTCCCTAGGATTATTTCGTCAATAAAACCTCTGATTATGCAGAGGGGAGGTTTTATGTACTGAGTAGCCTTCCTATTGTTGCAAGCTCATCTGCCTGCTCATTGCTTTCAATACCGCAGTGTCCTGGTTCCCAGAACAGTCTATTCGGTTCTGATTGTAGATAGCAATCTCTTCCGGATATAGATCTCATCTCAATTTGCTCACCTCTCCAGTGTCTTATAGACACTCTTATTTTTGGATCTTTTGAGAAGATCCCAGCCCCTATTCCCTCTGTTGTTTTCGAGCCATCTGTAAAAATTGTAATTTCGTTTTATTTTATTTATCACTTTCGAAACTATAGTTTCGTTGGCGGTTGGTGGATCCGGATATTATACAGGTCAAGTTATAGATATGACAAATCCAACAAATGACTTTTATTTAATAGTCCATTTTAAAATTTTAAAAATTATAGTAACATACCAAATTATTCTTAAAATGAAAATGAAATCAAAACACAAACCACTGCCAATCTATGACAACTAGTAACATCAGTCAGGTCGTACAAGTACAATATCATTAATACTGCCAGATTTTAAAAAAATTAAAAATATATTGCAAAAAATAGCATTTGCAGATTTTTGGTGAACATTTAAAAACGTATCAAATCGAAGAATAAACGACAAAAAAGTATTTATGTATCAAATTTTTGCACGAAAGCGAAAATGTATCCAAATTGATAAAATTGTATCTTTGTGTCCACGCTGTGTGAAACTCTGCCAATGCACTCTTCCATTGCTTTTCGCACTTTAAACCAAACTGTCAAAGTGAGGCGAGTTGCATATTTTCTCAGTCTGTTCTAAGACGGATTTGTCGAATGTCAAGTAAAATAATTAAAATTAAATAATTTTTAAATGGAAGGTGCGATAAATATTTGAACAGTGAATTAATTAAATATTCCTTAAAATTACTAAAACTGTAGGTAAACTAAATAAAAGCTCAATGAATAAAATTAATGAGTAACGCGTGATTAGTTATCTGACCATTTCAATAATTTAACATAGTATTTCATAAATTCACTGCTATTTTATTCCCCGCCATTCACTATTCCAATTCAAAGAATGGAAATAGTCAAGTGTACATTTTGTGTTTAAAAATGCATTTAAAGCTATTTCGTCGCAGTTTGTCAATTCGCTCGCCCTTATATGAACGTTCCGAATATGTGTATAAATATGTTCAATAAGAACATAATAAAGCAGCCAAAGAATTTAATATACATGAAACACTAATCCAAAACTATTAAATATAAATATTTTACACCCAAAAATTACTAATTTAGTAATATTCATGCAATAATAAAATAATATATACATTTAATCTCACTTTATTAACCAAAATGGAAAAAATATAACAATCCAAGTATGTTTATTTTAAGGCAGATTCAAAATTGAGAACTATGTCTTATGAACACAAAAAATATTCGCGTTTAATTGGAACAACTTCATTATTTATTATACACTTAACTGTTTTTTTATAAACATTTCAATTAAAATATCTATTAAACTTGAACTACGTTAACACAATACTTCGCAGCACTTCCCCAACACATCCGCTATAATCAGCTGTTTTTTGTTGTCATTTGGAATTCTTGCAAAACAGCCCGCGCTAATGACATACTTTTGACACATTAACGCCTACGTACTTTATTTGGTTGGCTCAGACGTATTCACGGATAGAACGTTAAGAGAGGATTTTTTCTTAATTTTTAAAAATTTTTTGCGGGTTCAAAGGGACAGGGGTATGCTGAGTCGACTATCTGTATAATTACTCATCTGTGGTTCTGAGGCACTGCCGAGTGCGCAACCGACTTCGCATGAAACCATCATCTACAACTACGTTCTTAAATTCTTTTTTTTTCGCTCATCCATCGACATTACGTCATCATCATATCTAATCTAACACACAAATAATTATTCATATGAGAGTGAATTGTGAATAGTCGCAAATTCTGCATTTCATTCACATAATAACTTTCATAATCGCAGATTCGAGTTGTTAATGTTTGCAACAAGATGTGTCAATTTTAAGGTTATGTTCGAACGAATTTTTCATTCGCGGATTTGTGGATCGTGTTGGTATTCTGTGGATTGTGAATAAAGTGTGACAGATCGCGACAAGAATTTTTTAATTCGCGGTAAAATTGTTATAATATTGTAAGATAAATTAAGACTCAGTTTTCTTAGATAAGAATTTAGATCAATTAAATATAATGCTTTTGTTGTAGAACCTATAGAAATTTTCAATTCATAAATACAGTTAAATTGATTTGTTCGTAATTCGCCTATTCGAAATTCGCTCTCATGTGAATAGTCCTTTAGTTAGTGATATCTAAATGCCGTTTACTATCGCGGCAGATTTTTTGCTCTTGGTCAGGGAGAAACTTTTGAAATGAAAAGAAAAACTTCGTAAACAAATCTATTAGATATTTATTTATTAAATATATCCAAGATTTTGTAATGAACTAGAATTAAGTTGAATATTTAGCTCCACCAAAAGGTAATACCTTTAGAGGTGTATCACTTTCTGAACACCTCTTTTAAAATTTGTAACAAGGTTCCAAACACTTGTCTTTAGAGAAGTATGTGCCTGGCTAAACGTTCATAGGAATGAAAGTCATTCTACACACACAAAAAAAAATAAAAGCAATTTGAATGGCGGGGAAATCTAAAACCTGAAACAAAACAAAAATTCTGTTGCGAAATCAAATACTTTTGTGCTCTCTAGTACTTGTATTCGGTCTTCACTCTTCCAACGCAAATCTCAAATGAGGATTGCTGTCAAAAGTGGTTTGGCATTGAAATGTTCATGCCCACACTGGGAATTCAACTTGAAAGTGGATTTCCGGTGGATTCTTGGTGCAATCTACCCTTTTCTTTCTGACTCAGATAAAATCGAACTGTCTCGCGCGACATGACGATCATTCCCATGGACGTGTAGGCAGGCACTAAGAGATTAGTTTTCAAAGCAAAAGGAACACGTTTTATAATATATCCAAGTTTAAATTTTAAATCAAGAGACTTACAATTTCAGAAGTGGGATATCGACATAAAAATAACTAATAAAAAGTGAAAATGTCATATGTTCCAAGAAAACCGATTATTGAAGAGTTAACCGCTGCCGACACTGATGACGAACGCATTCCAGTACAGAACCTGGATGCAGAATTGGCCAGAACCGAGAAGGAAATCCTGTTGCTGCAGGCGCTCAAGGAGGAACTTGGCATGGCCGATCAAAAGAGGTTTGATTTCTCGGCTTTCAAAGCCATGGTTCACCCCTTTAATGGCGACGACAACTACGATAGCACTACCGCGGCCCACACGTACAAAGACCTGAAGGAGAAATTAATCGAAGAATTCGGACGCACCTGTACATCGATGCACGACGTTTTCCAGCAGCTGAAATGTATTGTCGACGGATTGAACGACCGCAGCAACAGTGTCGTCGCCCTTATGGGGGCAACCAGTATGAGGCAGCTGAAGACCCTCCTGGACAGGTACGAGAGTAAGCGCACCTCCGACGCCCCGAAGAAAACCGCAGTCAACCCAACCGCTGTCATGATTCCTAAACCGAGGACCGCAGCCAGCGAAGTCGGCACCGAAGAGCAAGTGAGGTGCTGTAATTGTTCTCAGTTTGGCCACTATCAGAGCCAGTGCCTGAAGCTGGAGCGACCGATGAACGCCTGTTCTAAATGTCACGAGATGGGGCATTTCCATCAAAATTGCCCCAAGAAAAAAACCGCCATTGCCGCCGTCCAGCAGCACCCCGAAGAGAGAAATTCACGCGACCGTGAGGCCATTGAAGGATTCGAGGAGATGGCAGAGAGATGAGAAAGTTTGAGGTGTTGGCTGAGAAAATGAAGTCGTTCCAGATGGTAAGTGTTGCCTCTGTCGATCGTCATAACAAGTGGACTGAGGATAAATCCTATTTTTGTCTATTTGATTCCGGCAGCCCAAGTAGCTTTGTTAAAAAGTCGCTAGTCGCGTTAATTTATGGGGAAAAGATGCCAACGCGGTTCGGAGGGATGGAAAACCAGTTCTTAAGTACGTATGGCACCGTAGATTGCAAAATTAAATTCCGGGATAAAACCGTAGCTCATTCGTTTATTATAATTCCAGATGTTGAAACTTTTGTACCGCTACTCTTGGGACGCGATATTTTATTAAAATTCATCATACACCTTTGTTGGCTTAACCCTAAAAAGATAAATTGCACCTCGGAGGCGGCCGCAAATTATATTTTTTTGCTTTCATCTTTTGAACGTCGTTCGTGCAAACTTAAATTTCTAAGCCATTAGGGTTTATTATGTTATTTATTTACAACTTTATCTCTCTAACTTAAGCCTTAAAACGGTTTTTTCTAAATTTTGGGCGTGGCAGTGGGCGGATTTAAAAACTTTTAACACTTTACCATTTCGGGACCCTAAGGAGTATATGCTCCAAATTTCAGCCTCCTAGCATATGAGACGGACATTGCTAAATAGTCTTAGGATTTGGTCCTGATCATAAACGACGAATATTAAGGGGTGTTACAAACTATGTGTCAAAATTAATATACCCTTAGGATAGGGTATAAAAATAAGTTTATCTTTCTAGGGTTAAGTTACATTATGACGGACAATTTTTGTACCGGTTAAAAAACCAAATTTCGTTTAATAAAAAAAAGATTTGAATTACCAAAGGAAGTTGTAGGTGCACTTGTGTCATTCGATTTATTGAAGAATCCCAATGTTGTAGAGAATAGTGCTAAGACAGACCCGATAGAATTAGCTAGAATAAGTTAAACTGTAGAAAATGTAAACACAAATTGTGAAGTCTCGACCGAAGGTATTTCACATGTTTCGGGTAGTCGCGAAGTAGAGATAATACAATTGAAAGATGACCGGGGTATAGTAAACTTTATTGATTTAGGTCGGCTAGAGAATGCAGTTGGGACTTTTATTGAGAACGACGACGAAATAAATATATATAAACAATTGCCAGAAGCTCATTCAAGTGCTATCAGGGCACTGGTCGAACACTACCTTAAGTCGGAAGTTAAAGCGAAAAATAAATTGTTCGCCGAGGCGACTTTCGTACTACGAACGCACTGAAGTACAAAATATTATTGATCGGTTGTTGGAGGGATAGTCAGACCCTATAGTTCACCCTATGCTTCCGCCTTAGTCCTAGTGAGGAAAAAGAATGTGGAGGTTCGGATGTGCGTAGACTATCGGGCCCTAAACAAACATACCGTAAGTGACAATTTTCCGCTCCCATTAATCGAAGACTGTTTTGAATATTTCGCAAACAAGAAGATTTTTAGCACGCTAGATTTGAGGGAAGGGTTTCATCATATAAAAGTGTCTGAGGAATCGGTCAAATATACCGCGTTCGTAACTCCTTTTGAACAATTCGAATATGTTCATATTACTCGGTCGTAAGAATGCACCCGCGGTCTTTCAGAAATATATTAACGTTGAAACCGTCGATTGACAAAGGCAAAGCTAATGCTTATATTGATGACATCTCCACTGCAACCATCGACATGGAGACGCATGTTGAAATTCAGCAGCTAAGAAATCCCAAACGGGAAACGGAGTTGCACTGTGATGCCAGGGCACATATCCGATCTGACCACCGACGCTCAAACACGTACCTCTGTTCCGCGGCCAGTGATTGTGTTCGTCGCAACACAAAAGAAGGTCGGCTAGAGAATGCAGTTGGGACTTGTATTGAGAACGACGACGAAATAAATATATATAAACAATTGCCAGAAGCTCATTCAAGTGCTAGCAGGGCACTGGTCGAACACTACCTTAAGTCGGAAGTTAAAGCGAAAAATAAATTGTTCGCCGCGGCGACTTTCGTACTACGAACGCACTGAAGTACAAAATATTATCGATCGGTTGTTGGAGGGATAGTCAGACCCTATAGTTCACCCTATGCTTTCGCCTTAGTACTAGTGAGGAAAAAGAATGTGGAGGTTCGGATGTGCGTAGACTATCGGGCCCTAAACAAACATACCGTAAGTGACAATTTTCCGCTCCCATTAATCGAAGACTGTTTGGAATATTTCGCAAACAAGAAGATTTTTAGCACGCTAGATTTGAGGGAAGGGTTTCATCATATAAAAGTGTCTGAGGAATCGGTCAAATATACCGCGTTCGTAACTCCTTTTGGACAATTCGAATATGTTCATATTACTCGGTCGTAAGAATGCACCCGCGGTCTTTCAGAGATATATTAACGTTGAAACTGTCGATTGACAAAGGCAAAGCTAATGCTTATATTGATGACATCTCCATTGCAACTATCGACATGGAGACGCATGCTGAAATTCAGCAGCTAAGAAATAAACTAGTTTCTTCGCCAATATTGGCAATATACGATCCCAAACGGGAAACGGAGTTGCACTGTGATGCCAGGGCACATATCCGATCTGACCACCGACGCTCAAACACGTACCTCTGTTCCGGGCCAGTGATCGTGTTCGTCGCAACACAAAAGAAAAAAAAAACCCTTTTCTCGGTCGCGTGGGCAAAAAAAAAAAACATTAACAAGTGCTCAGTGCTGTGTTAATAATAAACCACAAAAAAAACATAAGGAAAGGCTACAGTCCGCTTGGGGCGAACAGTATGATACCCTATCCTTATCCCTATGTACCCGAAAGAAAAAAAGCATTAGGAAGATGATGGATAGCATTTTATTTCATTCTATGAAATTTATAGAAAAAAAATTATTTTTTTCAAAAAACGCCCCCAAAAAGTGGGCGTGGCCAAAAACTTCGTATGGGCGATATATTGAGAAAAATATTGGAATAATATATTGTTAAACATTTTTTTTCGATTTCTATCAAAATTTTCGAATAAAACAGCATTTTAGTGAAACAAAAGTAGACGTGGAAAAAAAAATCTTATTTGACAAACTTATGATGATTATTAAGGGGTGTAACAAACTATGAGTCAAAATTAATATACCCTTAGGATAGGGTGGGTGCAGTGGCTTAGTGGTTAAGTGCGTTGGACCACTAAGGGAGAGGTCTCTGGTTCAAATCGCGACCTGTAACACCTAAAAGGTTTTATTCGCTGCCCCACCTCTTGCGAACGTTTGACAAACATCCAAGAGTAAGAAATGGCATGAGAAGCTTCTCAAAAATAAATTGCCCTTCGGTATCGGCATTAAACTCTACGTCCCTCCATTCGTGTCGAAAAAGTATAACTTCGCACACACAATGGTTGGAGAACCTCGGCTTTAGGTCCTGTATCGGCCCCGTTCACGCTTAATATTTCTATTTTTATTTTTTTTTAGGATAGGGTATACATAATTGCTTGAAGTGCACAGTGCTTGACCATACTTAGTACACAGTGATTCATATTATTTGTGTATTTTTTATGGTTGGGTAGGCGCAGCAACTAGCGAATAGCGGTTCGTATGTGTATATTTTTGTTGGTAGACCAAGGGAAATTGCTGTATGGGCATAACACCTGCGGTTATTTGTTTTGGAAAGCTAACATAGAATTTTCATTGCACGGCTTTGCTTAGTTAAATTGTTCGTGTTTGTTTTTTATGATGTTTAGGAGCTTCAGAGTAGATGTGAGTAACATTCGGGGGTTAAGAGAGAATCTCTTTTCGATGTACGCCCATGTTTCCCAAAACAAACCAGCTGTTTTGGCACTGAGTGAAACTCAGGTAAGCGTTGATTCTGATTCGTCGGAATTTAGTCTACCTGGTTACAACTTAGTATCATTATGCATTCCTCATCGTGGTCTAGCCGTTTATATATGTAGTGATGTAGCTTACCAACTTCAACCACAATACGGCCAATGTTCCAATCTGGACTTTAATTTTATTTGGCTTAAATTCCACGTCCGTAGGCAATTAATCCACTACTGTTTCATTTATAGAAGCCCAAATTTGGACCGTAATCTTACTTTTAATGAGTTTCATGAGTTGTCCGATCCCATTATACGAATTTTAACCCTTTATCCTCACACTTATCCTTGCTTCTCCGTCTTTCTCAAGATAGAGAAGATATCGTCCTGATCAAAGAACCATGGATTGTCAACAACCTGGTTTGCGGACTTAAGACTCCGGGATACTACGCACTGTATGTATCAGACAAAGGTAACCCTAGATCCTGCATACTAGTGAAAAGTAGTCTTAATGTAATTTTACTCCCTAATTTCAGCGGACGAAACATAACAACAGCGAGACTAGAGACGGCCAAAGGCATGTACTGGCTGACTTCGGCCTATCTCGCCCATGATATCGTGGGAGATCTCCCTGGGAACACCCTGGAGGATCTTGTAAAAGGGGCTGAAAAACGCAACACTGGACTCATAATTGGGTGTGATGACAACGCTCATCACTCAGTATGGGGCAGTTCCGATACAAACAGCAGAGGTGAGTCACTTTTTAATTATATTTTACACACAAATCTCATTGTTTGCAACAGAGGTAGTGAACCTACTTTCATAACCAGAAGCCGACAAGAGGTCTTAGACATAACTTTCGTCTCTGATTTCATCATTGAATTGATTGGTAATTGGAAAGTCTCGTCTGTTCACTCGTTTTTGGACCACAGATACATTCAATTCAGTCTAAATGATGACCTTCCCCGTCAATCAACCTTCAGGAACTATCGCAGAGACAAACTGGCTCTTGTACAGAGATTCACTATGGCATTCAGTCAGCTCTATGCTTTTATGTTCCCCTCATGACACTAACGAGCTTGATCATAAAGTTAGGGAACTGACTATTGCTCTAAATAAAGCATTGTCCTTCTCGTGTCCTCTCACTCGACCGAGATGCAAGCGTAAGCCGCATTGGTGGACATCGGAAATGAGCCCATTTAGAAATGTCTGCAGAAAACTGTTCAATAAAGTCAAGGCCACACGAACAGATTCCGACTGGGATGCCTACAAAGTATCCCTCAAATCCTATAAAAAAGAATTGAGGAAAGCTAAAAGAATATCGTGGAGACTCTTCTTAAGGAAAATCCTCTCTACAAATCCAACGATGCCCAGCTGTCTCAAAAAATGGGATGGCTCTTGGACTACGTCTAGCGAGGAATCGCTTAATCTGCTATTAGATACCCACTTCCCAGGTAGCTCCCATGTTATAAGTAGTACGAACCCAAACAGGGTAAGAACTCACATAACCAACATTCACGATCTAATTACCAGGGATAGGCTACTTTGGGCGCTACACAGCTTCAAACCATATAAATCGGCGGGACCAGACGGCATTGTACCAGCCGAATTACAAAAAACATCAGATATTATTCAACGAAGCAGATTTGGTCCAGGCTGGATCTAAGACGCTCAAGGAGCTTGATTACCCTTAATCGGTCGCACATTGGTGTCATAACTGGACACTGTTTGTTAGGAGGCATGCAACAAGGCTTGGCGCCTATTCCAATGACTTCTGTAGGAGCTGTATGGATGAGGAGGAGGAGGAGACTACTCTACACCTTCTTTGCGCATGCCCTGCTCTCTCCCGAAAGCGAAATCTCCATATGGGGGCCTTCTTCTATAATGATCTTAATGATCTAAACTCAACCGACCCAAAATGTCTCTCACGCTTTATAAGCACCTCAAAATGGTTCAACGTGTAGGCAGGAACTTCAGATCCCCGTGGTATCACAATGGATCTTATATAGGTCTAAGTGAGTCGGACTTCTATCCGACTGCCACTTCAACCTAACCTAACCTAACCTCGCACTGAAATCGTTGTTGCGGGCAGACAACACCCGAAGGCAGGTACGCTGAAATCTTTGCTGCGGTAAACAACCTAACCCAGCTTGTAAATGAGCCGACACGAATTCCGGACATTAGTAGTCAAACCGCCAACACACTGGACTTGTTTCTATCCCGACACTCATTCGAAATGACATGCCAGCTGTCAGCTCTTTAGATAAAGCCAATCTGCTTGCTGCTCATTTGGCAGCTAGCTTAATGCTCCCAGATTATGCTTTATCTCCCCCTGTACTCGAGCTCGTCGAATATACTATAGGACCAATTCATTTTCGCATTCGTACAGTGGCAAGAGTTCGTCAAGATCTCAGCGTACATAAATCCACTGGGCCAGATTGTATTTCCCCTATCGTTCTGAAAAGGTGTTCTTCCACGCTGGCAAAACCACTGCGTAAGCTTTTCTATCTGTCATAATCTTCAGGGCTCTTTCCGAGAACATGAAAAACAGCATTTGTCTAGCCCTTCGTAAAAAAAGTCGAATCTTCCTCTCCCACCTCCTACCGACCAATTGCACTTACGACCCTTTCCAAGGTCATGGAAACGCTGATAAATCGTCAGCTTATGAAATATCTTGAATCGCGGAAATTTCGCGGCATCAAGTATACTGGTGATTTAATGACGTATCTAATCCGGTTATTATTCACCGTGGTGATGAAAGTAAGGTCGTTGCGCTTGAATTTCAAAGGAATTTGACAGAGTTTGGCATCAAGCTCTTTTGTCGAAAATACGTGCAATTGGAGTCGATGTTACCTTTATTCAATGGATTAGAAATTATCTTTCGGAACATTCAATTGAAGTTGTTTTGGACGGTTTTGTCTGCGACTCTCTTTCTCATTTTTATAAATGATCTACTCTCTGTTACTTCTAAACTTACTTCCAAAACACAATGCTGTCTTCTGTCATTAAAGCGAAACCTTAATACTCTGCCGTTATCCATGAATGGCACGTGCATCGCTGAATCCGAAAGGCTTTCCATTCCTATTAGTGACAACTTCCTGGTTGACCATTAAAGGTGTAGAAAGTTTTTTTTTTGTAAAGAGAGAGAATTGAGAAAGTTTTTTTTTAAAGTTCAAAAATAGTTTTGTAGCGTCTTTTGTCTGTTTTTAAACTTTCGGGAAATAGCGATAGCTGGCTATTTCAAACGGCAATATTTTCTTTTGTTGTTCCGGAATTAAGGTCACATTAATAAATCGACCGTTGCTCATTGGAGCTATATAACGTTTTAAAAATCCTTTTTTTTCTTATTTCATTCCTCTTTTTTCAGCAATTAACCGTCGAATTTTTCTTCAAAACATTTCACAATTCCTTTTTTTAAAGATTTTGTGGCACCCATTTTGCCCACCATTACCTTACCCTTTTGATACAATTTCCATTTCACAATTTTCATCTTCCTTAAACTTTTCTTTTCGCATGATTCATAATCCCATCTCCGAACCTGTTCCTATTCTACCCGCCACGACGGAAAGTCTAACGGCTTAGCTTCGACTTTTTCGATCATTCTTCTTATCCAAGGGTCTGAACTGTGCTCTAAAATCCCAGCCACAGCCGGTACGGTTCTTGAAAGCATATCTGCCACAACATGTTCCTTCCCTTTCCGATGACTAATATCGAAGACGAATTGTTGTAACCATACAGCCCATCTAGCGAGCTTACCAGCTGGATCCTTAACCACACCAACGAGTAGTGATCGGTAATGACCCTGAATCGTACACCCTCGAGGTATGGTCGCAGCTTCTCGATAGCTCACAATACAGCTAAACATTCCTTCTCGGTGGTTATTAGTTCCTTTCGCATCGGTTAAGCGACCAGCGACCTACTCAAATAGCATATCACCTTCTCGCCCTTCTCAAACGTCTGACTTAGGACAGCTCCAATCCCGAAATCCGTGGCATCCGTTTGGACCACGAAAGGCCTCGTAAAATCCGGACACGTCGGGATGGGTGCTGCTACCAAACATTCCTTAGCCTTTCTGAAGCTTTCCTCGCAAGCATCAGTCCAGCAAAATGTTCTGTTCTTCTGAAGCAAAACGGATAACGGTTTTACCAAAACTGCAAAGTTTGGCACAAATCTCCTATACCAGGCTACCGTTCCGATAAAGCTTCGAACTTCCTTGACATTCTTGAGAGCAGGGATGTTCACCATGCTCTCCACCTTTTCAGGGTCAACATGTAAGCCGTTACGATCAACGACATAACCTACAAATTTCAAAGAGGGTCTGCAAAAGTTGCATTTTTACACGCCTAAAAACTTTTTCTAAAATATCTAAATGCTGTTCAAAAAAGTTTGTTACAATAATAATGTCGTCTAAATAGACGAACACGTGTGGTTCAAAATCGGCCCCAAGCACAGTGTATATAAGTCACTGCCAGGTCGCTGGAGCGTTATGTAACCCGAATGGTATTCTCTTAAACTGAAAAAGTCCTCTACCGGGAACTGTAAAAGCCGTATAAGGCCGCGAACTTTCCTCTACAGGGATTTGCCACTACGCTGACTTAATTTCCAAGTAGGAAAGAAACTTCGCATCCCTAAGCTTATCTAAAGTCGCCGATATATAAGGGAGAGGATAAGCATTCCTCTCAGTAATTTTATTAAGCTTCCTATAATCTACGCAAAACCTATACGAATTTTCCTTCTTCCTAATCATGACTATGGGAGAAGCCCAAGGGCTATTCGATTTCTCAACGATACCGTCCCTAATAATTTCGGCTAATTCCCTATCGATATGAATCTGGACTGCTGGAGAAAGCAGATACCGTTGTTTTATTGGCTTCGCATTCGTTTTGATCTTGTGTTCCACCAGATGAGTGCAACCAAGACCTTCAGGCATATCTTTAAAAACCCTATTGATGAAATTCCCTAACCATTGTTGTGTTTCGTCTAGTTCCGACAAATCCGGCGCATCCGAAATTGCAGCCAATGAAATTTAGCTTGACAAATGCCACTGCCCTGTTCTCAAATCCGGGACGATCCCCGAAAGAGCCCAAAAAGCTGTTCCAAGAATTAGGACATGTGGGAGACTCGGTATGACAAGACACTCCAACAAAACAATTTTTCCCCCGCACTAATATCGGCAACGAAACTATACCATCTTCAGCTACACCTGCACCATCTGCTAATGAAACCGAATCCTATAATCCTATACCCAAATCTTTTAGAATTCTGAAACCATCCCTACATATTATCGACCGCGAAGCTCTGGAATCTAAAAGCCCTAACAAGTCAACCCCATAAATGCTAACACTAATGTACGGACGCGTGTCCTCTTTGCCTCGAGTGTATATATTAATTGGATAATATCCCTACGATGAGCCGACTGGTTGAGAGCAGGCAACCTTTCAGATCTCAACGCCGCCCTCGTCCTGCTGACCCGAAAGTGCGTTGCTCGTTTCCCGAACACACCTACAATCTCTGCGAGAGAACCCTGCTCTCCCACAGCCTAAACAACGCCTAGGAGCGGAACAAGTATTAGCGTAATGGCCTTCACTATTACAATTAAAACAACGAATTAATCTATTTGGTTGAGCGTTCCTTTCTACGACAGCAACCATTGGTTCTTCTTCAACCGCTACATAAGCCAAATCGGGCTCAAATAATGTTAAAAATGTTTCGACATTTGCCCCCACCGTTTCCAACCGTCATCCCAGCACAACCAAATCATTGACCGACTTGGGATCGGCCAATCCAAGTTGTGTCTGGTAAAACGGGGCCAGATTCCTTTGAATAATCGCCAGCTGCCGCCTTTCAGAAAGAGGTTCAGATAACCTCCAAAACGCCGATGGATTCTTCCTTTCCCTGCGTACGACGTCTGATCTCATCCAACAAGAGATCGTCGTAGTTAGGAGGAAGAAATTATTCTTTTAATTCCCTAACAGTTCTTGCCACGTACCAATTGTGACCCTAATCGCCCTAAACCAAAGAAGTGCCTTCCCGATGAACAAATCAGCAGCCGACCTAAACAAATGTGCTTCTGTCACCCCCCCTGGCTTGGCGAAGCTCCTCAACCCTCTCCAAAACTGCGTTCACTGACGCTCCACAGCGTTCGCCTGTGAACTTCATGCCCATAATCTAATCTATTATTTCCAGTATAGCAAAAAAAAATGTTTGAAATTAAAAACGAATTATTCCTACACGAAATTATTTAAAAAAAGTGCCACGAAAAATGTTAAATTCCAACTTCAAAGTAAATCCAAACGCGATAAATAAACTAAACCAATAAAAACAATAATTATATCACAAAAAGTAAAAAAAATTTAGGAAGAAAAAAATGTTGGCTCTTGGTAACCCTAACACAAAGAGTAATGTTCCACAAAACAATAACATAAAACGCCGTAGAAAGAAAAAAAAATCCGCTGAAATAAACCACCGTATATGAGATGTATGCACAGTGGAATATGTAAAATAATGTAATATGTGATGTGATCAAATATAAATAAGTAGGTAAAAATATCAAAGCACTAAATGGGTAGGTACAATCAAAATATGAAACAAATAAAACTGAAACGATCTTACTTGAGTTTTATTACGTTTGAATCCAATTGTGTTAATATTCCAATTGGGATAACGATGAAATGTTTTTTTTTGTTTACTGCGGAGCCGCTCACCGGTAATGATCAAAATTATTAATACCTATTAAAAGAGGAAAATACAGCAATAAAATTTACTCTTCCCTTACGGATTCTTAGCAACAACCAACACAGTAAACAAAAATAATAATAATAAAAATAAATTTCAGTTTAATTATATAAATCGGCTCAAGATTTATTAAAACGAATAATTACGAATGGTATTTTTATTTTCAAAAGCCCCGGACGTTGCAAGCCAATTCGTTTGAATGACCACATATTCGATGTCGCCAAGAACGCTGCGAAGTGTCTAGGCTTCCTAAAGCGATGCAAGAAATATTTTACCCCTTTTGATCTGGCTAAAACTTGAGTACAACGCTCTTATCTGGTCCGGTGCACCAATTACATATTTGGAGCTACTTAACAGAATTCAAAAACGTGAGATAAAACTTATTGGCGACCGAGATATTGCGAAATCACTTGACCCTCTTAGTCATCATCGTAATGTCTCCTACCTATCGTTATTCTATCGATACTACCATCACAAGCGAAATAGCTAGTTGCATTCCTCCCCTCCAACACTTCAACCGTAATACTAGCCATGCCAGGAATGCTCATCAGTTCACCATTTTACAAACATTTTACAAACAATTGCATCGGTTTCTCACTCTTTCATCTAATCCCTGATTTCTTAATGCCCGTGCTGTGTTACAATAACATTATAAGGGTGCTAACAATCCCTTTTGCACATGCAAATTATAAAAAAAAAATGGGTTTGGGGACGCACTTATGCAAAGACAGGATGACAAGAAGTTTCATCCAGTAGCCTATTTTTCAAGAAAGACAACTGGTGAAGAATCGAAGCTAATTAGTTTTGAAATAGAGACATTAGCAGTCGTACATGCCCTAGAACGGTTCAAGACTTTTCTTGGTCGTTTGCCATTTACCATTGTTACTGACTGTGAAGCCTTGTCGCAAACGCTGAAGAAGAAAGACGTAAATCCGCGGATAGCTAAGTGGGTTGAAAGTGATAGGGGATTGCAGAGTTGACTATCTGGTTAGTTCCTCATCTGTGATTCCCAACAGTCGTACTAATTGGTACTTTGAATTTTCTAGCAGGTGCTATTCTAACAATAGCTCTTACAGGGTTTCCGTACAAACGTTTTTAAATCAGCAAAAACCAGCAAGAATATTATGTTGAGTTACCATGCTTTTTTTAGATTAAAATATTAATTTTAAATGTTTTATTGATAAAAAAAAACAAATTTATCTTTATGTTATGATGTCAGTTCTTTCCAAAAGAACACCCTTTCGCTGACGATGGGCAAATTAGAAACTCAATTTAATTCTTAAAACCGTATGCAGAGAAGACCTGCTATTTTTAGTGATATTTGAATTGCGTCCTACCTTATGCAGTATTTTATCCAGCGTCGTGAGTTCGTTATTTGGAAAAACTGTTGAACAATTTGCCGGATGGCACACTTATTGAAATCATCTACTTTTCTTTTAAATCAGTTTGCTTTTGATCGTTTGCTTTGAAGTGATCGGTTGTGTTTTTAATTCTCTCCTGAGTTGTGATCCCATTTCTTGCGAAAAACGTTTTTATCTCTCTCCAAATTCTAAATAAACCATAGTGTGCCAAAGACAGTGACTTTTTAAACCATTTTTCAATAAAATAAATTCATAAGCCCTTTGTGAATACAGTAAAGTATCAATTTATTTTCGCTCAAATAAAAAATTCCCTCTCCTTTACATATTTCATTTACCGTTAAATTATACACCCACACTACTATTCCCATATGTATAATATGGACCCATGCAGTGAATGCTTCTCTGACCTCCCCGCCGATGGAGACTTTGTTACATGCCATAGATGTGAGAGGAAAATTCATTATGGATGTACCACGATATCCGAAAAATCGTACCGAAAAATGAACATGGCCCGAAAAGAGGAATGGAGATGTTCCAGCTGCAGGAAGGAACTTGCAGAGCTCTCCGCACCCAGGACTCCTGTTGAATTAGCATCAATTCAGCCCATGACCAAGCGAATGAGAAGTGTAAGCTCTCCAGAATCACTACAACAACCAATTTTAATAGCACCATCCGCAAAATCCACTAAATCAGCACCAGAAACTAATAATAATGAGAAAATTTTAGATGAAATGCGCAAGATGAGAAAAGAAATGACAGATATAAACACAAGTTGTGAATTTATGGCGAACAAATACGAAGAGATTAAGCAACACATGACGGTAAGCAATGAAACACTACAAAAACTTTCAAATGAAATAAAAGAACTCAAAGAATGCAACAAAAAAAAAAGATCAACAAATACATTCAATGGAAACAAAAATCAATGCACTCGAACAACAATTACTTAAAAACAATATTGAAATAAAAAACATTCCGCCGACACAAAACGAGAACTTAATGGATATTGTCCAAGCACTAGGAAAAACACTAGATCACGATTTAACAAACTCAGATATCACTGATGTTTACAGAACAAACATAAAAAACCCAAACAAAACAACAATAATAGTTTCTTTTGCAAGCCACGCGTGCAAAACAAACGTAATTAAAAAGGCAAAAGCCATGCGTAATATTCCCCTAAAGAAAATTAGAGAAAATACTTCTAATGGCTCTGCTTCAAGTTCAACACCTGAGAATGAATCAACAATATATGTTAACAACCATCTCACAGCTACCAACAGACACCTTCTTTGGCTAGCAAAGAACAAAGCTAGAGAGTGCAATTGGAGATTTGTGTGGGAGTCAACCGGTAAGGTACTTGCAAAAAAAAACGAAAACGGCGAGACCATACACATTGGGTCTTGCGACGATGTAAATAAGATAAACAATTAAGAATAATTGTTGTTGTAATTGAGAGAAATGTAAAAAGAAAAAAAAACAAAATGGAAAACACACATAGTGAAGCTGATGTCGACTTTAGGGTAATACATGGTGTTAGCGGAATCGAAAAAAAATATTTGGAAAAAATGAATTTTTGTTGCGTGAGTTTTAATATAAGATCGATAACAAAAACATGGGATGTTTTTATAGCCGAAATGGAAAATGTTCTTTGTTACGTTGATATATTAGTACTTAATGAAATTAATATACCGAAAAAGAAAAATGACTTTTATAGCATTGATGGCTTTAATCCAGAATTTATAAACCGTGATGCGATGAAAGGAGGAGGAGTGGCAATATTTATAAAAGATAATATAACCTACACAATAATACCAGCGAATCCAATTAACTACGAGGGCATGCACCTGGAAATAAATCATAAAGGTGGACAAAAGCATATACATGCAATATACAGGCGACCTAGTTCTAGTGTTGGAAGGTTTATTGACGAATTAGATAAAATTATAAAAGAAAAAAAAGAAAACGTCGTACTAGGAGATGTCAATATCAATATTAAAGACGAGAATAACTCACTTGTTCTAAAATATATGGAAATGATGGCGTCGAAAGGGTTGACAAGTGTCATCAAACAACCGACACGTGTTGACGTATCAAAAAATACGGCGTCGTTAATTGATCATGTATATGCTAGCATTACGAAACTCAATATTAACTCTGCAGTTATAGAAACCGATCTATCTGATCATTACGCCGTCTTATATGCTACAGAAGATTTAAATAAAACAGAAACTTCTTGTGAATTTGAAGTCAAACGTATTAATCAGCAGAAAGTTAATGAACTTATCGAACTGACAGACTGGCAATACCTACTTCGAGAAAATGACGTCGAGGCACTATACAACAATTTTGTTCGAGAAATGAATAAAATATACGTTGAAGCATGCAAAACGACCACAACAAAAAGAACACGTATACATAAGCCATGGATCACGCCAGAAATAATTCCAATGTGCAAACAAAGGGATGAGTTATACAGGAGGTGGAAAAACAACCCCAGATGTAAGACGTTTGAGAGTGAATACAAGAAACTTCGAAACATAGTTAACAAGAATATACAATTGATAAAAGCTAATTTTTACAAACGAAAATTCTTAAATGCAAATAATGACCCAAGGAAAACGTGGAGAATCGTTAACGAACTGCTTGGAAGAAAGAAACGTTCAGTAGATGAAACTATCAAAATTAATTTTCCAAATGCGTCCGAATTCAAGGGCTTAAAAGACATTGTGGAGGAATTCGCGGAGCGGTTTTCGAAACAAGCGGCGAGTATTATGCATGCATGTGACACTAAAACCTCTTACCATGAGAGCTGGGAACTTCAACAAAGTATCTATATAGAGGAAGCAACGGAACCTGAAGTTTACGAGATATTGTGTCAACTAAGCAACACAAAAAGTCCTGGAGCAGACAACATAAGACCAGTCGATCTCAAACTGAATGCAATGTATCTCACCCCTGTAATCACAAAGATTATAAACCTTAGTTTGTGTCAGTGTCATGTACCAAAGCTTATGAAAACATCTTTAATACGGCCAATATACAAAGGAGGGATAAAAAAAGACACGGCAAACTATAGGCCAATTTCAATTCTGCCAGCGGTTGAAAAATGTCTGGAAGAGATAGTCGTTAAACGTCTTAATTGTTTCATGTTGAAGCACAGAGTGATTCACCCAAACCAGTTTGGATTTCAAAAATGCAAGAGCACCCAATTGCTACTGGGAGAGTTTACCAATGTGGTTAATGCGGGGCTAAATAAAAATCATCACGTCCTTGTTCTATTTATAGACTTCAGCAAAGCCTTTGATACTTTGACACCCGAAAAACTCGTCGAAAGTCTCAACAAATTGGGAATGAGAGGTTTGCTGGCAAGATGGCTCAAAAGTTATCTGACTGATAGAGTAATCCAAGTCAAGGTATCTAATATGTTAAGCCAAAAAAAGACGTGCGAATACGGTGTACCACAAGGTTCCAAATTAGGGCCCATTTTATTCATTCTTTTTACAAATGAACTGTTAAGAACGTTTAAGAAATCAATTGCCTATGCCTATGCCGATGATATCGCAATCGTTGTAAGACACAAAGACTTGCAGTTAGCCGTTAAGATATTGCAAGACGAATTCAACGCTGTATCTGAATGGTGTCACGATAACGGTCTGGTGATAAACGCAGACAAAACCAAAGTGATGCACATTCGGACTCCATCAAAGCCAACTGAAACAATTGAAATCTTTCATCGTAATGATCGCTGTCCAGTACAAAGAAGCAGCAACGCGATTGAGGTAGTCAAAGCGGTTAAATATCTTGGAGTTACCATTGATGAGCACTTTCTGTGGCGTGAGCACATCAATAACCTGCGTCTTCAACTTAAGAGCACTTTATTTGCAATGGTGTATCTTAAGCGTTACTCGCATATGGAGGTACAAAAGCAGGTGTACTACTCGTTGGCTGAGTCACGCATTCGATACGGGATTCTGGCCTGGGGAAACGCAGCAAAAACCCATCTGGATAAGATATCTAAATCACAACATCGTCTTCTTAAAATAATTAGGCCTGTTAATTCAACTTTCAAAGTTTTAGATGTGAAGGCACTTTTCCAGATGACAACATTGCTTACCTATATGAACGACCAAAGGTTTTCCCGACCCATAAGCCACCCACAAAACACCCGAAGACGAGCCAGAGGGTTGCTTGAAGTTCCACAAGCTTACAACACGTATGGTGATAGAGAGCTGCGATGCACGGTCCCTAAATTAGTGAACTCGCTGCCACAATTTTTAAAAGTAATTCCTAATTTCAAAAAAAGAAAAAAAGAATTAAAAAAACATTTAATTGAACTTTATTTTGTGAATTAGAAAGCTAAAGAATTTTTTTTTTAAAAAAACACTATTATAATTGTATCCTAATTGTAAACAAAAATATTTTCAACTTAAATCATTTCAAAGTTAACTTATTAAATTTATGCTTAACCATCTGCAGATAAGCACTCTGCTTTGCAGGTAATACATGTAAATGAAAACTTCTTTTGTACAAATAAAATCCATTGAATTGAAAAAAAAAAAAAAAAAAAATTGGTTTTTCTTTTTTGGTAGTGAGTTGTGGCCTATTTTCGTTAAGAAGTCTAAACTGTTCGTTTACCCAGAAAAAATATGACCTACTTGATTCGCAGTTACTGTTTTATTTTTCAAATTTTGATGAATTTTATTCGTCGCGTCAACAATTTTTTTTTTCGGCACTTACATCTTTGAATGAATTTAAAGCCATTTCTAACAAACAATATTTTTCCTTAAAGAAAACAGATAACAATTTTGTAACTGCATTTTAACATATTCTCCACACATTAAAAGAAATGTCAAAGATCAAAACAAGACCTCCACGATAACACTTATCATTAAGAACTTTTTTTTGAAAGCTCTAAAACCTAAAGCTCCTCAACAGAAACCCAAAAATAAAAAAAGCTGAACGAGATACCAAACGGACATTGGCAACTCTTCGCGTCAACATTTTTTTTTTCGGCACTTACATCTTTGAATGAATTTAAAGCCATTTCTAACAAACAATATTTTTCCTTAAAGAAAACAGATAACAATTTTGTAACTGCATTTTAACATATTCTCCACACATTAAAAGAAATGTCAAAGATCAAAACAAGACCTCCACGATAACACTTATCATTAAAAACTTTTTTTGAAAGCTCTAAAACCTAAAGCTCCTCAACAGAAACCCAAAAATAAAAAAGCTGAACGAGATACCAAACGGACACTGGCAACTCTGAATGCACATCAATTAAATGGGCGTTGAATAGCAACAGCCACAGGCCAGTGCACACTCACATGTGCGCTAAATAAGACGTAGTGGCTCTACGTCAAATGCAATTGGAAATTTACTGGAGGGTAAACACTTTATGAGGGGTTTCTTTCAATTTAGTATACCAGAAAATATGGCACGCTACTGATTTTTAAAAAGCTTTCCCAGAAGACGTGTACTGCCAATTTATGTTGGACAGAGTATCATACCCTATTCAGACCTCACTGAAATCTGATATTTCCACAAAAATATTTTGAAATCTAATTAAAGCATTCACACCAAACAGTACCTGGGTTTTGTACCATCGAAAAATAAAGGTGAATAAACAATTATTGCGTTCAAGTTTTAAGAACACTGCAAGTCCACAACAAGCTAATGATCCAGGATGATCACGGTTAAAGGGATCATAACCCTCCCACTTCACTGCATTCCTACTGGTCCGCCTGTGGGGTTCGCCGGTGCGACCTCAAATATCTGCAGGCATCCCGATTTTGGATCACTTCATCATTGAAGCCAATCAAATGCTGATGTTTCTGCATTTGTGTGATCCAGGAGTTTTTCGGCCTGCGTCTCTTACGTGATTGTAAGGGAACGTTGATTGCCATTGCCTTTTTGACGGGGTGCGTAGGATACCTCCTTTGAACATGACAATACCAACTGAGTCGGTCGTGCTCCAATTTTTTCGAGATGGGTACTTTGACGTGAAGGCTTCCTCGGATCCTGGAACTTCTAATTCACTTGGGAACCACCACCCCATTCAAATAAATGTCCGAAATGGGTTGACTTCGGTCAGAGAATGGGCAGTACAGATACTCTGTCTTTTTTTGGCTAATACGATACCCATTCCCTTCTTAAACATTTACCCAAACATCGTCTACCCAGCTCGTTGCAGGAAAGTCTGATCATCACTTATGATGGCTCCATCGTCAGCATAGAATAACTGATGCACTTTAGGATTCATCCCTTTTTCCTCAAGCAGATAATCTAGGACCGTAATAACGAGCAAAGGACTTAAGACACTTCCCTGGTAAACACCGACTTTTATTGGAAATTCATCGGTGACTTCTGCGGGACATATGACTTTTGTCTTCGCTTCCACGTACATGTCCATGATCATCTGTATGTAGGTTTCAGGAACTCCTCGTTGTCTTAGCGCTACCCATATCAGATCTCCTGGTTGTCTATCGAATGCTTTTTCAAAATCAACCAGAATCATATGCAGATCCTTTAAGGAATCACGATGCTTTTCCATTATGATCCTTATACTTTGGATTGCATCTATGGTTGATTTACCCGCGAAAAACCCGCACTGGTCGTCAGACAGCCATATTATTTGTCTTAGGCGTCCATATAATACCCGCTTAACGATCTTCATGGCGTGTGACATCAACTTGATCGAACGGTAATTATCACAGTTTCGCGTACCTCCCTTTCCTTTGTACAAAGGAAGAAGATAACTTTCCCTCCACTGGTTGGGCATTGGTTGGAGATAAGAATTATGAGCCATCTGAGCCATCTGAGCCCGATGTCTCCCATCTTTTTCCAGAACTCACAGGGTGTCTCATCCGGCCCAACCGCTTTTCTCCTCTTGGAGTTCTTGACCGCTTTCCCAACTTCTTCAACTGTTATGTCGGTCACTTCTGCATTGTTGGGGAGGGCTCCTGGAAAATATACCTGGGGAAACTGTTTGTTTAAAAGTTGCTCGCAATACTATCGCCACCTGTGTAAAAATTTTTCGTCGTCCACAAGTAGTAGGGCTTGAGCATTTTTAATGAACTTCGGCGAACGAATTTTCTAGGCATTTCTTCTTCTCTGTGCGGAAAATTTTTGTTGCTTTGTTCATGTTTTGTCGAAGCTCGTGGGTTACCTGGTTCCTATCAGCAGGCGAAGAAGATACTTAATTCAACTCCTGATACAGACTCTTCATACACTTAGCTTGAATTTGGGCACGCTTTTTCTTCGCGATACTTTTGCAACGTCTGTATTCCACTTCAAGCCAAGCTTTTTCAACTATATTATTAGAGGCGTACTTTGAACAAGCTTTCTTGTCCTTTATTGCTGCTTGAATTTCCTCTGTCCACCAAGAAGTTTGATTTCCGCAGAAAACTTTGTTTATTTATTTTTGTTCTTTTTCTTCATGAATATTTCTGTCAGGAGGAGACGGTGTTGGGGTGATTGCCTCTCCCAAGATCACTTTGCTTCATGAAACTTGCCACCAAAGGGTAGTCAATTTGGGTTTCATTTCCGCCACAGATATAAGTGACCAAGAGCCGGCTCTGTTTGATGAACATTGTATTTAAAACGATCAGACCGTATGACTTGCACATGCTGAGGATGTCTTCACCAGAAGAATTCCTGGTGCCATATCCTAGTCCTCCATAGCAGTCTTCATAATCTTCATTAGACTTCCCGATATGTCCATTCAAATCCCCGCCAAAAAACAAAAGCTCATCCTTTGGGATATTTTTGATTAGGTTATGGAAATCAGGCCAGAATGCATCTTTTTCCCTCTGCTCGCACCCGATTTGGAGAGCATATGCACTGACAATATTCCACACCTCGCCTTGAATCGCCAGTTTGAGAGACATCAAACGGTCACTGGACTTTGAAATGGTCAATACGTTGCTAAGTAACTCTGCCGCAAGGATGATACCGATACCTGTTCTGTACCGTAGTAGAACATCTTGTATGCTTTTGTCTTAACGTCCAAGAAACGCGCCCGATTTCCGGTGTTTCGCCATTTCGCTTCTTGGACACACAAGATGTCCAATTGCCTTTTTACCAGCATCTCTTCCAGCTCGTGAAATGCTCGAAACCGTGCATTTCTGCTCGTCCGATCACAATAATGCGTAGAAGTGCCTGGCGGGGTAGTGTTTATCTGAACGTGAATTGCCATAAAGCTAGGTTAAGCAAGTTTGTTTGTTCAATAAGTGCATGCTCTTGATATAAGTTCTTGATTGATCTATCTTTTATGACACCGGTGGTCCCCAGTCGTGTCAACCCACGGATTCGCATGCACACTTGTGGGACAGTTTAAAGGTGTTAAATATGTTGCTAGGTTAACCTGGATGTTTAAATTGCCTAGAAGTGATTCCTCCGCCTTAGTCGCCTTTTACGGCAAGCACTGGCGGGCGCTGCAGGGATATTCTTACAATGCAGGGATATGCGAATAATGGACACAGATGAGGAATTAACCAGATAGTCAACTCGAGAGCGAATCTCTCGTCTTGCCTACAAGCCACAGATGAGTTATTATACAGATAGTCGACTCAGCATACCCCTGTCCCTTTGAACCCGCAAAAAATTTGTAAAAACGGCGAAAAAATCCTCTCTCAAATGTTCTATCTGTGAATACGTGTGAGCCAACCAACTAAAGTACGGATGCGTTGATGTGTCAAAAATATGTCATTAGCGTTGGCAAGAATTCCAAATGGCAACAAAAAACGGATGTGTTGGGTTGGTGCTGCGAAGTATTGAGTTAACGTAATTCAAGTTTAATCGATATTTTAATTGAAATGTTTATAAAAAAAAAGTTTTATAAAAATATGAAGTTGTTGCAATTAAATGCGAATATTTTTTATGTTTATAAGAAATAGTTCTCAATTATTTACCTGCCATACGATAAACATACTTGGGTACCTATATATTTTTTCCATTTTGGTTAATAAAATGAGATCAAATGTATATACCATTTTATTATTGCATGAATATTACTAAAATAGAAATGTTTCGGTGTAAAATAATTATAGGAAATAGTTTTTGATTAGTTTTTTATTATATATATTAAATTCCTTGGTTGTTTTATTATGTCTTTTTTAAACATATGAAAGTTGAATGTATCTACATATTTGGGACGTTCATATGAGAGCGAGCGAGCAAATGGACATACTGTGAAGAAATAAATTTTAATGCATTTTTAAGCACAAAAAGTAAACTTTACTATTCAAATAATAATAACTTTATTAAATTTATTTCATCATAATGATGAATAATAATAATAATGAATAATTTCATCATGCTGAACAAATTTAATAACGTTATTATCTTTGAATTGGAATAGTGAATAAAATAGCAGTGAATTTAGCAAATAGTTACTATGTTAAATTATTGAAATGGTCAGTTAACGAATCACGCGTTACTTATTAATTTTATTCATTGAGCTTTTATTTATTTTACCTACAATTTTACTAATTTTACGGAATATTTCATTAATTCACTGCTCAAATATTTATCGCACCTTCCATTTAATACTTATTTAATTTTAATTATTTTACTCGACATTCAACAAAATAATTTAATTATTATTGCCAATTTAAAACTGCTAAATTAGTTTAACTACCGGCAAACAAAATGCATTATTTTTTGTTTAACTTGCGCAACTGCCAAAATGTTTACGAAACTGCTGAAAAATGTTTACCTAAAAAATTGGTTTGTTAGATAAATGCAAAATACGTTTATTAGGTAAAGCTAAATTAATATATAATAATTGAAAACATTCAACAAAATTTTATTCTGTTGCAAATTCATCATAAATCGTCACATGTTATTACAATGTTATTGGACACAGCCCAGTTTTGACTTTTAATACGTCAACATGAGATCTTTTTCAAAATGGATTCTTAGGCGCAGAACTGCTATTGTGTGCGTGAGCTGGCTCAATTTGATTTGCATGTAAAAACATATACGAACACAGTACTGCGCCTTTTTAAAGCAAATAAAAAACGATAGACGGGAGAGCCAAAAATCCTCTCAGTCGACTATCTGTATAATTACTGATCTGTGCTACAAGCTAAGTCGAACTGATAAGCCCCACATAATTTGCACTTATATGGGCTTTTACGTGCAAATCAAATGGGAATCACGCACACATAAATCGAATTATATGGGGCTAATGGCCGCGCCCATGAAATGTCATTTTTTATAGCAAGAAGTTGGGAACAGTTGATGAATTTTAGCAGATTACAACTCACAATTTGGGTGTGTAAAATAAACATGGTCAATATGCGGTAAATATGGATTGATAAAAACATACTTACCACACAACTAATAACATAATAAAATATTATAATATTAAAAAAAAGCTGTGTTTTAACTAATTTATTCTAATTTTTAATGAAAAATAATCAAAATAATATTGATTAACTTGACGGTTGACAATAAATTTAAGTATAACTATACTAGCAAGGATTTCGTAGATTATGGATGGTTATATTGAAGCAGTTGAACACAACACAATTGAACACTGGTTAAAAATGCTTTTTAATAAAACGTAATCCAAATTCTTACAAATATTATTTTTGGTACATCAAAACACTTTTTTAACAAAATTTGCAATTACTTCCTAGCAGTAAATTGTTTTGTTTATTTTCGTATAAAATAAAATTACAAAACATTATAACTTGACAAATAAAGTCGATTGTTAAAAAATATTTTTAATTAATTCAATATATATGTAACATAATGTGCATGCTTATTTATGATATGTACTCAAATACAAAGCACTTTCGTGATGTAGTATCTATCGCTTACTTTAAATTTTAAAGTAAAGCATATTAACTTATATAAAAAATTTCAAAACCGCCTTAGAAAAGAAACAGCTAAGAAAATTGATTGACTAAACGTACATATCTTGTAACGCAACACAATTTAAAAAGGATTACAAATACTTCTTTTTCACTTTTTTTTATCCATGCACGGAACCCGAATATGTACATATATTCATTAAACTTTCATATGTTGAATAAAAACAATTAAATAATAAATAAGTAAAAAAACAATCAAAGAATTTAATATATATATAAAAAACCATTGCAAACTATTTACTACAAATATTTTACACCCAAACATTACTAATTTAGTAATATTTATGCAATAATACAATAAAATATGCATTTTATCTCATTTTATTAACCAAAATGGAAAAGTACAACAACCCAAGAATGTTTATTTTAAGGCAGATAAAAAATAGAGAACTATTTCTTATAACCGCAAAAAATATTCCAACTAAGTTGTAACAACTTTATTGGGTAACTAATTTTTTGTTTCTTTATAAACATTTATATTAAAATAAAATAAAAAGTTGAACTCAACACTTCGCAGAATTTCCTATTTCCCAACACATCCGCCGTGACCAGCCGTTTTGTTGTTGCGATTTGGATATATTGCAAAACTCCCCACAATTATTTTTGGCGGGTAATCTAGTATATTAGATCTAACTTCATGTGTCTGGCTCACACGTATTCACAGATGGGAAAATTGAGAGAGGATTTTGCGGCCGTTATTAAATATTTTTTGCGGGTTGAAAGTGATAGGGGATTGCAGAGTTGACTATCTGGTTAGTTCCTCATCTGTGATAATGGATATAGAGCTGAATTTAGAACTGTCACAATTTTTTTTGAGCTGTCAAATCAACGTGGTGACAATTTATTATCAGCATAGCAGAAATTTAGTACATCAAAAAGCTTAAGTGTTTTAAGCCGCGATGTAATAAAAATGTTTGTAAATAATTATTGCAGTGTGATAAAATATAAATTTATCCAGCCAGTTTCTCGTTGATGAAAGGTGTTTCGGGTTGAACTTAATTTTCCCAACGCTATATCTCTATTATTTAATTTGGCGGAGGCAATATATTCCGTATTTAAATAAGTAGAAATCGAATTTCTTCAACAAAGGTGGAACGAATTTCGCATAAACAAGAAAAATATTTCCCCGTCGGGTTTGATGGTTGAGGTGGTGTATTAAAAAAGTAATTAGGTCAAGCTCGATCATTTAGATGCAATAAAGTATGAAACTTCTAAACATTGTCAATGGATTGATTTTAGAAGTTCTTCGACTACTTTAGAAACTAATCTTCATTGCATGCAGAGATTCGATTTCCAAGCGTTTAACAAAAACCTTTACGGAACATATTGATTCTACCGAATTTAATAATACAGATACAGCAATCAAATATCAATGGGAATATTATTTGGAATTCAAAATACCTTGCATCATAGAGAACTATGTAAATACTTAATATAATAATAATATTTAGGCGTAAACCGTCCATATAGGACCCATAGCCTAGCTTCTCCAACCACTGTGTATGCGAAGATTTTGACACGAATGGAAGGGACATACAGTTTAATGCCGATTCCGAACCTCAATTAATTTTTTTGAGAAGTTTTTCATGACAGTTCTTACTTTTGGATGTTTGTCAGACGTTCGCTAGAGGTGGGGCACCGAATAAAAATTTCAGGTGCTACAGGTCGTGATTTGAACCAGCGACCTCTCGCGTAGTTATCCAACGCACTTAACCGCTAAGCCACTGCACCCACGTGACCACGGGAATACACCAACCAGAAACTTTTTTTTTTCTTTACACGCCTTAAACTAATATTCAAGAGACCAGATACAAACAAATTTATTCACTTTTATTAAAAAACATAAGGAAAAACACCAAAAACTAAAATATTCACAAAATTAGTGTCAAAAAAGTATTCTTACATATTGTCTGTCCATTTTATCACATAATTATTATAATATAAGAGCCTGAATACACGTTCATGGGAATGAAAGTCATTCCCATGACCGTAGCGTAAAAGCGTCATAAGAATGGAAGCAATTTGACGACAGGGAAATCTGAAATCTGAAACAAAAAGATAATTCTCTTGGAAGCCCAATATTTTTCTGCCATCTGGTCACAGATGCGGAATTAACCAGATAGTCAACTCTGCAATCCCCTATCACTTTCAACCCGCAAAAAATATTTAATAACGGCCGCAAAATCCTCTTTCAATTTTCCCATCTGTGAATACGTTTGAGCCAGACACATGAAGTTAGATCTAATTTACTAGATTAAAATTAAAATTAGTTACCCAATAAAGTTGTTACAATTTAAATGGAATATTTTTTGCGGTAATAATAAATAGTTCTCTATTTTGTATCTGACTTAAAATAAACATTCTTGGGTTGTTATACTTTTTCCATTTTGGTTAATAAAATGAAATAAAATGCATATTTTTTTGCATTATTTCATAAATATTACTAAATTAGTAATGTTTGGGTGTAAAATATTTGTTGAATACATCTGATAAATAAGCATGCACATTATGTTACATGTATATATTGAATTAATTAGGCACTCTTTTTAACAGACGACTTTATTTGTCTAGTTATAATGTTTTGTAATTTAAAAAAAAAAAAATTTTATGAAAATAGACAAAACAATTTAATACTACTACTACTAGTAAGTGATTGCAAATGTTGTTAAAAAATTGTTCTCACGTACCAAAAATAATATTTGTAAGGATTTGGATCACGTTATATTTAAAAGCGTTTTAAACCAGTGCCCAATTGTGTAATGCAAAGTTTCCACTGAGCACTTAACAGAGATTAAGGTTAATCTGCCCTTAATCCACTTTAAATCTCAAGATTAACCATACCAATTTTAATCTGCTAAACACATGATTAAAAATAAATCTATATAATAAATTTCTTGTGCTTAATCTCGGTTTATTTTATGGTGGAAAAGTAGCATAAAAGTACTTAAATGCTTCAATAAAACCATCCATAACAAAATCCGTGTTTGTAAAGTTATACTTAAATTTATTGTAAACCGAAAATGTATGATCAACTTACTTATTATATATTAGTCACGTTAATCAATATCATTTTGATTATTATTCATTAAAAATTAGAAAAAATTGGCTAAAACATAGCTTTATTCTCAATATTTTAATATTTAATTATGTTATTAGTTGTGTGGTAAGTATGTTTTTATAAATCCATATTAACCGCATATTGTGCATGTTTATTTTACACACCTAAATTATGAGGTGTAATCTGCTGAAATTCATCAACTGTTCCCAACTTATTTCTATAAAAAATGGCATTTCTTGGCGGCGGCCATTGGCCCCATATAATTGGATTCATGTGTGCGTGATACCCATTTCATTTGCACGTAAAAGCCCATATAAGTGCAAATTATGTGGGGCTTATCAGTTCGACTTAGCTTGTTGGCAAGGTGAGAGTCAGAGATGATAGAAGCAAGGAGATGCCAAACTCTTACCTCCTTTGCCCCTCGAAAACCATTTGTTAACATTGTTTTTGTTGTAATCGATTTCCAGTGACGGCCGTGTCGGTGAATATATGTGACCCTAAAGGAATGAATTCAGCACTCGAATTTTCTGGACGCACCTATTTATCAGGGGTAAGTATTTTGACATTTCTCTTAGTCAAAGTAAACAGTTGTTTCAGATTTTTTGTATTCTCGTGGTTTTGTAAGTAAAATGTGTAATTTCTTTATTAAATTTAACTTCTTTCGAAAATTGTTTTCTTCAAGTTTTTATTTTCTTTAATTTCAGAAAAAAGAGGTCAAACGCGGATTTAATGTTTAAAGGAAGATGCGTCATTTGATAGTCATAAAATAAAATTGAAGACTAGATATTTTATTACAAATGTGTATTTATTTTTGATAACTATTGTATCATAAATTAACATAGCATAAAATATAAGAAATTATTTTTTCTTAAAATAAATAAAATTCCAAAACATTTTATATCTAATTACATAAAGTCACTATATAGTTTCGCAAGAGTAGCATAGATGGAGCTAAGAACAATTTTCAGTTTCTTGCTAAAACATGCACAATCAAAATTGAAATATTCGTGCAAAAATAAATGACCTTGAATCTTCCTTTGGCCGGTATGTGTGCTCATATTTACAGTACACATTCGAAATTTTAGTTTTTTATTTGCAAGACTCATTTTAAACACTTTAATTAAAAACAAATCTCTCTTCACTTTGAAAATTTTTAAAAACATATGTTTGAATATTCACCTCATATATGACAATGGATGTATTCAATAAAGCTCAGTAAAATTGTATTTGATATGTCAAGTGAAATAAAGTTAATGTATTCTGCTTAACTTGTAGTAATTAAAGTTCCCCATGAAAACACATGTAATATTTACTTATTAAAATGTAATAGAAATTTAAATTACAGTGTAAAAGTGATTGCAGTGAATTAATACACAATTTTCACTATTCATGTTTTGTTTAGCTTTATTATTCGGTTAAAAATATAATAAAAAAAATAACCATATCTGATTGCCTTTTCGTATAGGCTTGAATTTGTTACGCAAGTACAGAAATATAAATCATTCATTATGGTAACTATAAGGTGACATTTTTACAGATGACAATTCACTAAAACAAAAAAATCTGGAGGTCATATTAATAATTTATTGGCAGTTCGGAAATTTAGTATTTTTAAATGTATTTATAACCAAATTAAGGAAGTGTTTTAATATGCGAATTGGAATAAACTAATGATTAATTATTACAGTGTAGTAAGATTTCATAAAATTAGTCAGGTATATTTTCTTAGTGGTTTTTTAAACTTCGACATGATTAATCATTAGCTTATTCCAATTCGCATATTAAAACACTTCCTTAATTTGGTTATAAATACATTTAAATGTACTAAATTTCCGAAAATGTATATCCCATTATGCCAAAAAGTAGTAATATAGTTTTGTAAACGTTGTTGCCTAAATTGTTAACTTTTCTATTTCGCTCTTTTATCATTTTAATGTAAGCATTTGTATCCAACTTAAATTTAAATTTAACTCTCATGCTAACCTAAATCAAATTTTAAAACTTTGTATTGAATTGTAAAAAATAAATAAATCATTCATGACAACATTTACGTCATTATAGATACTTCATTGTAATCTTTGTAAATGTTTTAAACTAAATAAATAACTATCAAATATCAAAATTGTGCAGAAAAAAAAAGAAACCAAAAAACATTTTGAGAAAATAATAGTTGTTGTTTTATTTAATTAGAGCTCATAAACTAATGCTTTTACTTTGCCCAGACGTTCAGAAACTCTTTGAAATAATACGTACTATTTTAAGTTTCCTTTTTAAATATTATTTATTTTTCGATCCATATTTAAAAAAATACCCTGGCAAATAAATTCTGGCTTTTCTTTATCCTTAGGCGAAAAGAGAAAGCGGAATTTTTAAAAAAAGAATGCTTTGCGACCTGCCCAATTTCATATCATAAAAAAATCTTCAATTATAGAATTCACATCAGTGAAATGCATGAAACATGGCCTCTTTACATTTTCGGTGAAAATTCATATTATTTTAGGATGAACAAAAGTATTCCCTCATTTATTTGTTTGAATGTCGCCTTAATATGAATGTATTATTTTCTAATACAGCAATTTTTATATCTAATTATTTGTTGGCAATTTTTTTATTGTTGGTACCTCAACAATTTTTGAAATTGTATGAGTTTATTTGTGTAACTTAAATCTAGTTCTCGTTTTCTTAAGTTTTGATTTATTATTTAATAAATCAAAGCAATCCAAAATATTTTAATATTGTTTTACAATTTAAGTTCTTTATTTTATACCTAGTATCTACGAGTTTCTACTTCCCAGTGCATTTGCTAGATGCATTCTATCTGTGGTCTATGTTTCATTTTGGCCATTTCCGTGTTGGATTAGATTCTATTTCCGGCATCTTTGTTTTTGGTTTGTTGGCGAGGTCGGTGAGGCGGCGGGGGAAAAAGTGGTGGATTGACGAAAAAATCGTGGTGAATTGACGAATTTACTCATACTTGTTTAAAAATATGATAGTATGGGTAAATTTGTCAATTTTCTGGAATCTTTCTTTAATTTAGCTTGTAGGCAGAGTGTTTTCCACTGGAAAGTTTGGTATCTCTTTGCTTCTATCATCTCTGGTGAGAGTTGACTATCTGGTTAATTCCTATTCTGTGCTTCTGGTACCTGTTTTTTGGTCTTCACTCTTCCAACACAAATACCAAATGAAGATTTCTTTTAAGAGTGATTTTCGGCGGATTCTTGGTGCAATCTCCCCTCTTCTTTCTAATTCACATAAAATCTACCTGTCTCGTGCGACATGATGATTATTCCTAAGAACGTGTAGCCAGGCCACAGATGAGGAATTAACCAGATAGTCAGCTCTTTCAAGCTCACTTTCAACCCAAAAAATTTTTAATAATGGCCGCAAAACCCTCTCTCAATTTTCCCATCTGTGAATACGTGTGAGCCAGACACATGAAGTTAGATCTAATTTACACGCCAAAAATAATTGTGGGGAGTTTTGCAATATATCCAAATCGCAACAACAAAACAGCTGATCACGGCGGATGTGTTGGGAAGTAGGGAATTCTGCGAAGTGTTGAGTTTATGTGATTCAACTTTTATAGCTATTTTAATATAAATGTTTATAAAGAAACAAAAAATTCGATACCCAATAAAGTTGTTACAATTTAGTTGGAATATTTTTTCCGGTTATAAGACATAGTTCTCTATTTTTTATCTGCCTTAAAAATAAACATTCTTGGGTTGTTTTGCTTTTCCATTTTGGTTAATAAAATGAGATAAAATGCATATTTTATTGTATTATTGCATAAATATTACTAAATTATTAATGTTTGGGTGTAAAATATTTGATAGACCACAGATAGTAAATAGTTTGCAATGGTTTTTTATATATATATTAAATTCTTTGATTGCTTTGTTACTTATTTATTATTTGATTGTTTTTATTCAACATATGAAAGTTTAATGAATATATGTACATATTCGGGTTCCGTGCATGGATAAAAAAAGTGAAAAAGAAGTATTTGTAATTCTTTTTAAATTATGTTGTGTTACAAGATTTGTACGTTTAGTTAATCAATTTTCTTAGCTGTTTCTTTTTTCAGGGGGTTTTGTAAATTTTTTATATAAGTTAATATGCTTCATTTTAAAATTTAAAGTAAGCGATAGACGGAAGAAGGAGAAAAAAAGGTAGCTGGAATGCACTGCATAAATATATTGGGGGTGCATTTTTTTATCGAAAATGCTTGGTAGTTGAGTACATCACGAAAATGCTTGGTATTTGTGTACATATCATAAATAAGCATGCACATTGTGTTACATATATATTGAACTAATTAGCCACTTTTTTTAACAACCGACTTTATTTGTCAAGTTATAATGTTTTGTTATTTTATTTTATATGAAAATAAACAAAACAATTTACTACTACTAATTGCAAATTTTGTTAAAAAAGTGTTTTGATGTACCAAAAATAATATTTGTAAGAATTTGGATTACGTTTTATTAAAAAGCGTTTTAAACCAGTGTTCAATGGTATAGAGTTACTTAACTGCTTCAATATAACCATCTATAATCTACGAAATCCTTGCTAGTATAGTTATACTTAAATTTATTGTCAATCGAAAAAGTTAGTTCATCATAACTTATTACTTTTCATTAAAATTACTAATGATTACTTTTCATTAAAAATTAGAATAAATTAGTTAAAACACAGCTTTATTCTCAATATTATAATATTAAATTATGTTATTAGCTGTGTGGTAAGTATGTTTTATAAATCCATATTCACCGCATATTGTGCATGTTTATTTTACACACCCAAATTGTGAGGTGTAATCTGCTGAAATTCATCAACGGTTCCCAACTTCTTGCTATAAAAAATGAGATTTCATGGGCGCGGCCATTAGCCCCATATAATTCGATTTATGTGTGCGTGATTCCCATTTGATTTGCACGTAAAAGCCCATATAAGTGCAAATTATGTGGGGCTTATCAGTTCGACTTAGCTTGTATGCAAGGTGAGAGGTTCGCTCTCGAGTTGACTATCTGGTTAATTCCTGTGAGCCAGGAACTAATACAGTTTAAAATCTGTTTACCGCTTGCCAACTGCTTTGTGGAACTTGTTGAATGTGTTAAAAGGTTCGTTTGCTTCGAAAACCTCACCATTGAAACCAGATTCTGAGGAGGTTTCATCGAAACATAAACAATAACGAGGTTTGGAAATGTGAAAAATGTATGTAAAACTTCCTGATTTCGATGGAGGTTTTCAGGGTATTTTGCGAAAATAAGATTAATTTTTTATTAATATCAAACGAATTTTACTAAAGGGTCATCCATTTCGAGGTTCCCTTCTTTTTTAAAGAAAAAAACACAGAAAATTCAAATTTAATGGAGAATGTTTATTATCATTTGAAAGTACATTCTTTGGCATTTATTTTTTGAAGATTATGTCTATCAAATGTTGGCCGTTGCTACGTCGCAGATGGTCCATCAGTTGAGTCCAATTTTCGATCACTCCTTCGAGCATTTCGAGCATTTCGACTGGTAACTGGCGAATGACACGCGTGATGTTTTCCTCCAAGGCCTGAATCGAAGCGGGTTTGTCGGCATAAGCTTTTGACTTTACATATCCCCACAGGAAAAAGTCTAACGGTGTGATATCACACGATCTTGGTGGCCAATCGGCCGGCCCAAAAAGTGAAATTATGCTCACCGAAATGTTCTCTCAATAAGTCCATTGATTGATGCGATGTGTGGGAAGGGGCGCCGTCTTGCTGAAACCCAATGTCGCCGAGATCACGAGCTTCAATTTCAGGCATCAAATAGTCGGTTATCATGGCACGATAACGGTCGCCATTGACGGTTACGTTCGCACCGGCATAATTTTTAAAGAAATATGGACCGATGATTCCACCGGCCCACAAACCACACCAAACCGTTGTTTTTTTTGGATGAAGTGGCAGTTCTTCAATCTCTTCAGGTTGCTCTTCGTTTCCAAATGCGGCAATTTTGTTTGTTTACATACCCATTGAGTCAGAAATGGGTGTCGGATCTTCTTGGAACTTTTCAAGAGCCCATAGAGCGAAGCGATGTCGCTTGGGAAGGTCGAGCAGCTTCAGTTATTGCACAAGCTGTATTTTGTACGCTTTCAATTTAAGATCTTGACGTAAAATGCACCAAGTCGATCCATACGTCAGTCCGAGTTGCTGCGAACGGCGCCGAATCGACTTAATTATGGTCTCATTCTCGTGTAATAAACCAAAAAAGGCGTTTGTTTTTGATTGTTTATGTTCTGTTATATTTAGTAAGCTATGAAAAGGTTATACAATATTTTGTTGTATGTATGTAGTTTTTTTCGTTGCCATAAAACGAGCGTACTTCGGCCACAACCACGATCTGAATTAGAAAATAATAATAAATAAATAATATATAAATGAAATTTAAGAATATAGTTTAAGAACATGGAAATGCGAGAGGGCATTCGGCAAACCTCTTCCTGCGAAAAGTTTGATTTTTATATATTTTCATCATCCTGTAAAGTCTGGAGGTAGGGTTACAACACATAGCAGTCGGCTCCTTGATAGGTTGGTTAGACAAATGGGTAATTCCTATTCAGAACTCGAGGTGCGTTTCCAAATATTTTTTTTTTCTCAAATTCTTAGATACTTTTAATTTCAAATAATGTACAGTGCGTGTATATTTGCATTTAGAGGTAGGGTTACAACACACAGCAGTTGACAAATGGGTAATTCCTGGTCAGAACTCGAGGTGCGATTTCAAAGAAATTTGACATGAACTCACTAAAAGTGAGATATGCATGGTTATTTTGGGTGGGAGCAGTCTTTTGAGACTTAAATCCAGCACGATTTTTTGGGGATATAAAAAAATTAAACGCAAAATTATAAATTAAATTTATTCAGTGTCACAGCTTATTTGAGCTGGCTTAAAAAATAATGAGATAATAGAAATTAAGGACCATTTTAATTATTCTTAGTATGTTACCCCTTGTTGTCAATACCCAAAAATATTGGTAGTTTCGGGAGTGATTTTTGCCCATTCCTCGATAATTTTTTTAAAAAAGTGATTCTGCTTGGTTTCCTTAAGGTAAGTAGTTTATTTTAAAAGTTAAGGAATCAACTTATCATGCGATTTGGATCACTCTTACTACGATTTGAATTTTCATCTTCATATCAGGCGATGCATCTTTATTTGACTTCTTTAATGGTGTACTAATCTCAAATATCATAAAAAATTGAGTTTGACGGCTTACACTCTTAATTGAAGATATGCTTAGATCCGATTTTTATTATTATAGCTATTATTATTATTCAATTTATTTAGTTTCGTTAATACTGTTTTGAAATGAAAGTTGAATTATTTAATGATTTTCTTATTTAAATAAATGCTTATGTTTTTCTGCGTTTATTTTGTAACGATTTGCATTAAAAATGTATAACACCTCTCTTTATAGACTGCTGTTATGACATTTTATAACAAAACCATAATTCACAGCGTAGCAAATACACCACTCAAAATGAATTTGGATCTATTTGCGTATTGCATACACAAACCCTTGCCTACAGTCGCTGGTAGAGAAAACGAACCCCGTTAGATGCATAGCAAAGTCTTTTTGTACGTTATTATACCCTATACTAAGAGTATATTAACTTTGACACATAGTTCGAAGACCCTTAAAAGAATATAAATATATTTATGAACAAGACCAAACCTAAGACTATTAGAATGTCCATCCATCCGTCCGTCTGTATCAACTTTTGAGGTCTTAAAATGTATACTAGGAGGCAAAAACACCGTTTTAAAGCTGTATTTGAAGAGATAAAAGTGTAAACAAAATACGTAGACAGTGAACTCCTTCACAAGTTTGCCATATACATAAAGTTTTTTGAAACGTCTACTTTTTGAACGTCTATAACACCACTGTTTGGAGGCGTTGTTGCCAAAAAAAAAATTTAATAAATTTCATAAAATGAAATAAAATTGAATATAGTTTCTTGTGGACTATAATTACGAATTATTTTAATCATACAGCCATATTTACAGTTGCATAGTTATACAGGGTCGATGGCTGTAATACGATAATGCCGATGATGTCGATATCGTCCGGATACCCCAGTAGCTGTACAGATTTGTTAAAGATAGTGCTTTCCATGATTGCACCTGAACTGAAGAAGTCACATGATAGCGCATCCCCTTGCTGGAATCCGGTACATATTTGGAACAGTTCAGATGAGCTGCTGCCAAACTGCACATTGCACCGCGTATTCTTCAGCGTCACACGGCACAATTGGATCAGTTTTGCCGGGATCCCAAATTCGGCCATCGCTACGTAGAGCTCCTGACGATGAATACTATATGCGGTCTTGAAGTCGATAAAAAGATTTGTCTTAGTGTGAAAATTTGGTCAATTGTAGATTTGCCGGGTCGGAAGCCACACTGATACTTGCCGATTAGTGTGCTGCAAAACGGCTTGAGTCGTTCACACATTACGTTGGATAGGATCTTATATGCAACATTAAGTAAGGATATGCCTCGATAGATAGTCTTAAAAGACATACGATCTCCTTTCTTGTAGATTGGGCTGGAGCTGATAGTCCAGTCATCGGGCAAACAAAAATTTCTGCGAAAATCAACAACCTGGACAAAGAAAAAGGCGAGTCATTTATTACCAACATGGGAAAATTCCTCCGTAATAACACCAACGAAGTTGATGCTGAAGATTGTAGTGCACAAGATATGTTGGATTCCCTACAACGAGCCTGCTTAGAGAAAGTTGAAGTACTCGAAGAGTCTCTACCAGCACGGAAAGTAAACTTGGTGGTGGACAGAGAAAATTCAAGCCGCAATAAAGAAAAAGAAAGTGGGTTTCAAAGCTTGGTCAAAGTACGCCTCTAATAATATAGTTGAAAAAGCTCGTCTTGAAGTGGAATACAGACGTTGCAAAAGTATTGCGAAGAAAAAGTGTGCCCAAATTCAAGCTAAGTGTATGGAGAGTCTGTATCAGTTGGAAGAGGTATCTTCTTCGCCTGCTGATAGGAACCAGGTAACCCACGAGCTTCGACAAAACACGAACAAAGCAGCAACAATTTTCAGATGCCGCACAGAGAAGAAGAAATGCTCAGGAAATTCGTTCGCCGAAGTTCATAAAAAATGCTCAAGGCCAACTGCTTGTGGACCACGAAAAAGTTGTGCACAAGTGGCGAGAGTATTGCGAGCAGCTTTTAAACGAACAGTTTCCCCGGCTATATTTAGCAGGAGCCGCCCCCAACAATGAAGAAGTGACCGACATAACAGTCGAAGAAGTTAGAAAAGCGGTCAAGAACTCCAAAAAGAGAAAAACGATTGGGCCGGATGAGATACTGGAAAAATATGGGAGACATCTGGCTGAGATGGCTCATGATTATTATATCCAAACTCATGAGAGGTGATCCAATGCCCAACCAGTGGAGGGAAAGTTATCTTCTTCTTTTGCACAAAGGAAAGGGAAGTACGCGAAACTGTGATAATTACCGTTAAATCAAGTTGATGTGACACACCATAAAGATCGTTGTGCGGGTATTAGATGATTGCCTAAGACAAATAATACGGCTGTCTGACGACCAGTGCGGGTTTGTCGCGGGTAAATCAACCACAGATGCAATCCAAAGCATAAGGATCATAATCGTGATTCCTTAAAGGATCTGCATATGATTCTGGATTATCCTAGATTATCTGATATGGGTAGGAGTTCCTGATACCTATGTACAGATAATCATGGACATGTACGCGTGAGCGAAGACAAAAGTCAGATGTCCCGCAGGGATCACCGATGAATTAAAGTCGGTGTTCACCAGGGAAGTATCTTAAGTCCCTTGCTCTTTATTACAGTCCTAGATTATCTGCTTGAGGGAAAAGTGACGGACCCTTAAGTGCATCAGTTATTCTTTGCTAACGATGGAGCCATCATAAGTGATGATCAGTCTTTCCTGCAACGATCACTTAATATTTGGATAGATGTTTTAGAAGGGAATGGGTATCGTATTAAAAAGACAGAGTATCTGTACTGCCCATTATCTGATCCAAGTCCACCCATTCCGGACATTTATTTGAATAGGGTGGTGGTTCCCAAGTGTAGAAAGTTGAAATTGGAGCAGGACCGACTCAGTTGATATTGGCGTGTTCAAAGGAGGTATTCTATGAACCCCGTCAAAAAGGCAATGGCAATCAACGTTCCCTTACAATCGCGTAAGAGAGGCAGGCCTAAAAACTTCTGGATCACACAAATGCAGAAACACCAGAATTTCACCTCAATGATGAAGTGATAACAAATCGAGATGCCTGCAGATATATTTTAAGGTCGATCCGGCGAACCCTACAGGCGGACCAGTAGGAATGCAGTGAAGTGGGAGGGTTATGATCCCTGTAATCCTGATCATAATCTCGTCGTTAAATGGAGAGAAGAAGAAGTTTAGTAATCGGGCATACTTGGTTTACGATTTGGTGCATGCACCCTACCAAAGCATCACCACCATGTTTGAAGATTTTCGCTGGCAGGCCATTAGAGCCAGCAGACTTGTTGTTTTTCAGCTTTTTAATAGCCATAACATCTTCTTCTAAACTGGGGGGTGGAATTTCTTCCACATTGACTGGAGCCGGGTTCTCTTCTTGCCCAATCACTATCTCAACATTATGCCCATTAAGCAGCTGCTGGAAATGGTGCTTCAACACATCTACAATTCTCTGCGCTTCGGTGACTAGGTTTCCATCAACATTTCGAAGTGCCTGCGTTCCGGGCTTGAAGCCAGCTGCCAGTTGCTTGCATTTCTTGTAGAACATCCGGATGTTGTTTCGATAGCTGGACTCTTTCCTTAAGCTGGGAGACTGCGTATGCCCTTTTCTTTCTACGCAGGGTTTTCTTCTCCTTCCTTCTTCTGGCGCGATACTCTTCCCTCGCTGCTCTTGTTTTGCGCTGCAGCGCCTTTATATATGCACGTTCTGTTACCATTTTCCGGTGGACGCACTCATCATCATACCACGTGTTCTTTTTCTCTGGTGGTTGGTAGCCTACTGGTGGTCTCGGCTACTTCCTTGATGATGATGCGACACTGGTTCTACATGGTGTTTGCATTTGTGGATGGTGTACAGCAGAGAGTTTCCCGCTCAGGCGCTCTTTGTAGGCACTGTCTACTCAAACCGTGCTGAGGCGTCCAACGTGAAATTTCTTTTTCTGGGCGATTCGCAACTTATTTTATTTGGACAGTCTAGCTCTGAATTTTTGGCCAATACGAGAAAGTGGTCAGAGGCGACGTTTGCTCCTCGGTATGTGTGCACGTTGAGGATGTTAGAAGCTTGCCATCGATTAGCACGTTGTCGATTTGGTTGGCGGTTCGACCATCTGGAGAGCGCCAGGCTTCTTTGTGGATCCTTAGCCTTGGAAACCTAGTGCTACTTATCACCGTATTACGAGTTGCCGCAACGGTCCACGGTAATATCAGCCTTTTACTGCCCGATGACAGATTCCAGTTTTTGAGCAGCATCCGTGGTGTACAATAGGTATATTCCATAATGACCTTTGACGTCACCGTTGATGCAATCTAGTGAATTCATCCGCCGTACGTCTCTCTCTGAGGTGCCTATATAGCCTTCTGAGGCTCATTCAGTCAGTCATCATAAACACACTATAATTGTTGGTATTTTTCTTTCTCTTCAACACTCGCGCTTATAGGTTTAGCAAGTCAAGTTCGGCTGAACCAGACCAGTATTCGGTGATTACCTCGTGGAGGTAAAATAAGCACAATTGATGTGTAGAAATAATTACATGAGTGGGTATATCCAAGATAATACCGATCAGTGGCTAGCCTATTTTACAACACCCAACCGACAAATTCTTACGGCAACTTTAACTTTGAACTGCCCACGAATCCCTTATATGCTGTCGTATCTCTGCCACACGAATACAAATTATTTTTCACTTAATTCATCACCGGTTGCACATACACTTTAAAATCCTCATTAATAAATTGAATAGTAACTTTGAAATACTTTTTACTTTGCAAAAAGTTTCTTTGGTACACAAATTGGATCTTAAGGGTAAGAGAAAAATAAATCATACAAAAACACACTTATCGGGCACTAAAAAACCGTCAAACGCGTTTAAGTTAAAAAAAAAAACTCAAAACAACGTTGTATGTGTTTTATAAATAACGTTTTTTAGTTTAGAGGCGTTATGAATCGCATATAACTTAAAACACTCCTTTATAAATAAGGCTGTAAATCTTTGTTTTCTAAATTGATGTAAAAGCTAGGAACTACAGAGAATGCTCATCTATTAAAGGGTGATTTTTTAGCTGGTTTGGTTTTGGCAACACTGGTATTGATAGCTGACGTGTGTTTAGTACCTTTAGTCACTGTCAAACAGCTTCAGTTTGGTTTGCAATTTAACAATGGATCGTCTTACAAATGAACAACGCTTGCAAATTATTGAATTTTACTATCAAAATTCGTGCTCGGTTCGGAATGTTCATCGCGCGCTGCTTCCATTTTATGATCGGCATTCTCGACCTTCTGAGCAGTCTATTCGGAAGATTGTGACCAAATTTCGCACCAAATTTACTTTGTTGGACATTAAACCACCAACACGTTTACATACTGTGCGTATTGAAGAAAATATTGCGGCCGTATCAGCTAGTGTGACAGAAGACCGCGAAATGTCGATTCGGCGCCGTTCCCAGCAGTTAGGCCTTTGTTACAGCACTACGTGGAAAATTTTGCGGAAGGATTTGGGCGTAAAGCCTTTTAAGATACAGCTGGTGCAAGAACTAAAGCCAGCCGACCTACCACAACGCCGAATTTTTGGTGAATGGGCTCTTGGAAAGCTGGCCGAGGATCCGCTTTTTTATCGAAAAATTGTGTTCAGCGATGAGGCTCATTTTTGGTTGAATGGGTACGTAAATAAGCAAAATTGCCGCATTTGGAGTGAAGATCAGCCAGAAGCATTGCAACAGCTACCAATGCATCCCGAAAAAGCCACTGTTTGGTGCGGTTTATGGGCTGGCGGCATTATTGGGCCATATTTCTTCAAAGATGAAGCGAATCGCAGCGTTACTGTCAATGGTGAACGCTACCGAGCGATGATAACAAACTTTTTTTTGCCCGAAATGGAAGTTCTTGACTTGCATGATATGTGGTTTCAACAAGACGGTGCCACATGCCACACAGCACGCGAAACAATGGCGCAATTGCGAGGCGAGTTTGGTGAACAATTAATTTCACGTTTCGGGCCGGTCAATTGGCCGCCTAGATCGTGCGATTTGACACCATTAGATTATTTTTTGTGGGGGTATGCCAAGGCTAATGTGTATAGGGACAAGCCCGCTTCGATTGACGCACTGGAAGCCAACATCCATGCATTCATTCGTGAGATACCGGCCGATATGTGTGAAAGAGTATGCCAAAATTGGACTCAGCGGATGGGATACCTGAGACGCAGCCGCGGTCAACATTTGCATGAAATTATCTTTAAACATTAAATTGCAAGGTTCAAACTATCAATTCAAATAAATATTTCATTCATTTTTTCGAATTTTTTGTGTTTTTATACCCTATCCTAAGGGTATATTAATTTTTTATACCCTATCCTAAGGGTATATTAATTTTGACACATAGTTTGTAACACCCCTTAATATTCGTCGGAGACCCCTAAAAGTATATATATTTATGATCAGGACCAAAATCTAAGACTATTTAGCAATGTCCGTCCGTCCGTCCGTCCATCCGTCCGTCCGTCCGTCCGTCCGTCCGTCCGTCCGTATCAACTTTTGAGGCCTTTAAAATTATGCTAGGAAGCTAAAATTTGGAACATATACTCGCTAGGGTTCCGAAATGGTAAAGTGTTAAAAGTTCTTGAATCCGCCCACTGCCACGCCCACAATTTAGAAAAAACCGTTTTAGGGCTAAAGTTAGAGGGATAGAGTGTTAGAACCTTCACAAGATATGTAGGCTCTGCCCCCCTTTATAAGTCTGTCATATAAAGTTTTTTGCCACGCCTACTTTTTGTGGGCGTTTTTCACTAAAATGCTGTTTTCTTCGAAAATTTTCACAGAAATCGAAAAAAAATGTTTAACAATATATTATGCCAATATTTTTCTCAATATATCGCCCATACAAAATTTTTGGCCACGCCCACTTTTTGGGGGCGTTTTTTGAAAAAAAAATTTTTTTTTTCTATAAATTTCATAGAATGAAATAAAGTGCTATCCATCATCTTCCTAATGCTTTTTTTCTTTGGGGTACATAGGGATAAGGATAGGGTATCATACTGTTCGCCCCAAGCGGACTGTAGCCTTTCCTTATGTTTTTTTTTAAAAAAAAGTTCTAAACCTCTTAAAAAATCACTCTTCATTATCATTAAAACATGCAAATGTGTATTTACTTTTTTTATAACAATATGTCTATATGTACAACAATAAGTCTAAAACAATACATACCAGCATTAAGTTTGTAAAACTTACTTTTAAAGTTTTTAAATTTTCATTTATCTTCCGCTTTAATCAGGATTTAAATCCAACCACAGCTATTCGACTGCTATGGGCAATATTTTGGACGATGTTGGAAAGCCGTTCGACCAGGGATACCTGACTATATTATGCCTCCTTGGTTTCTCAAAGGCATTTAATAAAATTATTCAAAGCATTCTTTCTGAGAAATTGCGCCTCTACTTTGGGTTTAGCATTAGAGCTGTTTGAAAGAGATTAAAAGATCTCAGAGAGTGGTAGTTGGCAACAATTCTTATGATATCAGGTTTTTGGAAACAATTTTGGGCTATATTCTTTTTTGCATTTTTATTAATTACCTGCATTATGTGTGCAAAAGTACATCATTAAATTTATATGCTGATAATGTACAGGTCTATCTGTTAGGATTTTGCTTTAAGCTACAAATAATGGACTTATTCCAAATCCGTCCAGATTCGGTTAAGTTAAGTCAGGGGTGTGATATAAGAGTCACCACACAACACTATGTACCTAAGCGGGCCCATCGCGATCCCTGGGGAACCGGTTGCATTTGTTCTCAAATGGTAGACAAAAAATAACCTACTCTTTCCCTCTTAAAGCATCCAATTACGCTACAAAAACCATAAAGTTTGAACCGTCTATTTCCTCCAAAGCTTCGAAGAAGTGTCTCCCTAAGAATTTCCTACGACTACGTGAGATTGCCTTGCATTCACACAATATGTGCGGTATATCCTCAACAGCCTGCAGATCACCACAGAAACTGCAGAGTCTATTTGCATATTTTCGCAAGAGGCAGGATTCCTACTAATAGTCTAAGCTTAACCCTGCTTAGTTTTATAAACTTTCTGGAACTCTTACAATCGAGAAGTGGCCATAGAGCTTTTGACACCGTATGTCCCCAAGACTTTGGTCGGCAGTACTTAGGGTTATTTCCTTAATAGAACTATTTATTATGTTATGAGTAGCCCTCCTCTAGCAAGCTTATCCGTCTGCTCATTTTCTTATATACCACAGTGTCCTGGCACATAGCACATCACAACTAGAGTCCGATCGAAGGTAAATTTTTTCGTTGAAGCCGAAGCCGAATGTAGTGCAACCTGAAATACCAAAGAACCTAAAATAAATTATCCGTTAAATTAATTTGATCTGTATACAATTTATTAGATAAAATATCTCATAATCATAACAACATGTATTTTACAAAAGAAACAAAAGCAAAAAATAGCCAGTAAATGAATCCGTTTGATTGCCTGTGAATAACTACAAATGCAAACTAAAATTCATTCAGATGCAACGAAACAAACAAGAAATGACTTGCTCGAAATCGCTCATATGAAAAATTCCCGGTAAAACTGTTGAAAAATTCAATGTTCGGCTTCGGCTAAACCTGCGGCCATTTTTCGCTGAAGCCGAATGTTTTGCCGAAGGTGGAAAATATGACTGAATGTAGCCGAAGCCGAATGGTCCGTCGGACTCTAATCATAACGTTATCATACCCGTAATGCCTGTACAAGCCGTTCTTTGAACCTACCCTACCCTAAGGGTGTATTAATTTTGACACATAGTTTGTAACACCCCTTAATATTCGTCATAGACCCATAAAAGTATATATATTTATGATCAGGACCAAATCCTAAGACTATTTTGCAATGTCCGTCCGTCCGTCCGTACGCAAATTTCAGGCCCTAGGGCTCCAAAATTGTTAAGTGTACACATTTTTTGAATACGCCCACTGCCACGCCCACAATTTAGAAAAAACCGTTTTAAGAGACGGTTCTATCTAGAGAGATAGAATATTCAACCTTCACAAGATATTTAGGCACTGCCCTCCTTTATAAGTTTGTCATATAAAGTTTTTTGTCACGCCTAATTTTGTAGGAGAGTTCACTAAAATGCAGTTTTCTTCGAAAATTTGCATAGAAACCAAATAAAACATGTTTTACAAGATATTTAGCCAATATTTTTTTCGATATATCGGCCATACAAAGTTTTTGGCCACGCCCACTTTTTGGGAGCGTTTTTTCAAAATATATATATATTTTTTAAATATTTAATAGAATGAAATAAAATGCTATCCATCATCTTCTAAATGCTTTTTTCCTTGTGGCATATAGGGATATGGATAGGGTCTCATACTGTTTGCCCCAAGCACACTGTTTAGTGTTTACTGTTTGGACTCTACACATTTTATTTTGACTTTAAAAGATTTTTGGAGCTTGGTATCGACGTGCTAAAGTTTCTACACATTAATAGCTGTGATGGACTGTAACCGCTTTTAAGTGCCGTTGATTGATATTCCAGCAAAGCTAGCTGCATATCTTTATTCTCAATTTTTGTCTGTCGAAACATGTCTTTAACTGTTTGAATTAACCTTTCGGCCATCCCATTTGATTGTGGGTAATTCGGCAAGCTTGTTATATGGTCTATATCCCAAGAATGTGTTAAGCTCTTAAGCTCGGCGGAAGAATAGGGAGGACCATTATCTGATATTATTCCTGGTATACCAAATCTGCCAAATATAAACTTCAGATGACCAATAACCGTGAAGCTATTGTACGAGGGCAGTTTTACTACTTGAATAAACTTTAATAAATAATCTACCACCATCAAATTGAAATATATCTGATCCTACGCATTCCCAATGATATTAAGATTAATTGGATGAGGCATAAGTTCCTGCTTGGCGTTTGATTTTGAGAGTTCCTGACAAACAGCACAGCTTTCTATAAAATCTTCGATTTGACGGGAAATATTTGGCCAGTAAACAAGACTATGAGCTCTACTTTCGGATTTTACAATCCTTTGGATGTCCTTCATGGAGAAGATCTAAAACCATTATTCTCAAATTCCTAGAAACTATCAGAGACTGATTTTGAATTAATGCAGATTTCGCTTTTAATGTTTCAAAGTTCTTTGATATAATTGCAAGTTTCACGCTTACTTTGTGTCCACCCATGAGTTACTTGCTGCTTTAGTTTAGTCAACTGTAAATCATTGTTTGTTTTTTGAAATTGTTTCAAACGGTCTTACGTAAGGCCAACGTAAGAGAATTGACATGAACTTGAATTCCATTGAAGGTGTTCTTCCATTTCTGGAAGAGAAGCTCTAGAGAATGTGTCAGCAATTGTGATCTGAGTTATATTTAAATCGTAAGCCTGTAAGCTCAGCATCATACGTTGTAATCTTGCTGGAATGTCAGCAATTGACCTTCTAGACCACAGATGGGTAGTGGTAGATAGATAGATAGATAGATAGATAGTGATAGATAGTGCCAGTCGACTTTCAGTCGACTGAGAGGATTTTTGGCTCTCTCGCCTATCGTTTTTTTATTTCCTTCAAAAAGGCGCAGTACTGTGTTCGTATATGTTTTTACATGCAAATCAAATTGAGCCAGTTCACGCACACAATAGCAGTTCTGCGCCTAAGAATCGTATTTGAAAAAGATCTCATGTTGACATATTAAAAATCAAAATGGGCTGTATGCAATAAAATGCGACTATTTGTGATGAATTTGGAAACGAATAAAATTTCTTTGAATGTTTTCAATTAATATGTATTATTTTAGTTTTACCTAAAAAAAATATTGTTGGGCAAATATTTTTAAGCAGTTTCGTAAACATTTTGGCACTTGCGCAAGTTAAACATAAAATAAAGATTATCATAATTTGTTTGCCAGTAGTTAAACTAATTTAGCAGTTTTAAATTGTCAGTAATAATAAACTAATTTTTGATTTATCGAATGTCGAGTAAAATAATTAAAACAAAAAATTTTTAAACGAAAGGTTTAATATATATTTCAGCAGTGAATTAATAAAATATTCTGTAAAATTACTAAAATTGTAGGTAAAATAAATAAAAGCTCAATGAATGAAATTAATGAGTAGCGCGTGATCAGTTAGCTGACCAGTTCAATAATTTAACATAGTATTTAATTAAGCCACTGCTCAAATATTTATTAAACCTTTCGTTTAAAAATTCTTTTACTGACCGCTTTTATTTTTTAACTGACCATTATCTACTGCTTATACACAACCAGTTCAATTATTTAACATAGTATTTAATTAAGCCACTGCTCAAATATTTATTAAACCTTTCGTTTAAAAATTCTTTTACTGACCGCTTTTATTTTTTAACTGACCATTATCTACTGCTTATACACAAAAATGTTAACTTTGTTATTCCAATTCAAAGATAATAACGTCATGAAAGTTATTCATCATGATGAAATTATTCATTAATATTTTTATTCGTCATCATGATGAAATATTTTATTTTCTTATACTTTCAATTGGAATAATAAAGTTAACATTTACACCCGTATTAATAAACGTGAGATAACGATGAGTTAGCCTTAAGTCACGAGTTAAATACAAAATGTTATTAATAAAACATATTTTGTGCTATCTGACGTTTATCAACCGTGAGATAACTTAACTCACCTATGAAGGTGGTTTAACGATGGTATAGTAGGGAAAGTGTGTGTCAAAATTGTTTCTTTTGAATCAAATCGAATTGAAAAAAGTTGTCAAAAAGTGTGTGTCACAATTATTTCTTTTTAAACAAATGGAATTGGATTCAAAATAAAATTTAATATAAATGGCTTATCAGTTCTGTGATTTCTTAAACCGATTACATATGTTCGATAATACTCCTAATCAGCCTGTTTTGGCGCGAAGAGCAAAAATCTATAAAAAGCGCTTTGACCCACTGACCGAGCTTAGTGAACTAGATTTTAGAAAAAGATACAGGTTTTCCAAGGAAAATATGGAAAAGGTTATTGATATTGTCAGAACAGATCTGCATGGAGACACAAGAGGTGGGCACATTCCTGTTGATTTGCAAGTTATGTCTGCTATTAGATACTGGGGCCGTAATGAGGTAAAATTATGAACCAAATGTAAACTAAGTAATATATATTGAATAATTTTAAGGTGCAAGACGATGGCGCTGATATTCACGGGCTTAGTCAGTCTACATTAAGCATAATATCTGCTCGTGTTGCCAAAGCGTTTGCTTCAAAAGCAAGTACGTTTATAAAAATGCCCCAAACAGCTTCCGAGCAAATTGCAACAATGGAAGGATTTAAAAGCATACGTGGCTTTCAGCATGTAATAGAAGCAATCGACTGCACCCATATAAGAATCCAAAAACAGGGAGGAGAGAGTGGGCAATACTATGTAAATCGGAAGGGATACTACTCCATCAATGTGCAAGTAAAATTAATTTATTAAAAATGTTGTTATACTTCCATTAATTATATCTTTTGTAGGTAGTTTGTGATGCCTGTTTAAAAATAAGGGACATAGTTTGTCACTGGCGTGGTAGTACGCACGATTCGCGTATATATGGGGAAAGTCGTATAAAGGCGCGCTTAGATAGAGGAGAGTTCCGAGGTCGACTTTTAGGAGACGGTGGTTATGCGTGCACCAACCGCCTTTTCACCCCTGTTCAAAATCCAATGAATTCTGCGGAAATAAATTACAACATTGCCCACATAGCCACTCGCAATAGTGTTGAGCGAACGTTTGGAGTCTGGAAGTCTAGATTTAGGATTTTGCTGACAGGAATAAGAGGGTCGCTTAAAAATATAAAAACTACAGTTGTAGCCTTAGCCGTTTTGCATAATATTGCTATTGAGTACAATGATCCCTTGGTAAAACTTATCTCTTATTACAAAAACTGGTATTTATAAATAATAACCATTATATTTCATTTCAAGTTGACGAAGATGATTCACTTAGAAACAACGTACTACTGCCATTGCAGCCAGAAAATCAGCAGATGTCTCAAGGTCAAGATAGTTCACGAAGAGCATTTATTTCAATGTACTTCACCTAATAATTGATTATGTTGCACAATCTCATTCATGCGTTCGAATTCCAAAAAGTTAAATGAAGACAATAAATGTAAACGTCTCATAATTTTCTTTTAATTTTTAAGTATAACAAAAACAATATAAAATTTCATTGGAAACAGAACAAAAAAATAACAAAAACTAGCTTAATATTGCAGGTATTTAACATATCAAAAAAAAAAAAACAAAAAAACCACTAAACCTAAACATCCATTTTTTCAAAAATCTTCCGCTGAATTGCAATGTTCTCCAGCTCCTTTTGACGGCACTGCCGTTCCAATAAATAAGCTTCCATTTTGGCCTCATGCTCCCTTGACATATGCAATTTTGTAAGATCAAACAGCTCCTTCTTACTTTTTATTTTTAGCTCATGCTCCTCTATCATGTGAGCTTTTGTGAGACCAAACAGCTCTTTTTTGTATGCTAATTCAGAGTCCTAGAAAAAATTTAGTTTTAAAAATTTGACTTCTATTAATTTTAAAATTTACATTTACTGGTCTTCTTTTTCTTGGTGTTTTTTTTTGGTGAAACTGTCAATTGCGACGGATTCACATCCACATTTTCTTTATGTGACTTCGTTTCTAGAACCTCACCATAGTATCCGCTCAGAATTTCTTCCTCCTCAAAATAAGTTTTGTCTAACTTAGGATTCTAAGAAAGATAAAACATAGAAATATTGTTTGTATACATATATTTAAAATAGCAACTTAATCACCTTCAAGGGAGCTCCATCGCTGTCAAACTCATTAAAATCAATTTGAAATTCATTGGGAATGAGATCAATGAGTTGCTGGTCTTGTTTGGAGGGAGATTTTGGTGGTGGACCACCGCCGGTTTTGTTTTTGGCCTTTCTATAGGTGGACTCTGTCGATTTTGCCTTCAGCTTCATGCCTTTCCATTGGAATTGGGCTTGTACAACGTCGCGCTGTATATCAGCGGCTGAATTGAATCTGAACAGATATGAATGATTGAAACAGTTTGTCTTTTTTGTCATTTTATTAAAAAAATTATTAACTTACTCATTAGTTATTTGCGTCCAACAATCTTTTTTCCTGCGATTGGTGTTGGTGTCCACACACTTGTTTTCAATAACAGAAATTTTCTGGGCACATAGTTCCCTCAGTAGATTCTATAAAACATGTAATTATTATAATGTATGATTTTCTATACAAATCTGCAAAAACATACCTTGTCACTTAAACTCCAGTTCTCACTCCTCTTTCTCTTTTTTAATAAAATGTCCATGGTTGTTTAAATAAATTTAAATTTTCAAATTTCAAACTCACAATTTCACTCAGCTGTTATGTTTTTTTTTGTTTGTTTTTAATTTCATTCGCGGAGTGACTTTAGCCAAGAAAATTGTACTGATTGTAATAGAATAGTAATAGATTTTCGTAAAGTTTTTACTGAACGTCAGTTAACTATACCATGGAATATATTTTTTTATTAATAAGAAATTTAGTGTTTAAAAATGATTAAAGAGTTATTCCTTCGCAGTTTGTCAATTCGCTCGCTCGCTCGCTCTCATATGAACGTTCCGAATATGTAGATACATTCTAGACAACCAAAGAATTTAATATATATAGAAAAACTAATTCAAAACCATTTACTATAAATATTTTACACCCAAACATTACTAATTTAGTAATATTCATACAATAATACAATAATATCTACATTTTATCTCTTTTTATTAACCAAAATGGAAAAAATAAAACAACCCAATTATGTTTATTTTAAGGCAGATTAAATATTGAGAACTATTTCTTAAAACATTAACACAAAAAATATTCGCATTTAATTGGAACAACTTCATATTTATTATATAACTATTTTTTATTAACTATTATTTTTTCATAAACATTTCAATTAAAATATCTATTAAACTTGAACTACGTTAACTAAATATTTCGCAGCACTTCCCCAACACATTCGCTATAATCAGCTGTTTTTGTTGCCATTTGGAATTCTTGCAAAACTGCCAGCGCTAATGAAATATTTTTGACACATCAACGCCTCACAAGTATTCACAGATAGAACATTTGAGAGACGATTTTTTCGCCATTTTTAAAAATTGTTTGCGGTTTCAAAGGGACAGGGCTATGCTGAGTCGACTATCTGTATAATTACCCATCTGTGTTTTTGACAAAGTGACTGATGGTTTATGATCAGACTATGAACTTTAACATTATGACCATAGACATATTGATGAAACTTTTTGCAAGCAAATGCAATTGTCATAAAGCTCTTTTTCAATTTGAGCATAGTTTCTTTGTGAATCTGTTAAAGTCTTAAAAGTATATGCTAAAGGACGATCGTACTGTAGCAGAACAGTTCCAACAGCAAATTGTGAATGCTTGTGTGAAATTGTGCGTCGTAAGCTAAAATGAAGTATGATGTCATAATATGCTAAAATTGGTGGATTTGAAATAAGTGTTCTTAACTCCTTGAAACATTTTGCCTACGTTTCGTTCCAATCCCAAATGGTATTCTTTTTAAGTAAATTGTGTAAAGTAACTGTTTCTTTATACAAATCTTTGACGACTGAACATAAGTAATTAATTAGACCTAGGAAACGTTGTAAATCTTTTAAGCCAATAGGACTAGGCATTTCTAAAATAAATACTTTTGATTTTTTGTTTATCAGGAAGTAAGCCTTCCTTCGAAAAAGTATGCCCGAAATATTTGACAGATGATAGGCCAAAATGACACCTATCTTTATTTAGCTTCAAATTTGCCTGTTTTGCACTGTCCAATAACTTTATAAGACGCCTATCATGTTCCCGTTTTTTTTAGGCCCATACTAATATTACATCAATATAGACAAAAACCTCAATATCAGAAAACAAATCTACAATAATTTTATGAAAGATTTCAGATGCTATATATACCATCCGAATGGTGTATTGAAAGTGCAAATATTAGTGCTTTCACTATCAAGTTTTATAATCCAAAAACCTGAGTTCGTATCTAGTGCAGGGAAAAATTATGCACCATTTAGTGAAGCATTAATAAACTCTATATCAGGAAGTAGAAAATGAGATCTTAGTAAGTTATAGTTAAGACAACTTGTTAGCATTCCATTCGATTTAATTCGTTTTGGAAACGCTTTTGAAGCTTAAAAGGAATTTTTCTTGTAGGGTCGACAACCAGCTGTGCGTTTTCTTTTAGACTTAGATAGCAATCCGTTTTAAGCAACCTAAACCTTTAAATAAATCTTTGTAATTTTTACTTAAATATGTTTTTTCATTCCTACGCATTTGAGAGTATATTTACCTCTTACCCCTATATTTACTTCGGTATAAGTTGTAACTTTTGTATGTGTATTCTTTATTATACTTGTAGAAACTATTAGTTGTTTTAATATTTTAACTGAAATTATGTTTACCTGAGCACCAGTGTCAAATTGAGACTTCACTTTTGAACCATGTATCCAAATATTTATTGTCCAAGATGAGGCTTCTAACGAATTATGTGCCAACATCTCATTAACTGCGTTTAAACTACCTAAAGAGAAAGAATTTTCAGAATTTTGTTCGACACTTAAATCGATGGACTTGACCGCAACGACTGCATGTGTTGTCTGTTCTTGCGACTCTTGACTAGCGTTGCCAGATGTCCCGGTTTACCCGGGAAGTAGATAGGTAGGTAAGGGCTGCGTGCTTACACCTAGAAAATTTTTTAATATGCAGGTAATTGTTGCCAAAATGAGTGATTTATCATCAAGCGAAAGTGAGTTTTGTTCTCCTGCGGGTTCGAGCGGTAGTGTGCCTAAAACAAAGAAAAAACGGCTTACCCTTTATAACAGCCAGTGGGAAAACAAATTTACCTGGTCCAGAGAAGTAAGGGAAAACCGTTACAAGGGATTTTGTCGTTTGTGCAAAAAATATTTCTCCTGTGGTCACGGAGGACAAAATGATTTGAAAACACATGCGTCCACAAAATCCCACCTCGAAGTTGTAAAGAACTTGGCATCTTCAACTCTATTGAATTATCTTTCGAAACCGGATAAGTCAACGGCTGATTTGGAAGACAAGGTTATTGTTGCTGAATTAACATCTGTATTTCACACTGTTAAGCATTGTTTAAGTTACAACAGTATGGATTGTGAACACAAATTATTGCCATATATTTAAAATGACTCAAAAATTGGCCAAAAACTAAAATGTGGTAGAACCAAAGCTGAAATATTAGTGAAACAAGTGATTGCTAAAGAATCTGTTAAGATCATTTTAAAAAACATTAAAGACCAGAATTTATACTTCTCAATCGCTACCGATGCTAGCAACAGGAAGAACCGGAAAATGTTTCCAATTTGTATTCGATATTTCTCTGATACAGGTGTACAGAATAGGCTCCTTGATTTTGTTGAAAATAATGATGAATCTGCAAATCAGGTATCGAAGATTTTAGAGGAAAGATTTAGAGAAAAAAACAGTCTTTCTCTAGCTAAAGTATCTGCATTTTCTGCAGACAACACAAATGTGAATTTCGGCAAAAACCACTTTATTTACACTATTCTTAAATCGAAAAATGAGAAAATTATAAAGTCAGGCTGACCAGTTCACATACTACACAATGCTGCAAAATATGCTACCGATAAATTAGAATATGATGTAGAAAGTCTGTTGCTTAAAATATGCAGTTACTTTAGCCGTTCGGCTAAGAGAAGAGACGATTTGCAACAACACTTTGAAACTAATCAAATGAAGTGGGAAGAAATAATAAAACACGTTACTACGAGATTTTTATCCCTAGGTCCAGCTGTCGAAAGAATACTTAAAATATGGCCTGCTCTCAAATCTCACTTTCAAGAATCTAATAACGAATGTCCTCGTCTTATTGAAAGAGCAATTGAAACAGAATATGAGGAAAACAGAACTTTTACTTATTTATCTTTTATTCGTAATTTGATGTTTTCAGTCGAAACAACGATGAAACAAATTGAATCAGATTCACTCAGCGTAGTTGAAATGCATTTAAAAATGCATGGTATTTATAATAATTTTAAGGAAAGACTAAAGGATGTATTTTTCGGAAGCAGAGCAAAACAGTTTCTTTCAAATTTGACGGCTGAAGGCAAAAATCATACACAAGCTTATTTTTTAAAATTTTATTCGAATTTTATTGATTATATAGAAAAACGTTATGATTTTTCGGATAGCAATATTTTATCTGAACTTTCTTTTTTAAATTTAAGCTTCCATTTAGGATTTGAGCATTTTGAAAATGCTGTAGACTTGCTCCAAATAAATGAAATAGAACTTGATTCTCTCTATGAAGAATACCAAAAAATTCGTAAGCCTTTAGAAGTAATTATCAATTTAAATGATAGGAACATAAGCTCCTTAACTAAATGGAATGAGATATTGGGAAGTATCTCAATTGAGGAAATACCCAATATTTTCAAATTAATTTCATTTATCTTTAGTATTCCGAGTTGTAATTGTTTTTCAGAGAAATTTTTATCGCAAATGGCGTTAAAATGGACGGATGTGCGAAATAAATGCCAACCGGATTTAATTAAAGCCGAACTGCAAACATCTTTTAATTACGACTTAACTTGTTCAGAATTTTACAATTTTGTTAAAAATAATTCTGACTTAATTAAATTAGCCAAGAGTTCCACTAAATATACAAAATAGTTTTAATATCAAAAACAAGATTTTTGATACACGAAGTTAAGAAAAGACTGTTCATTTTCTTATTTCATTGTTCATAAACTTAGTCACAGAAAGACTGTTTTTGTTTTCTCATTTTTATATTTAAAATGTTAGATATTATTATTTATTTAATAGTTACATTAATTTTGTCACGAATAGACTGTCTGTTTTCTTTTAAAATAAATATAGTATTTATACCTACACAAGTATACTTGTTTTTATAAACATTAAAAAAAGCTTGTTATGACAATGTCATTATATGGACTGATTAAAAAAAACTACTATTTACTTGTTAATGAAATAATGTACAGTTTTTTGATTTATAGACTTTTTAATTTGTCCCGGATAAAATTTTGAAATTCCGGGGTTTTTCAATATTTTTGTCAATTGTCCCGCTAAGCTTCGGAAAAAATCTGGCAACCCTACTCTTGACCTTGAATGCGATGGAAATTTTGATGGCGGTTATGACGATTTGGCGGCTGATGATGAGAAGCGTTGACTCTATTTATTTTATTTATATTTAAGTCAGTGTTGATACCCTCGGTGACCATAGCCTTTTCAAGAGTAAGTTCTTCTGCCCGAAATAGTTTTTCTTCTATAATTTCTTCTTGGACTACAATGACGAATACATCCCGTATCATATCGGTTTCTTCTTTGTACTGACAAGAAGACGCTAGGCTTTTGAGTTCTGTTAAAAACTGCTCAACAGTCTGGTGGTTTTTTGTATATATTTTTTCCAAAATATCGCCCATACAAAGTTTTTGGCACGCCCACTTTTTGGGGGCGTTTTATCAAGAAATATTTTTTTTAAATTTAATAGAATGAAATAAAATGCTATCCATCATCTTCTTAATGCTTTTTTCTTTGGGGCATGTAGGGATATGGATGGGGTATCAAACTGTTCGCCCCAAGCTGACTGTAGCCTTTCCTGATGTTTATTTTGTTCTTTTTCCACTACGAAGGGCAAAAATATTGGCACTTAATAGTATATATATATTGGTTATATATGAGCTCTACAAAGATGTGAATGTAGTCCAAAAAGCTTAAACTCGTCGACTACATTGGCTCGGCGACATCAAGAGAATGGACAACAACGCTCCAGCCAAGAGCATCTTTGAACCCCAGCACCCAGGTTGGGGACGAAAAGGAAGACGGAACCACCGTTTTAAAGACCAAGCAATCGCGGATGCCAGAGGGCTAATGTCTTCTTTAAAATGACCACATATTCGACGTCACCAAGAATGCTGCAACTACTTGACAGGATTCCAAAAACGCTTGATAAATCTTATTGGCGATCAAGACATCGCGATATCACTTGACTAACATAAATGCGCTGGTCCAGATGGTAGCCTTCTGAAGAGGGGTTCTTCTACGCAGGCAAAACCACTGCGTAAGTTTTTTTAACTATCCTATTCTTCAGGTCTCTTACCGAGAAGATGCAAAACAGCATTTGTCCAGCCAGTCCCAAAAAGGTGAATCTTTCCTACCCCCCCCCCCAACATCTTGGAAACGCTGCTTATTCATCAGCGTATCGTCAAACTGCTTGATGAACGGCAGTACGGTTCTCCCGGCAACAGGTTCAATGGTGATTTGATGACATATCTAACAGAAAAGTGGAACCAATCTATTCACCACGGTGCACAGTGTTTTGTCCCACTTACGAAAATCTACATTGCTATTTTCGTTATGCATTTTTTTTTACTTTGGAACCATAATTATAAAGTGCGAGCTGGATACAAAAACGGTCATTTATTTTTTAGAGATATGCTCATATATTTACATACATAAAACTAGATCCACAATACAAAAATATAGGAGAGTGAGTTAACTTTAATGAATTTATGACAGTATTTATTTTACGTTTGGTCAAGTTTTCATATTTATTTATTGATTTTCGGCTTTAATTAGGTGTTTATTGATTGTCTTACAAGTAAACAATGTTAAAAATATGGGTGAGTCATTCAAATTTTATTATTCAGGCAAAACAAAAAACAAGCTGAATTGAAATTCAAAATTCATTTACAAAAAATCACCTCATAATACTTTGATAATATGTTCTATAGTGTCCGCCATCTAACGTTTTTTTTTCAACTAGTGCTTATTTCGCGAATGGTAACACTTAGCTCATGTCTGATTAGACAGATAATTAGTTTTATCCTTCCGCTGAACGAATATGGTTCTGTATACGCTTGAACAACAACAACAATATGAACAACAACAAGGAGTGGCCTTCGTTATCAGGCCATGTTGAACGAATTTTTGTTCACAAAAATTGAAGAGGAGGATATCCTCCAATATTGGCAACATTTTGTTTCAACAGGATGGCGCTACGTGCCACACAGCCGAAGCTACCCTCGACGTTTTGCGCCCTGTTTCAAAAAAAAATGTTATTTGGTGGACCCTATATATTAGGTACTTTAATTTAAGTCTGAGTTTTATGTTTGCAAAGTTTGATCTGCCTTTGTTTGAGATGGTATTTGTTTTAATTCGCAGCTGGCCAGCAAAGCAACTCATAAATAATTCATATTCTGAAAAATGGCTTTAAGCGAACAAGAAATCAAGACTAGCTGTGTTTTTCCATATGCCCTAAACGTTTTCGGACTACATGATGCTCCTGATGTGGTTAAATCTTGTATCAATAGGTTATTTAATTTATTTGCGTTTAATATATTTAATAAAAACTTAAAAGAAAATAGATTTTTTTAAAAGAAAGAAAACTCACAAAAAGTGGGCGTGATTAAAAAAATTTGTATAGGTGAAATGTTGTGATTTGTATTGCCAAACTCTCTTGTTATATATATTATATTTGGGACCACAGGAAGTATATATTCAAAATGTCAGTTTTCTTGCTTAAAATTTAAGGCGCAAGTATTTTTGATACACATTTGTATGGGCTCGCCACAGTGCGGTGGTGAAATGACACATTTTGACACGATGGTATCTTTCATCAATGGATTAGAAACTACATTTCGGATCTTTCAATTCAACTGTGCAACCCATCAAATAAATAATGTATGGTTTTGGTTTTCGATTAGAACAGTGTACATTGATCATAGGAACGAAATTCTTAAATCTTAGAAAACTTGGAAAACTTAATTTGACTTATATATAGGGTATTGAAATTTTGACCTAATAGTATAAATTTGATCCCTATAAGTGGTTCAGAAATGGCATTGGTTTAAATGTACTTTTGTGCATTTTTCATTTTACTTTGGCCATAAATGCAAGCAAATGTACATTAAAACCCTTGTCATTTCTGAACCACATATTCGATATGGATCAACTTTTATTATTAAGTTGCAATTTTATTGTCCATTATGTAGGCATATTTAGATTTTGCGTGTGGGTATTATTTTGGAAATTTGCTCCCGCATTTTATGCAAACTACAAACAAATGATAGTTTAAGTGTCACTAGATTTCATTGTTATTGGTGATGCCAAGCAGTTTTGATGAATTTTCTTAGCGGGGATGAGCGTTATTTTGTGAAAAGTTATATACGCTTACCAAAAAAACACGGCCAATGACTTCTTTAAAATAATTACATATTCGACGTCGATTTTTATATATTCATATACTGTTTCACAGATTTGTTGTATGATGGTAGTCATACAACGATATAATTGTCTGGAATATTTTCAGTACGATTCTGTTTAACAGAATTTTATGATACATTGTATGTGTACAATATAAAAAGAAAGCAATGGATGTTTCAAAACGAAAATATAAGTAAGTAAGTAGTATTTGTTGCTATAATTATTGTTTATCTAATTTTGCCGGCACAACATTACAAATTCTGTAATTAAGGAAGAATGGGGAAAGGTTTTACAAAGTTCAAGGATAAGGTAAATACAAAATAAAGCAAAGAAGGCTGAGGAATTAATTGAATCTGACGACGAAGGACACCGACGACGTTACATGACCCTGGTCCTTATTCCTCAAACTATTTGTTAATTTTTTTTCTGTTGAGGTTTGAGAAGACTAGCAAATGAATTGTGCGAAATGTATTGGTCTCCTCAATGTTGAATTAGCAAAAATCTATTTCGTTGCAAAATTCATTAAATGTGCTTATGCACCTCGTAATAGGCTCATTATTACCATAATTGGTTCTATGCCTGTCTGTATAAAATAAGCTTCTAACCCGCAGTGACCTTTGGGGAGCATATATATTTAAAAGAAAGATAAATTCTGGTCAATTAATAAGATAATTAAGAATATCGCGAATAAACATGACGGAAGTTGCATCGCGTCTGAAACTTAAGGTTTGCAGAACAACTAAATTGCACCTTCTGCCATAATTAGAAAACTCATCAAACATATTTAATTTACGAACCGCGTACCTCGTGAAGTTTTTTTGGGCTCTTTCTAATCTAAGTTCGTGAACTGCATATGGCGAATCCCAAATTACGGAACAATATTCTAAATAAGGTCTGACTAACGAGCAATAAATAATTTTAAGGCTATTTATATCTCGAAAGTCTATACTATTACGTTTAAGGCAGCCTAACAATGAGTTAGACTTGGCAATGACATAATCATAATGAAAAAAGAAACTTACCTTATTGTCAAATATGACACCAAGATCTTCAACTTCATCAAAACGCTGAAGTCTAAGATCATTTATAAAATAATCATGAAAAATTGTAGAACTAATACAATATGCCGAAAAAACTTTACATTTAGAAATGTTAAGTTCCAAAGAATTACGATTGCACCACTCCGACAATCTATTAATATCTGATTGAAAACAAATGCAATCAGATACATTTTTTTTCCGAGAAAATAATTTCAAATCATCGGCGAAAGTCAAAACCTTACCAAATTTAAATATTTCATGAACATCATTTATAAATAATATAAATAGCAACGGGCCCAATTGTGCGGGCCTTGTGAAACACCCGAAGTAACTTCTATAACGCTAGAAGTCAAACCATCGACTTTAACCATTTGCCTTCTATTAGTCGGGTAATTACTAAACAATTTTAGCATTGAAGAATGAAAACCCAAAGCCTTTAGCTTAGCCAAAAGAAGTGTGCGATGCACTCTGTCAAATGCTTTTGTAAAGTCAGTGTAAAGTACATCAAATTGTAATCGTTCATTAAAACTATTAAATATATAATTAGTCAACAAAGCTAAATTTGTAGCACAAGATCACGAACAAAGCCATGCTGACTATTTAAAATAATTTCTTTTACTGCGAAAAAGACTTTGTCCTTAACTTTTAATTGAATGAGATACATTTTTTTTACATAATTGTTGCAAATTACCACCATCTTTCCTTTTTCACATCATCTCTCGTTATCTGAAACAGGAAATAGCATGTAAATGGAGTCGCAAATATTCATTCTTTCGCGGTCAATCCCAGACACAAGGTCCATGAGCTTGCTCACTTAACTTAAATTACGCTAGCAACCGTATCTTGCAAAGGGGAATACGAATTTTTGACATTAAAAAATAATTGACCAATAAGAAATTTCCAATTGATGTAGAAGTCAGCTTTCTGGCAAATTTTGAAAATTTCAAATTATTCATTTCATACATCATACACTGGAATCTTACAATGTTTCCAATGAAATCTGTGAAACAGAAATTTTAATGTAATGTATGATAATTGATTTGTTGTATGATGTATCTTATATATGTGATGTATGATCTGTGAAATAGGGCCCTGGTCTGGTGACGTAATAAAATTTTTGGAACTACTTGACAGGATTCCTTGACACTTGACTTACATAAATCCGCTGGTCCAGATGGTAGCCTTCTGAAGAGGAGTTCTTCCACGCTGGCAAAACCATTGCATAAGCTTTTCTACCTATCCTATTCTTCACTTCTCTTACCGAGAAGATGGAAAACAGCATTTGTCCAGCCAGTCCCAAAAGTGGAGTTTTTCGGGCCTCTATTAAAATGGTTATCTCTTATTGGAAGGAAGCAACATGTTGTAATTGGGGAGCATATTTCAAAGGAAATTGTCGTTTCTTCCGGGGTCCCTGAGGGAAGCCATTTGGGACCGATCCTTTATCTTCTGTTGGTTAATGATCTGCCTAGTATTTTGCAATTTTGTCGATGTTTGATGTATGCTGATGATGTACAATTTTTTACCGTAATTTCAAATGCTGATGAACGCGCTCTTTTGCAAATGGACTTAGACTTATTTATTGAATGGTGCAATCTAAATGATCTAAAATTGAATATAAATAAGTGTGCTAGAATGTCCTACAATAGAGCTTTTTCTCATAAAGAACCCTCTTACAGTCTTAACGATACGACTGTTAGGGTAGTAAATGATTTTAAGGATCTTGGCGTCTCATTCGATGCAAAACTTACTTTTAAATTGCATATTAAAAGCGTATTATTGAAAGCTAATTCGATGCTTGGTTTCTTAAAAAGGAACTCGATTGTTTCTAAGGACCCTTATACAGTGTTCAGTAGTCTTGTGCGGCCTGCAATCGAATACTGAAGTGTTGTATGGAATCCAACTACGTTAAAAAATATTAATAGGATTGAAAGAGTTAAAAAAAATTTGTTTCGTTTTGCACTTCGCCGACTTTTTTTTAATACGCATAGTTCGTACCAAACTAAATGCTTATTGCTAGATATGCAATCTCTTGAAAATAGGAGAGAAATGTATTGTATTATGTTCATTAGGGACTTAGTTTGCTCCACCATAGACTGTGGGAATTTGCTTTTTTGTATAAATCTTCATGTACCACAAAAATCTTTAAGATCAAAGCTTATCTTACAAGAACAATTTCATAATACTGCCTATGGTTTACGTGACTCCGTTTGTAGATGCACGAAATTATTTCATTTAGTTTATGATGACAATATAGATATAATAATGCCTAGAAATCAATTTAAAAAGTATTTGAAGTCAATTTTAACCGATAGAATATAAATTATTTGTGGACACAAAATGTAAATTTTAGCTCTTAAGTAATTATTAATAATTATATATAATTATAGATTGAATAAATAAATAAATAATTCATATTCTGTAAAATGGCTTTAAGCGAACAAGATATCAAGACTAGCGGTGTTTTTTTCATATGTCTTAGACGTTTTCGGACTACATTATGCTTCCGATGTGGTTAAATCTTGTATCAATAAGGTAGTTAATTTATTTGCGTTTAATATTTTTAATAAAAAATGAAAAGAAAAAGGATCCGAAAAATGTAGGCGTGAAATTGGAATCGATGATATCTTTCACAATGGATTAGAAATCACCTTTCGGATCTTTCAATTCAACTCTGCAACCTATCATATAAATACTGGTTTTCCCCCGGTTTTGTCCTCGAATCTCTTTCTTATTTGTCTCCTGTCTGTCACTTGAGATTTGGGACCAATCTAATCCAATCGATTCCTTCGTTGATGACAGTAGATACTCTCAGCGTTAAAGTATTTAAAAGTATTCGGTGAACTTCTGCGATGAATTCTTAAGAAATGTCAAATAATTGACAAAAGTAAATATAAGTTTGAATATTAATGTAATTATTTTGTTCTTGTTTTGTATTTTTCTGCCAGGTGGGCAAGAATATTGACACTAAATATTATATATGTGTTTGATCCATATCGAATAAGGGGTTCAAAAATAGCTCGGGTCGTAACATATGTCTGGTTTCTGTTTTCGATCAGAACAGTGTACATTGATCATAGAAACGAAATTCTAAAATAATATCAACTTGGAAAACTTAATTTGACTTATATATAGGGTATTGAAATTTTGATCTAATAGTATAAATTTGATCCCTATCGGATAAGTGGTTCAGAAATGGCATGGTTAAATATGTTTTCTTGCATTTTCCATTTTACTTTGGTCATAAATGCAAGCAAACGTACATTAAAACCCGTGTCACATACCGATATAGCTCAATTTTTATTATTAAGTTGCAATTTTATTGTCCATTATGTAGCCATATTTAGATTTTGCGTGTGGGTATTATTTTGGAAGTTTGTTCCCGGGTTTGATGCAAACTACAAACAATTGATAGTTTAAGTGTCACTAGATAGATTGGTGATGCCAAGTAGTTTTGATAAATTTTCTTAGCGGGGATGAGCGTTCTTTTGTGCAATCTTATATACACTACCAAAAAAACACGGCTAATGACTTCTTTAAAATGACCACATATTCGTCGTCGCCAAGAATGCTGCAAAATGTCTAGCAAATAGCAAAGTCAGAAATATTTGAACCCTTCTGAGCGAGCTAGAATTTGTAAGGGGTTTTCGCCCAAAACTAGAGTACATCGCTCATATCTGGCCTAGTGACGCAATAACATATTTGGAACTACTTGACAGGATTCCAAAAACGCTTGATAAAACTTGTTGGCGATCGAGACATCGCGAATTCACTTGACCATCGCCGAAATGTCTCCCGTCTGTCTTTTCATTCTAAAAATTGTATTTTCTATTCCTGATACCCTGTACGGTATGCTCATCAATTCGGTCTAATGTCGTTTTCGATTGGTAATCTGGAAGACTTCCGGACTCTTCTGAAATTGTTCGTTTAGACTTAAATGACAGTTCCTCTCATGGAAAGAAGAGAAATTTGCATTTAGTTTTGCAGAATCAAAACCAGAAGCACTCACACATTCAAATGCCACAAACTTCATAACCGATATATATAATTTTAAACTTTCTCGTATACATTAGTATACTAAAGAGAAAGTTATTGCGATCGTGCGGAAATTTCGAACTCAAACTGAGTATGAGGGATGATATTACGACAATAAAGAAGTCAAAAAATTGGGTCCTCCAATGAAGTCCGTCGGTCTGTCTGTCTGTCTGTCCGGGCGCCGTATGGCGAAACGGATTTGCGTCAAAGTTCGTATATAAGGGTTTGGAGTCATTTTTTTTGTCTCGGGGGATCTTTTTATTTTTTGCTTTATCAAATACGGTACCTGTCATACAATTTTTTTTGTGAAAACACTTTTTTTCTCGAAAGTGGTTCCAAGGATTTCGGTCTTTTTTTGTACTAAGGATACTTGATATGGGGTCAAAAATTCTGCATACTCAGTTTTTGGAAAATCGACTAACGGTAATTTATAAAACCGGAAAACTAATCAAGGGAACTTCAAATAAATGTACAGTTTTTTTTATACTATAAAGTATGCAAACTTCGATATTTGCAATAATTTTTTTAAAATTTTTTTTTCATATAACGATTTTCTTAAATTTAAAGAAAATTCGTTTTCCCGAAAACGGCTCTAACGATTTGGATATGTTTTTGTATTTCGAACAATTATGTTAAAAGTTTCCAATGTGCGAAATTAAATCAAAATCGTAGGTGCCGTTTTTAAGAAATTTTAATTTTTTAATTTTTTAATTTTTAACTCAAAACATAAAAAGTGATTTAAATGAATTTGTCACAATTCATTTTCGATTCATTTTGCGATCCAAAAACGCATCTCATGTACGAAGAATGTTTCGTATGACGCAGTCGTGCACTTTATTTGATAATGCATTTGATAATTCTTCACTTCTGATAAGATTAACAGAAAATTATTATGGAATTATATTTGTTGTCGCGATCGTGGTTACTGGCTAAAAGCGAGCGGTTCTAATTTGCATCACAGCGCGATGCCTATTTCCCAACTTCAACCGTTTTGCCTTTTTCGCCCTTTTCTTTCCGGTCATTTTGTTTTCTTTCAATGCTTGCTGCATATTGGCGTACGGGATTAAGTTAACATATATAACAATTTAACAGCGATACGTCCAAGTGACCATTTGGATGATGGTAAATTTGGTTCCTTTACGACGACCATATCCCAACTGTTACGGCCAATATGTGTAACAACTAAAAAAAGAATGACTTCCCGTTGAGACACTGTAAAATTAAAGTTTTAGAAAACGGATAACTTTTATGAAATAAACGCTAGAAAATTCTGTTAAAACGTTATAATTGTTTGCGGGTTTTATTTTGACTGTGTCATGACTAAGCACAATTTTTATATTTATATGTTTACATTTTATAACAACAACATTTGACATATCAAAATTATCGCAGTTTTATATGGGCAATTCACAATAGCTACTTTAACTTAATCTTTAATATTATTTTTAAATAAGTGAAAACGTTTATTTTTAATTATATGAAATTGTATTCAGAACACCAACTTCAATGTCTCTAGTGTTCCGCTGCCATTTTGATCGTTGTTGAAGCGATGTAAGGTAGGCTGTGTGCCATCTCCTCCAGAAACTCTGCATCAGGGTTTGCAGTTCCCATCGGCGCAATCGATTGAGTGGAATCTCTAAGCAGCTTGACTCGGGTAAAGCAGTATGCGGTCTTACTACAAGAAAAAGGAAAGGCGTTAAAGGGTGTAAATTAGTTTCGGAGATAGAATAAAGGGGCCCAGAGTTCAATAATGCTTCAATTTGGGACAAGAATGTGGACATTTCTTCAAAGGTTAGAACGCAATTCCCTACAACGCGTCGGAGATGTTGCTTTGCACATTTAACTCCCGCTTCCCAAAGACCGCCAAAATGTGGCCTCGGGGATGGGATAAACTGCCATTTGATATCATCTGCCGTCAACGCTGAAATAACTCTTTCATTATGATTCCTAGAAGGCAGGAGCTGGAACTATTCCGATAAAATCCTGGGCGCCTTCTAAAAGTTACTGCCATTATCTGATTAGATACAGCTACATTTTCCTCGTCGAGCTATGAATCTCTGGAGAGCAGCCAAGAACGCATCCGTTGACAAGTCGCTGACAACTTCCAAATGTATGAGATTTCGGCTCCCAATGATCCAAAATTCTTTTCCTATTAAAGAAAACAAAGCCGAAATGCCAGCATGAAGAAATTTCACATGAGCTGCTGAAATAATCAAATGGGTAATACAGTGATTTTTTGGCAATATTATTGGGTGTTTTATCCTAAACGGAACGTTAATAGCATTGGAAATTATTCCTCCAACTCTAAGTAACTCATCAAGAAGCGGTGATAGTGATGAAAGATTGGAACGATTCGAAACGAAGTTTTTGGTTTTTAAATCGTTTATTTCCACCTGAAACTCCCTTTGAACAAAAGTGCCCTCGAACGAAGAAGTTCAGCAGACGAAATTAACGAATTATTGCGCTCGTTAGAAGAAAGGTTGTAGTTTTCCCTGTAACGCATTATTAAGCTACGACTTGAACATGTTTAGTCCATGAAGATACCTGGTTGACTAGATCGTCCATAAAATGTGTGACGGTTGTGTTCATGTGTATGACTGCAGGTAATTTTTTCTCCTCTGTAACCTCTAGTTGTGACGACATTCGACCAATTGATGAAGTCCTTTGAGGCCCAGAGAGGACCTTTCCACCAAATCGCGAACATAATTCTAAACTAATCGAGGAAGCACATCAAGTATTTTGGACGTACGGTTGGCGATAAAGATACTCCATCTACGGGGAGGCGAAGTAAGCCACGCTAAAACAATTTGAAGGTCAGAAATGGCAAAGGTGTTTTTTGGTTCCGAATCTATCGACGAAGTGACTAATCGAACAAGGCGACCTAATAGTAGAGCACCACACAATTCCAAGCGAGGTATAGACAGTTGCTTTACAGGCGCCACACGAGTTTTGGCGGCAACAATTCGAATTTTGACTTCACCATTTTCTGCAACGCTCTGCGCATACACCACGTCAGAATATTCCTTTTCTGAGCCATCAGAAAATCCAATTAGATCGACACATCGGGAATCCATAGTGCAACTTCGCAGGATCTCGACATTCCCAAAGCTAGGTAAATCGTAGCGATAGAGAGTCCATTGGTCAGCTACTTTCTTGGGTAAGGTATCATCCTACTCTATCTTAGAATTGTGAAGCTATAACTCCTGGAAAAGTATTTTCAATAATATGGTAGAGGGGGAAAAAATCGCCTACGGATCAAAAATCTTCGCAACCTCCGACAAAGGCTTTCGTTTAGTAAAGGGAAAAGGTTTCTTTCCCAACGATATTTTAAATGTGAATACATTACAGTGAGGATTCCAGACTAACCCGAGAATTTTAGTGAAGTTTTTTTCATAATTTAAGTCTAAAGAAACTATATTATTACTGTCTATTCCATTTAAAATTGGCCAGCAGTTTGAGCTCCATTTGCTCAATTTAAAACACTCACAAGACAGCAGTTCCAGCAGTTGACCCCTTAACGACCTCAGACACCGAATCCGCACCTGTCAGAAGATCATCAACATAGAAGTCCTATAAGATTGCGTGTGAGGCCAAAGGAAATTAATTCTTGTAGTCGAACACTATTTGTTTAAGAACTTTCATTGAAAGAAAGGGTGCAGGTGAGGTACCACAAGTTACAGTGCTTAGCCTATAATGTTCAATGTGTTTATCGGGACTTGCCCTCCAAACAATAAGTTGAAAGTCTCTGTGCTTTTCATTCTCCCATATATGTCGGAACATCTTTACGATGTCTGCGCAAAAAACATATTTGTGAATTCGAAATCTTACGCAAACATGAATTAAGTTATGTTGCAAAGGGGGCCCTATGTGCAGCATCTTATTCAAACTATTTTCGAAAGAATCTTTATGTGAGCCATCAAATACGACCCTTATTTTATTGGTAATCGCGGCGTAATGTGGTATATTGAACACTTGTCCCGAAGTTGGCTCTGATTTATTAAAATCAGGATCAGCCAATTCGAGACATTCCAAAAGCGATCTGTCATGGAACTCAAACGAACGAAGAGGCGAGTGCGAAGTAATTTTATGTAAAATGTATGCTTCAACTTCAAGTTGATTTTCATCGAAACGTGACAATAAATTAACTGTTATAACACCGTTGGTTACCCCAGCTTTCTACGAATGCCTAAGCGCTTAACTAACTTCTTAGATGCGAACAATCAGATTTTGACTTACATCTTGCTAAAGAATGTTTAGCCCCTACGCATCTATAACACAGTTTGTGATCCCTAACGAAATCGCGGCGGGAAGGGACTGACATAGCGATAAATTATTGACATTCAGGAAGTAAATGATTTGCTTTACATTTTGGACAAGATCAATTCGAAGCGATAAAGCTTTTCACATTTGGTAACCCACTCGAACGCGACGCCGTTTTGTTTAAACGAATTTTTGGTTCACTCGGTTCTAAAGCCGAACACCTTCTTTCTAAAAACCCAATCAAATCACTAATCGAAGTCCCTTCTGCATGGTCATTTTCAAGAGCCCAGGCCTTACGCGTGTCTGGTTCGACTTTATTAAGTAAAATATACACTAACCGAGGATATCTGCCCTCGGCCCGAAGTGTCTTTAAGCCGCGCACAATTTCATTAGCATTGTCCGTTAAATTGCGGCATTTTTCAAAATGTTTTCAATATACGCGTTAATTATATAAAGCGGTTTATTATACTGGCCGTCCAACTTTTCCCACGCTATCTCATAATTTTAATAAGATATCTCAATATGGTTCAAGATTTAAATATCGTAGCTTTTGAGCGCCCGGAAGATTTTTTTACAGTCAATGCTGCCTAAGAACAAGTCCCGAAAACCTATCCACTCCCGCCAATCACCCGAAAATAGAGTTATTTTAAATACCGGCAACTCAATTTCTGCGTTTGGAATCGAATCGGAACGAGTAGATTGGTTTAACATGGATTCAAACACAGACGATTGCTGCTTAAGAAAATTTCCCCAATCCGTATTTGTTTTAAGAACTGGGAGCCTCTTCCGAATGGCTTTCAAGATAGCACTTTTGGCGGTAAAGTACTTATTTTCCGTAGCCTGAAAATCGGTTTCAGCGCAGAACCCTTTCCAAGTTTCTTCTAACCTTTCAAGACGCGCACTAACTGTTCGAGTTTAATTTCGTCTATAATGTCCGAAATAAAATTAAAGGCGCGAGTAATTGTGCCCTTTAAATTCCCTTGAGATTGTTTGAGTATTTCCATTATAGCAACTAACAAAAAAAACGCTACCTACGACCGCACCAGGTGGGCAAGCTTTTTATTACGAAATGTACACCGAAAATCCCAATTATTAATCTATCTGCACAAAGCCAAAAGCATCAAATCAACAGCAATATATTCGCCCAATATTACATATGTACCATACCACAAGTAACAAAATACAACCTGTGTGTCCGCATATTTGCCCAGCAGACAACAAAGTATCGTATTTGCAACCAACAAATAGCAAATAATAATATTATAAATATTTAACTTTATTGATCAATGAAATCCGGTTTTTAGAAGGACCAAACGTTACGCAATAATGAAAAGAAAAAACAAATAATAATAATTCATCACTTCTTATTGCCACAAATCAATTATTTTATTTGGAGATGTTGTCACGATGGTGGTTGCTGGCTAAAAGCGAGCGATTCTAATTTGTACCACAGCGCGAAGCCTATTTCCTAACTCGTTTTGCCTTTTCGCCCTTTTCCTTCCGGTCATATTCTTTTCTTCCAGTGCTTGGTGCATATTGGCGTACGGGATTAAGTTAACATATATCACATTTTAACAGCGGTTCGGTACCGAAAGCGCAACAAAATAATTTGGTAAAGAAGATCGAAAAACTAAATGAACAATAGGGTAATTGTACAAATGTTTGTTCATACAAAATAAGCATTTCAAGTAATTCAATTGATATTATAAGTAGACATTAGAACTACAATTTTTGAGTCATTCAATACAAAAGTAACACGAAAATAATAAAGAAAAAATTGTTTTTCATTCTTCAACAATATTCAAAAAAAAATGTTTCTCCGTTTTTCATCCACTTAAAATTATGTTCAACCAGTTTCTTGTAACTGGAAACTTCCTAAATGAATTAAAATGTTCTTTCATAACACCTATTTATAAAAGTGGTTTAAGGCAAATAGTAGAAAACAATCGGCTTATATCAAAGCTTTCTGCAATACCAAGATTGTTTGAAAGTATGTATTGTCAAGAACAAACTCTTTTCCGCTGTAAAAATAATTATTTCAATTAGTCAGCATGGCTTTGTTCGTGTAAGATCACGTGCTACTAATTAAGCTTTGCTGACTAATTATGTATTTAATAGTTTTGATGAACGATTACAAGGTGATGTACTTTACACTGACTTTAAAAAACAGTTTGACAGGGTGCATCGCACTCTTCTTTTGGCTAAGCTAAAGTCTTTGGGTTTTCATTTTTAATGCTAACGATGGTTTGACTTCTCCCGTTATAGAAGTTACTTCGGGTGTTCCACAGGGCAGTCATTTGGACTCATTGCTATTTTATTAATTACTTACATTCATGAAGCCTTTCAATTTTGTATGATTTTGACTTCCGCGGATGATTTAAACTTATTTTCTTGGATAGATTATGTTACTGGTTGCATTCGTTTTCAATCAGATGTTAATAGGTTGTCGGAGTGGTGCAATCGCAATGCTTTGGAGCTTAACATTTGTAAATGTAAAGTTTTTTCAGCATATCGTATAAGTACTTCAATTTTGCATAGTTATTTTATAAATGATCTAAGACTTCAGCGTTTTGATGGTGTCATATTTGACAATAAGTTAAGTTCCTTTTTGCATTATGATTATGACATTGCCAATTTTAACTCATTTTTAGGCTTCCTTAAACGTAATAGTAAAGGCTTTTGAGACATAATTAGCCTTAAAATTATTTATTAACAAATTAAACCGCCCAGTCAGTCGCGAATATTCTACTGAAGGAGAGGAGCTGGCGCGTGAAACTGATTGCATCAATAAGAGGAGACCAAGCAAAAAAAGAAAAGCATGTTCCTCACCAGTAATTGAGGTCCAAAAAGAACGAAACTAAAACGATTCTTACAGGTAATAGCAGAAAAGAGCCGAGATCCAAAAAGAATCAAAATAAGATATACCTTCCGCCATCGATAACCGTTGTCGGAATTGCCGATTATAACAAACTTTATAATTTTCTAAGGATATGTTAAAAACATAATTTAAAGTAACGTCTTTAAACAACAATATGTGAAAAATTAATGTTAGCGGACAGCTATCGCGCAGTTTGTGTGACAAACTAAATTTAGATAAAATTCAATGGTACACTTATGAAAATAAGTCAGAGAGGCCACACCGAGTTGTAGCCAGAGGACTTCATTCTTTATGCCACAAGGAAGACGTCGTGCAAGACCTCTAAACTATAGGTTTCAAGATTATCGATGCCGTTAACTTGATTAAGAAAGAAGAGCAAAAACCTCAACGAGTCGATGAAGTTATAGTTTAGCGCGGACTTCCGTTGTTCTTGCTAAGCTTCGATAAATCGGAAAATTTATACAAAATATATAACATTAAATCTATACTTAATATAGTAGTGAAAATGTAGCCAGTGCGCAAAAGTACAAGGTTAATTCGCCAGTGTAAGCGCTACCAAGGCTATAATCAAACGCATGCATAATGCCACAAGGACCCGCGTTGCGTTAAATGGGCTGGCAAACACTTATCAGAAAGAGTGCTGATTGCAGATTCGCAGATGATACGGCCATATTAGCCGTAGACGATTCGATCGACAAAATATGCGCTTGGACAAAAACTTGGCGTATTGTTCTAAACAAGACAAAATCCACACACGTTAATTTTACCTACAAAAATGTAAGTAATCTACCACACGCGAGGAGCTCGTTATCAGATTTAATCAAATGCATTGGCTGATTGGCAAAATTCTCCAAGCTTAGCAAGCAAAACAAGCTCCCTTTTACAAGTTTGGGGTTTTACCAAACCAAGTTATGTTAACATTTTATAAACTTTCTATAATAAAGTTCTTAGACAAATCGTTAATGCTCCGTGATATATTCGAAACGCTGATATCCATAGAGATCTAGGTTGTACTACCGTGGACGACGAAATACGAAATTTCGCGCGTAAAACAATGACGCTGTATTACAAATTTTAGATTAGAGAAATCTTGGGCAGTGACAACAAACGATAAAACCTTTTGAATTAGCACAATAAGATGTAACCGCAAGTTATTGTCGGTATAAGCAGGTGTTCCAATGGGATGTTTCCTGCCAAACGTTATTAAATAATTTAAAAATGATAGGAATAAGCCTATTTGTAGTATGAATACTTTTTGATGGGAAGTGTTTTTTAGTGAGTAAGAATCTCACACTATTATAAGCACGCGCGGCCGGTCCTCATAGTATCTCATGGAAAATTTTTCCACCTACCCTCGAAAAAAAAATTCACAACTAAGCAATGCTTTAAACGCAGTATGGAGTTCTTTATTTTGCTAGTGAACCATGGTTTCAATGTTTAACGTGATAAATAAGAAGGAAAATTCTCTTTTCTTTCAAAAACTTGACTTGGTCACCGGGCAAAAGTACAAGAATGACGTTATTCCAGTGTTATAGAGGGAAAACGATATGGTTAAAACGAGCGGTTGCGAAACATTATCTCTTTGGGTGTGTATTTGTTGTAAGTGGAAGTATTAGATAAAAAGGCTTAGACAAAGGCTTTTATCATACCAATTACCCAAAGTGATTCTAACATGCTTAAACACTACTCTCAACTGTCTTTTCCCGTTTTTTCCCATCATGATGTTGCAAAAACAACACTTGATATACCAATTAACACCTCTATTTGTTAACAAACCATACAATATTACGATTTTAAGAGATTTGATACAGTGAATCTAATAAGTGAATGTGTTTCTCTAGAATGGGATTATATTTTTATTACCCCAGATGTTAATGATCAAGTCGAGGTACTTAATGGATTAATAAAATATTTTTTTTTTAAATACGTCCCAAAAAAGACTTTCGTTGTTAAGCATGGACCATGTCCTTGGCTTTCGAATGAGATTAAATCTGCCATGAGTACAAGAGATCAACTACCGCTGACAATGCATTTCTTTTTGATAGAGTCGACTCCTTTTCTGTTGCGAAAACTATTTTGTCTATAAAATCTGATAGTATGGGTATGGACAACATTCACCCGAAGTTCTTAAAAATGATTTTACCGTATATACTAAAATATGTTACATATATTTTCAATACCATCCTAATGTTCTCGAACTATCCGAATCAGTGGAAGCAAACAAAAATTATACCTATTCCAAAAAATAGAAAAGGCGCGGAATATCGACCCATCGCCATCCTACCTTTTCTTTCTAAGGCTTTCGAGTTAATTATAAGCGCTCAAATTAAGCAATACAATGGGTTTAATAATTTGCTGACTCCAACGCAGTCAGGCTTTCGTTCAGGTCACAGTTGCATAACTGCCCTGATTAAAGTCACGGATGATATACGGGTAGCTATTGACAGAGATGAAGTCACTTTGGTTACATTATTGGATTTTTCTAAGGCTTTCGACTCTGTCCGTCCTGATATTCTCTGTAACAAGCTTGTAACTTACTTCAATTTTTCTCATCTTTCCGTGAAGTTAATCTCGTCTTATCTTACAAATAGAGCTCAGTGTGTCTTTTGCAATCAATCCTATTCGTCGCTCTTAAATGTTAATTGTGGTGTGCCTCAAGGTTCAATAATTGGTCCTTTGTTATTCTCTATGTTCATTAATGATTTACCACTTGTTATACATAATTGTCTTTTTCATATTTATGCTGACGATGTACAAATTTATTTTCACTTTCCTGTTGGATTGATGGAAGATGCTGTTGAAAAAATGAACGAGGATCTAACTTCAATAGTTAAATGGTCGTCAGAAAACCAGCTTCTTTTAAATCCTTCTAAGACTAAATCAATTACAATCTATAAACATTTATTAATTTCCCGTCTGCCTCCTATTTTATTATGTGAAGTTGAAATTGAAATGGTTTCTAAAATAAAAAATCTTGGTATTGTTATTAATAGTAACCTCACTTGGAGCGATCATATTAATTCGGTGGTTTCTAAAATCTATGGAGCTTTGCTATTTAATCGTGTTTTTAATTTTCCTTTGCTGTTAGTTTAACTTTAATTATCCTATTTTTATTTTTTTATTTGTTTTTCCTTACTGAATGTTTTATTATTATTATTATTACTATTTAACTTTTAATTACTTTAAAAACCTTATTTAAACTGTGCACTCTTAAAGAATTTATTTTCTTATTGTACAGAAAATTTCAAAAATAAATACAAATACAAATACAAATACAAAAAAGTATAAGAAACGGGTAATCCAAGTAGAGATACTTTTTTCAATAGCCTTTTTTGACAGATCACATGTGAGTCGTGTCATGCTGTCATGTTATTTTTGTTTAGTATTGTTTGGCATTTCATAATGGAAAGACTTACGCGTGAATAACGTTTGCAAATTGTTCAACTTTATTATGAAAATTCACGTTCTGTGAGGAATGTGTTTCGTGCACTTCGCTCAACTTATGGTCAACATAATCGGCCTACTGAGCGTACTATTCGCAACACCATCACCCATTTTGAGACCCAGCATTCATTATTGGATAATATTCGACCGAATAGACCACGTCCAGCACGCTGTGAAGAAAATATAGCGGCCGTAGCTGAGAGTGTACACGAAGACCGTAGAGAGTCGATTCGGCGCCGTTCGCAGCAACTCGCACTGACGTATGGAACGACTTGGCGCATTTTACGTCAAGATCTTAAATTGAAAGCGTACAAAATTAAGCTTGTGCAACAACTGACGCCGCTCGACCTTCCCAAGCGACATCGCTTCGCTCTATGGGCTCTTGAAAAGTTCCAAGAAGATCCGACGTTTTCGAGGCAAATTTTGTTTAGCGATGAGGCCCATTTCTGGCTCAATGGGTATGTAAACAAACAAAATTGCCGCATTTGGGACGAAGAGCAACCTGAAGAGATTGAAGAACTGCCACTTCATCCAGAAAAAACAACGGTTTGGTGTGGTTTGTGGGCCGGTGGAATCATCGGTCCATATTTCTTTAAAAATTATGCCGGTGCGAACGTAACCGTCAATGGCGACCGTTATCGTGCCATGATAACCGACTATTTGATGCCTGAAATTGAAGCTCGTAATCTCGGCGACATTTGGTTTCAGCAAGACGGCGCCACTTCCCACACATCGCATCAATCAATGGACTTATTGAGAGAACATTTCGGTGAGCACATAATTTCACGTTTTGGGCCGGTCGATTGGCCACCAAGATCGTGTGATATCACACCGTTAGACTTTTTCTTGTGGGGATATGTAAAGACAAAAGCTTATGCCGACAAACCCGCTTCGATTCAGGCCTTGGAGGAAAACATCACGCGTGTCATTCGCCAGTTACCAGTCGAAATGCTCGAACGATTGATCGAAAATTGGACTCAACGGATGGACCATCTGCGACGTAGCAACGGCCAACATTTGATAGACATAATCTTCAAAAAATAAATGCCAAAGAATGTTCTTTCAAATGATAATAAACATTCTCCATTAAATTTGAATTGTCTGTGTTTTTTTCTTTAAAAAAGTAGGGAACCTCGAAATGGATCACCCTTTATAAGTAAGAGTAAGTACGGGGCAGTGTCACTTCATCAAAACCACACTTAAATGATGATTGTTGTCGTCAGCCTTTTGAACTTTGAGAATCACTTTTCGTATCAATATAAATGTATACCATAGTTCGACGTGGGTCCTAGAATGGGCAGAACAGATAATCAGTTTTTTTTCCAACCCAACATTAAGTGCTCTTCGCATGGGAGGATTGCTCCATCGTCTTTATTGGCAACACTTCGGTGACTTCAGTTACTCCCATGACTCCCTTCTTGGCCACGATAAAATTGTACGTATGTATATTTCAAGAACTTCTCTTAATATTAGCGCCATCCATATCATGCATCAACACCGCTTATCCCAGAAAAGTCATATATCAACATAAAAGCAAAAAAAGTGACAAATGTGTGCCCTGACTTATATCAGTAATTTACAACTTCGCATGCACTGTGCTTACTCAAGCAATAACATTTCATTGTCCAAATAAACATCAAATAGCAATTTGTTTACTCAAACAAAGCGTGGAGCGTAAAACGATATATCAGTTCTCAAGCATAAAAGTCATCAGCTAATTAATAAATAACACTAAGCGGTAGCACTAATTATGACGATCATCACCAGACGATCGTAAAATCGCCTGACGCCAGACGCCTGCAAAATGAGGGTTCCATGGATGAATATCCTTCCGAATATTTAATTGCATTGTTCCACATATTTTTAATTACTTCAAGCGTAGTGCGATTGGGACTGTCATTAGTTGCGGTGATCAGTGTGACCATAAGCTTCTCTCAAAATTATTAACTGTTTCATAGGTGTATTTTGAAGTGATGAAGTGTTAGAACCTTTACAAAATATGAAGACACTTAACTCCTTTACAAGTTTGCCACACACATTTTTTTGCCCCGCCTACTTTTTGAGTGGGTTTTTTAAAAATATGTGGTTTTCATCGAAAATTACTATAGAAAACGAAAAAATAATATAACAAGATATTTAGCTAACATTCTTTCTAGTATATCACCCATACAAAGTTTTTGGCCAAGCCCACTTTTGGAAGGCGTTTTCTCAAAAAATATTTTTGTTTTATTAATTCAATAGAATGAAATAAAATAATATACAGACGTATGTATGTTTCTTATTCTTTACCGCACTTTAAACATATAATAATGTAAGCAAATCTCAATTTAAAAATTTTTTCGACTTAGAAGTAATAAAATAAACTTAATTGAAGAATTTAATTCCAATTCAAGAAGAATATTTTTTATCTAAAAATTCCTTTTAAATATTTTACGTTTATAGGAAAATATTTCTCAAAAAAAAGTAAATTCCCTACAGCTCTTAAATATTCCACTACGGTCACACTGGTGGTGATATGAAATTAAAAAAATAAAAATTATTTCGTATTATAAATTGGGAATTTATTTTTTTTTTGTGGGATAATTCTGGAAAATTGGAAGTTTTATCCACCAGTTGAAAATATAACACGATGATCATATTTTCTTTTTAATTTTACTCCTAACGAATGGATCTTAATTCTATACATCACATTATCATCACAACCAACACCTAATCCAATCGTAAAACTTGAGATAGGCAATAAAAAATACATTGAATAAACCAAATAAACCATAGTGGACCAACAAAATTCGAACCAAAAGAAATCCATTCAAAATTTTCTCTCGTCATGCACTTCCACTCTGCTTCAAAATTAATTAGCTTTACAGTTTTATCGAGTATTGATTTAATGTTTCGCTCCTGGCGCTCCAATAAATTGCAACTAATAGCCTTATGTTTGTTTTGGTATATCAGTATATGTCATATTAACTCTTTACAAATTTGTATAGAGAGCAGTAAAGTTTTGGTTTTTTTAAAAAAAATATTTTAATTTTGATTTATATCTATCAAAACACTGATTTTGATTGTAATTATGTTTAGTAGGCCGAAAAAATCAGTTTTTAACTTTCTCGTACGCATTAGTAATACTAAAGAGAAAGTAATTGCGGTCATATTGAAATTTCAAACTCAAACTGAGAATGAGGGATGTTATTACTACTATAGAGAAGTCCAAAAAAGTGGGTCCACCAATGCTGTCCGTCGGTCGGTCTATTTGTCTGTCCGGGTGCCGCACAGTGGGGTATTTGATTGCGAAACATGACATTAATCTCCAGTTATAGCTGGACAAATAATTATAGATACAGATGTTTATCAGCTCTTAGTATATTTTAAAGATTTCTAATTTGGTAGAGTGTGTAATGGCTGCAGCTTTGTTCGTCATTATAGTGTTCATAAAATTGTATATATAATATGTAATATGTATAATTGTAAATATTTTGTAATTCATTAAAATTGGTTTCTGAGATACAGGCATTTTTATTAAGTACTGCTATTCAATACTTTTCTCAAAAATTGAGTACCCAGAATTCTGGGCCTCACTCCATGCATACAAAAAACAAAAACTGACCAAAATCAGTAGAGCTGTTTTTGAGACAAAATAAGTGCTCAAAAATCCATTTGCATAGCAAGTACCGTTATTTGAAAATATAAAGCAAAGAAAAACAACCGCCGCAAGATGTTACCCCGAAAACCCTACATACCAAACTCTAAAGCAAATCGGATGCACGTGGACTGACAGATAGACAAGCCAACGGATGGAAATTTCGACACCCACTTTTTTGGGCCTCCCTATCGTTGTAATGTCATACTTCATTTATTGTTCCATAGACTTATTTAAATAAAAACTTCACAGCGAGAAAGTGTAATATATTTTAATGTATTGTATTACTGCAAACGTATTCTTGTAATAACACTCAATTTGTACTGTCGTTATGCTTTTCTGATAGCTGCGTTATTTCTCTTGAGGTATACATTTTAATTTTTTAAAAACTGCAGAAAAAAGAATTTAGTTTCTGCCATGTTTCGCAATCAAATACCCCACTGTGGCATTATGGCGAAACGGTTCGACGGATTTGCTTCAAAGTTCGTATGTAAGGTTTTTGGGGTTACATCTCGCGGCGTCTCTTTTATTCATGGTTTGAAAAAATGGTAAGTGGCACCTATTCCCGAACGTCCTCACTTTTCAAATACTTTTTGGAAAAATCGTTATAAGTTCGTTGCTTATACCCTATCCTAAGGGTAGTTTGTAACACCCCTTAATATTCGTCGTAGTCCCATACAAGTGTAAATATATATGATCAGGACCAAATCCTAAGACTATTTAGCAAAGTCCGTGCATCCGTCCGTCCGTCCGTCCGTACGCTATTTTTAGGCCTTTAAAATTAAGCTAGGAAGCTGAAATTTGGACCACATATTTCCTAGGGCTCCGAAATGGTTAAGTGTAAAATTTTTTTGAATACGCCTACTGCCACGCCCGCAATTTAGAAAAAAACGTTTTAAAGCTAAAGTTAGAGAGATAGAGTGTTACGACCTTTACAAGATATGTAGACACTGCCCTCCTTTATAAGTTTGTTATATAAAGTTTTTTGCCACACCCTCTTTTTGTGGGCGTTTTTCACTAAAATGCAGATATTTCGGAAATTTTCATAGAAACCGAAAAAAAATGTGTAACAAGATATTTAGCCAATATTTTTTCCAATACATCGCCCATAAAAAGTTTTTGCCCACTCAATTTTTTCGGGGCGTTTTTTCAAAATATATATATTTAATATTTAATAGAATGAAATAAAATGCAATGCATCATCTTCTTAATTTTTTTTTTCTTTGGGGCATATAGGGATAGGGATAGGGTATCATATTGTTCGCCACAAGCGGACTGTAGCCTTTCCTTCTGTTTATACCCTATCCTAAGGGTATATTAATTTTGACACATAGTTTGTAACACCCCTTAATATTCGTCGTAGACCCATAAAAGTATATATATTTATGATCAGGACCAAATCCTAAGACTATTTAGCAATGTCCGTCCGTCCGTCCGTATCAACTTTTGAGGCCTTTAAAGTCATGCTAGGAAGCTGAAATTTGGAACATATACTCCCTAGGGTTCCGAAATGGTAAAGTGTTAAAATTTTTAAAATACGCCCACTGCCACGCCCACAATTTAGAAAAAACCGTTTTAAGGCTAAGGTTAGAGAGATAAAGTTGTACAACCTTCACAAGATATGTAGATACTGCCCACCTTTATTAATTTGTCATATAAAGTTTTTGGCCACGCCCACTTTTTGGGGGCGTTTTTTGAAAAAAATAATTTTTTTTCTATAAATTTCATAGAATGAAATAAAATGCTATCCATGATCTTCCTAATGCTTTTTTTCTTTCGGGTACATAGGGATAAGGATAGGGTATCATACTGTTCGCCCCAAGCGGACTGTAGCCTTTCCTTATGTTTTTATCTCTGATCAATTGTATAGATCTTGATTTTTCGACAGATTTCCCCTCTCTCACTAACACTAATCCAAGTGAAGTAAACTGGCAGATAGTTTACTTCCAATTGGTTTTTGACCCACTGATTGTAAGTTTGGAATATCTCGAATTTCTTAATAGTAGCATTACTTCGTTGGCAAAAGCAAACTTTTGTTTTAATAATGAAAACAACATACTGTTAAAAAAAACCCCCTTAGAAGTATGCGTGATAAAAAACTTTATATGGGAAGCTTGTGAAGGAGTTCAATGTCTACATATTTTGTTCAGGTTCAAACCCTTCATCTCTTCAACTGCAGCTTTAAATCGGTTTTTTTCTAAATTTTGGGCGGTTTTAAGAAATGTTTACACTTTATCATTTTGGGACCCCGGGGGGAGTATATGTTCCAAATTTTAGCTTCAGCTTCAGTTGATATGGATGGACGGACGGACGGACATTGCTAAATAGTCTTAGGTTAGAGCTATTCGGTTTCCAGGGGATAGCAAAAAATAATGCAATGACTTATGCGAAACCTAAGAGTCGTGAGTTGGAAGTATGAGTGGTCGCAGCCACGAGCTGGAAGAGATGATGGTAAGAAGACGATTAGACATCTTCTGTGCCCAAGAAACGAAATGGCGGGAATCGCCAATCGACAATGACAAAAGCATACAAAATGTTCTACTATGGCTAAGACAGGGTAAGAATGATATCGGTATTATTCTTGCTTCAGAGTTACTTAGTAACGTATTGATAATTTCAAAGTCCAGTGACCGTTTGATGTCTCTCAAACTGGTGATTTAAGCCGAGGTGATCCCTCTGCTCGCACCCCAAATTTGGTTTTCAAAAAGAAAAAAATGGCTTGATTTTCACAACCTCATGAAAAATAACCCAAAGGATTAGATTATATTATTAAAGGATTAGGAGATTTGAATGGAAATGTCGGGAAGACTAACGAAGACTGCCATGGAGCACTAGGATACGGCACCAGGAATTCTTCTGGTGAAGTTATATATATTAAGCATGTGCAAGTCATACGGTCTGAACGTTCACTTGGTCACTTATAGCACTGGCGGAAATTAAACCCAGATTGACTAAAATTTTGGTGGCAAGTTTCATGAAGCCTATAGTTAATGATTACAAAGTGATCATGGGAGAGGCAATCACCCGGCAGCACCGTCTCCTCCTGACAGAAATATTCATGGAGAAGAGGAACAAAAATAAACAAACAAAGGTTTCGGCGAAAATCAATTGGTACAACATGGACAAAGAAAAAGGCGAGTTATTTATTATCAACAAGAAAAATTTCCTCCGTAATAACACCAACGAAGTTGAGGATGAAGGGTGCAGCACACAAGAAATGTGGGATTCCCTACAACGAGCCTGCTTAGAGAAAGCTAAAGTACTACTGGAGCCTCGAAGAGTCACTACCAGCACGGAAAGGAAACTTGGTGGTTGACAGAGGAAATTCAAGCAGCAATAAAGGAAAAGAAAGTGGTTTTCAAAGCTTGCTCAAAGTGCGCCTCTAATAATATAGTTGGAAAAGCTCGTCTTGAAGTGGAAAACAGACGTTGCAAAAGTATCGCGAAGAAAAAGTGTGCCCAAATTCAAGCTAAGTGTATGGAGAGTCTGTATCAGGAGTTGGAAGAGGTATCTTCTTCGCCTGCTGATAGGAACCAGGTAACCCACGATCTTCGACAAAACATGAACAAGGGAACAACAATTTTCAAGATTGCCGCACAGAGAAGAAGGAATGCTCAGGAAATTCGTTCGCCGAAGTTCATTAACAATGCTCAAGACCAACTACTTGTGGAAGACTAAAAATTTGTACACATGTGGCGAGAGTATTGCGCGCAACTTTTAAACGAACAGTTTCCCCGGTTATATTTTCCAACAGCCGCCCCCAACAATGAAGAAGTGACCAACATAACAGTCGAAGAAGTTGGAAAAGCGCTCAAGAACCCCAAGGAGAGAGAAGCGGTTGGGCCGGATGATATACCCAGTGAATTCTGGAAAAAGAGGGGACATCGGGCTCAGATACCTCATGATTCTTATCTCCAAACTTACGAGAGGTGAACCAATCTTATCTTTTTCCTTAGCACAAAGGAAAGGGATATACGCAAAACTGTGATAATTACCGTTCAATTAAGTTGATGTTGATGGCTGCCTAAGACAAATAATACGGCTGTCTGATGACCAGTGTGGGTTTGTCACGGGTAAATCAACCACGGATGCAATTCAAAGTATTTATAAGGCACATAATTTTTTTTTTTTTTATAATGTACGCGCACTAAAGAGACTTTGGATACCCTTATAATAAAGTGACACAGTGCGGGCATTAGGGAAATGAAGGATTAGAGAAAGGGAGAAACCGATGCACGTTGGTTTGAAATGTTTGTAAATTATAATGCAAAGGAAAAACAGAGCGTGGTAGAGCATTCCACATTCGTATTGTATGGTTGAGAAAGGAATTTTTATATTTCACAGTACGTCCGAAAACAGGCTTAAGGGTAAACTGATGTGCATTCCTCGCATGGCGAGTATTGCGGTTGAATTGGTGTAGGGGTGGAATGCAACTGGCTATTTCATTTGAGCACTGTGTGGTGGTGACAGGCAGGAGACTAAGAGAGTCAAGTGATTTCGCAGATCAGAAGGGGTGAAATATTTCTTGCATCGCTTAAGGAAGCCTAGACATTTCGCAGCGTTCTTGGCGACATCAAATATGTGGTCATTCTAATGAAGGTTGTCATTAACACACATACCGAGAATGGAAAGTCGTTCGGTTTCAGCGATGCAAGTGCCATTCATTGATAATGACAGAGAATTAGGGGTTCGCTTCAATGACAGCAGACAGCATTGCCTTTTGGAAGAATTAAATTCCATTCTGTTGGTTTTACCCAATTTAAGTATGCTGTCTAGATCGGAATTCAATGAGCTTAACATACGTTTCCGTTCCAGTTCAACGCCCGTAGATGAGGGGCGTTGCCCAGGAAACGAATATGTAAAGCTAAGGATACTGTCATCAGCAAAGGAATGGATTGGATTAGAAGTGACAGACAGGAGTTCATTGATAAAAATGAGAAAGAGAGTCGGAGACAAAACAGAGCCTTAAGGGACACCAGCATTTATTTGGTGAGTTGCAGACTTGAAACCATCCAAAGCAACTTGTATTGAACGGTCCGAAAGGTAATTTCTAATCCATTGAAGAAGGGTAACATCGATCCCAAATGCACGCATTTTCGACAAGAGAGCTTGATGCCAAACTCTGTCAAATGCCTTTGAAATTTCAAGCGCAGCGACCTTTCTTTCACCACCATGGTGAATAGATTGGTTCCACTTTTCGGTTAGATATGTCATCAAATCACCAGTGGACCTGTTGCTGCGAAAACCGTACTGCCGGTCATTAAGAAGTTTTCGGGATTCGAGATATTTCATAAGCTGACGGTTTATCAGCGTTTCCATGACCTTGGAAAGAAGGGACGTAAGTGCAATTGGTCGATAGGAGGAGGGAGAGGAAGATTCGCCTTTTTTTGGGACGGGCTGGACAAATGCTGATTTCCATCTTCTCGGAAAGAGCCCTGAAGAATATGACAGATAGAAAAGCTTACGCAGTGGTTTTGCCAGCGTGGAAGAACACCTCTTCAGAAGGATAGGGGCAATACCATCTGGGCCAGCGGATTTGTGAATGTTGAGATTTGAAGTACTCTTGCCACAGTATGGGTGCGGAAGTGGATTTGTCCCATGGAGTATTCTACGCGCTCGAGTAGCGGGGGAGATAAAGCACAATCTGGGAGCGTTGAACTAGCTGCAAAATGAGCAGCAAGCAGATAGAGAATTTGACACGATTAATATGGGCATTGCAGTCATTTCCGGCTCGTTTGAACTTTTTTCGGTTTCCCTCAGTTGGGTTGGCCTTAAATGACCGAAAAGTTACCTCTTTAGCCCTGATTACAGCTCAAATCACACCACGCGTTTTCCTTAGGTCTGATACACTTTATCCTGTTAGGTGTAAAGCGTTTCATACACAGGTGAATTAAATATGTATTCGCCCGCAATAACGATTTCAGTACGAGGATAATGGGTTCCAATTCTGGTGATGGAATCAGACAGTGCATCAAACTCATTATAAGTATAAGAATGCCTGTCCTGGTTAAGGCTTCTGTAAATAAAACTGTAGTGAATTAATTGCCTACGGACATGGAATTTTAGCCAATTCAAATTGAATTCCGTGTTGGAACATTGGCCATGTTGAGGTAGAAGTTGGTAGATTACATCACTACGTATATAAACGGCGATACCACGATGGGAAAAGAATAATGGCACCAAGTTATATCCAGGCAGACTAAACTCCGTTAAATCGGAATCAATGCTGACCTGTGTTTTAATTAGTGCCAAAACAGCTGGTTATCTTGGCGTCAGCTTTCCAAAACAAATCACTGCAGATGTTATGTCCATACAATGAATTGCTTTGGTCTGCCAACAAAATCTGCACAACGCGAACTGCTATTGGCCAAATGATACCCTACCTGCAAGTGCACGCAAAAACATACGGCACTTGCTATAGCCAAGCAAAGCAGCAGCAAACGATATGGAGTAGGACCAGATGGAGTGGCCAAACACAATACACTTTTTTTTTTAATTACTGCACTGATGCTGTTGTTTTTTTTTTTGCACAGCGCGCGCGAAATAAGGATTTGAACATCACATTTAATAAGAAAAAATCTTTATTAAAATTTAGATGTTTACTTATTGAGTTCTACTTTACAACTAACTCTATTTTCAGTTATAATCGATAAAGAAAATGTTAAAGCTATTCCCAGAATTGTGCCGGAAACATGCCAGACTATATTCCTGGAAATTACTTTTTACAATATTGCTGACTTGATATGCTTAATGTACAAATTGAATTATAATGCAAGCTGATTATGACAAAATGTGGGAAAAGGTAAAATGCTGATTTAGGGAAATTTAAACATTGGTTTATTGGAATTTAATTGGGAGTGTAATTCTTAGAATTATATTGTACTGTTGCTGTTGATGTCTCCTCCCCCCTTGGAGTAAAGCGAAGGCCACAAAGAATTCGATGGGGCTGGAGCGTTTGGATTGCTGTCATTGATGATGTAATTGATCTTGAGTTTGAGGACATATACTGCCAAACTGATGATGAAAACTCCGACAATAAGAAGTGAGATGAATGTGTAGTTGTCTCTCGTGAATGATTCGAACCGTAGATTTTAAATTTCCTGTTTGTTTTTGGAGTGGTACTCCTTCATCTTTTCCATGTTTAATTTCTCGACTGTTAATTCCATTCTTATGTTGCTTTTAGTGTAGGATGTTGGAAGTATGTAGATTTCTTTCCAAAAGGTGTTACTAGTGTCTCGGTAAGTAATGCTCTTGATCTCGATCTCACAATGTTTATATTGGATTAGTATAGTGCCTTGAACTGTTTGAGGATTACTGCAAATAGAGCTTATTAGTGTTGTTGGTACATTAACAAGTAATATATAATTTGGTTCTGGTTGGACGATGGTTTGTATCTTTCCAATGTCATAAATAGTACAATTTGCTGGTTCGTTGTTTATCAGGTGTCCAATACATGTTGAGTCTTTGGATTTTTCTTCATATGCCGGTGTTTTACAATAATATAGGTACGCCTTCTATTTTTGGGCATACTTTATTAAAATATTGAACACTTTTTGTATTATAGATTAAATATGGTTTCGTTTCAATTTCTTTTGCTTGGTTTATAGGGAGTGGGATAACATGGTATAGAGAGAAGTTTTCGTGGGATAGGTTTGCAATTTGTGTATTAAATATTATTTTGGAGCCATTGTAGTAAGCCTGTTGATCTAACAATTCATATATATGTTCGTCGGATTTAATATCTATTGATTGTTCTTTAAATGTTTCATATATTTCTTCTAACTCATTAGGGTTAAGTATTAATTTTGAAACTATGTTAAGCCTTGCAAAAGCCTAGCCTAGCAAAATGGCCTCGGCTATTCTTGATAATGTGTGAGAAATTTTTCAATATTATCTTGTTTTTTATTAATATGAGTGGTGAAGTTATTAAATCGTTCGATCATTTCTGAGTTCAATTTCATTCGACCTATCATTGAGCCTTTAATACTGACATTTTCGGTTTTAAGTTGTTCTATTGCAATGTTTAAGTTATGTGCATCATTCGCGTCCATACTGCCTGTAATGCATTTATTTTGTTATGAGCAAAGAATTTTGAATAAGTTGACTGGACAATACGGAAGGTATCGTTGTCCGAAAAAATTGCTGAAAGTTTATTGGGTGGTGTAAATTTTTATTATTTCTTCTGTAAAGTCAGGTTTTTTGATAATTCTACGTTGTTTATTTTTATACCCTATCCTAAGGGTATATTAATTTTGACACATAGTTTGTAACACCTCTTAATATTCGTCGTAGACCCATAAAAGTATATATATTTATGATCAGGACCAAATCCTAAGACTATTTAGCAATGTCCGTCCGTCCGTCCGTATCAACTTTTGAGGCCTTTAAAGTTGATGCTAGGAGGCTGAAATTTGGAGCATATACTCCCTAGGGTCCCGAAATGGAAAAGGTGTAAAAGTTTTTAAATCCGCCCACTGCCACGCCCACAATTTAGAAAAAACCGTTTTAAGGCTTAAGTTAGAGAGATAAAGTTGTAAAACCTTCACAAGATATGTAGGTACTGCCTACCTTTATAAATTTGTCATATAAAGTTTTTTGCCACGCCTACTTTTTGTGGGCGTTTTTCACTAAAATGCTGTTTTCTTTGAAAATTTTCATAGAAATCGAAAAAAAATGTTTAACAATATATTTAGCCAATATTTTTTTCAATATATTGCCCATACAAAGTTTTTGGCCACGCCCACTTTTTGGGGGCGTTTTTTCAAAAAAAAAATTTTTTTCTTTAAATTTCATAGAATAAAATAAAATTCTATCCATCATCTTCCTAATGCTTTTTTTCTTTCGGGTACATAGGGATAAGGATAGGGTATCATACTGTTCGCCCCAAGCGGACTGTAGCCTTTCCTTATGTTTAAAGGGTGTCTTTACGCTTATGGAAGGATTTTGGTTGGATTTTTCTAAAATGATTTGAAGGCTAAAGTCGTTTAATGGTTTTTCTGAAATGTGAATTCCATCGTCAAGATTTTCTTCAGCTGAGTGAACGGTAGTTCCAGATGTTCCATGATTAGAAATAATATCATTGGTATTAATATCGATGTAATTGTTATTCTTTGGATCGTTAAGTATAATTCTGCTTAATGCATCTGCATTCGTATTAAGTTTGCCTTTCTTGTAGATTATTTCATAATCATACTATTCGAGTTTTAGTCTCCACCTGATTAATTTGGAATTAGGTTCCTTTAGGCTCATGAGCCAAGTTAGGGGTTTATGGTCGTTTATTATTTTAAATTTGTGACTAAAGAGATATCGTCTGAAGTACTTTACCGCCCAAACAATGGCAAGTAACTCTTTTTCGATTGTTGAGTAATTTATTTCAGAGGTTGTGAGGGTCCTGCTCGCGAAACATATGGGTTTGTCGCTTCCGATAGGTCCTTGGGAAAGGATAGCGCCGATGGCCAAGTTGCTTGCATCTGTGGTTAAGTTAAAAGCTTTGGAAAAATCAGGGTATTGCAAGATGGGTTCGCTAGTGAGGATATTTTTGCAAGTTTTAAAGGTCTGTATGTATTGCTGTGTAAAATTTATCTTGCGATCTTTTTTAGGCATTCTGTTAGAGGTTTAACTAATTTTGCAAAGTCTTCAATGAATTTACGATAGTATCCAAGTAATCCGAGAATGGATCTTATCTCTTTTTGTGTTTTAGGGAGGGGAACATTTTTAATTGCATGTATTTTATCTACGTGACCTAAAAAGGCAATTTCATTCCTAAGAAAGTCGGACTTATCTAATTGAACTTTTAAATTTGATTCTCTTAATTTTGTGAAGACTTTCCTGAGATTTTCCAAATGTTCTTGTAAAGAGGTAGAGTAGACAATGATGTCATCCAAATAGACGAGGCAAGATGTTCCTATAAGATCTTTGAGAATATTGTCCATTATTCTCTGAAATGTGCTTGGCGCCTTTTTAAGGCCAAAAGGCATACGTAAGTATTCATAGTGACCGCCGTCGACGGAAAAAGCTGTTTTCGATATATCTCTCGGATCCATTTCTATTTGGTGAAAACCACTCGCTAGATCGAGCGTTGAAAAGAACATGCATTTACCAAGTTTGTCGAGAATTTCTGTTATGTTAGGTATGGGGTAACGGTCTGATATTGATTTTTCATTAAGTTTTCTATAATCTATCACTAAGCGCCATTTTTCTTTACCACTGGCGTCAATTTTTTTTGGGACAATCCAGACGGGTGAACTCCAAGGTGAATAACTTTGTCTTATTATTCCCTGTTCAAGCATTTTATTTATCTGTTGTCGGATTTATTCTTTGTGGCAATAGGGATAGCGATAGGACTTTGTGTAAATCGGAATATTATCCGTTGTTAGGATCCTTGGTTTAATTTGGTTTCAGAAACTTAAGTTTTGCCCTTCTTTGAAAAATATGTCTTCAAATTCTTGGCATATTTTGGTAAGACCTTTTTTTTCTTCAGGGTTAAGGTGTGAAATACGTAGAAGCTCCGTTATATTGGATTCTGACGGGGTTTTGTCGTAATTTATATTAAAGTTATTTATTTCTATAAATCTGGCAGATGAATAAGGTTCTACTTTTAAAGGTTGCTCCATAAAAAGGGTTTGATTGTAAGGGGAATTATTAGAAATTTCAACTGGACAGAACCAGTCTTTAACAGTGTACAGTCAAAGATTTTGAGATTAGGTTTTATAATGGTATTTTTTATAAATACGCCGCCGTTGCGAACATCAACTGGGATTTTTAGTAGTATCTTGAATTTGACGGAATTATATGTTTTCCAGAATTGAAATTTGGTTTAAGTAGGAGATTAAGTATAGAATTTCTAGTATTGAGAGTTTCGTTTTCTAAATCTATTTTTGCACGGAGTTTGGAAAGTATATCGAGGCCTAGTAAACCGTCAAAATAGTCGTGAAATTTGAATAAAAGGGAATTTAGTTGTCCAGGTTCATTGAATTCGCGAAAGGTAGGTAATATTGTACTTTTGTTCAATTGATATTTACTGATGACCGTGGATATGGTAACTGGTTTACATTCTATTTGATCGTCTAAATTGATAAATTCGGGGTTGATAAAGGATGAAGACGCTCCGGTATCTATTAAGAATTTAAATGAGCGTCCAAGTGGTGAACATATTTCGATGTAGGGGAGTGTAAAACCATGTGTGTTTATATCTAGGTATCCTGTGGGTTGTGAGAGGCTGATTGGGGAAAATTTGAAGTATCTAACTCTATCAATGTATCTATTAAGTTCTGGTCTAGTTGGTCAAAGTTTGATTGCTCAGTGTTATACAGCATTTGTTGATTATTAGCAGGATTTGCGTTTGGATTATGAACTTCTTCAACTGTATATCTAGGATATCTGGAGGATCTTGTGTGGTTGCTAACGTTTGAATTGTGCACTGTTGGTTGACGAAGTTGTGACATTGCTGATAAGGTATCCATTGGTTCAGGAGGGGGGTTTTGCTGTGTGTTGGGTGGGTTACCAAATTGATTACTTAATCTGGTATTGAATGGGTTATTTATGTTTTTATTGAAAGGGTTATTCAATTGCATTGGTTGACTGTTGTTATTATAACTAAAATTATTCTGAGGTAAATTATTATTATTGTAATTGAAATTATTTCGCGGTACGTTATTGTTATGGTAATTAAAATTATATCGGGGTACGTTATTATTCGGGTAGCTAAAAATATTCGGATTAGAACGTGGTTTGTAGAAAGTATTTTGTTGGGGTATTGCTCTTTTTGGAAAGCTATTGAACGTTCTGTTAAGAAATTGTGGTTACGAAGGATCTAAGATTTGGGGTGATTTAAATGTTTTCCTAAAATTTGATTGGGTGGATTCATTTTTCATGTAAAAGATATTCTGTTCTTTTATGCAGTAGGAAAAGGCTATTGCTAAAGTCTCTGGCCTCATGGCTCTTATGCTAGAACCGAGTGGTTCCCTAAATTCTTTTAGGAAGTTATTGAGACACATTTCTGCAAAAAGCTCTTTTTTGCTTGGATTACGTTCGCATCGCTTTCGTGGATTAATATATTATTGTATAAGGAAGACTGGATTTCAATTATTTCGCTATAATATGACTCTACGGATTTGTTTCCTTGTCTTGCGGAGTGCAAATCTTTTATCAACGAAGTTTCGGTCCTTTTGTCCGAGTAATGCAAAATTAGGTTTGTCTTTATGCTATCCCAATTCAGTATTGTGCCGTACATATTTAGCACTTCATTTGCTTCTCCTTCGATTTTATTTCGAATCGCTCGAAGAGGTATTTGTGCGTGGGATGAACCGTCAAGAATTTTAATGTGTGAAAGAATTTGTTCCACATTACTAAGGAACTCATATAGCAATCTGGGATTGCCATCGAATTTTGGCAAATCCTTTATTGCATCTGGAATTCTTCGAGTGTCTAAAATGTCTGTTATAGTCGCTTTTGCAATTGGATTTGAAGGATACACGTTAGGTCCCGAAGGAGGGATATTAGGTACTTGTGTGGATCCAGAAGGAAGCACATTAGCTTGCGAACTCATCTCGAAATTGCTAATATTAGGCTCGCTTAGGTGTAATGAAGTTGGGGTTTGATTTTGGATTTCTAATACAATGTTCTCAGCGATACTACCAAGGGTTCTAAATAAATGCTTTGGGTAGAGAAAAAAAGATTTTTTCTTTTTGGGAGTTGGAAACATTAAATTTTTAGTGTATTTAATCGATAAACGAGTTATTCAATATTTTAACTTACATATACCCGTATAGCAATATCAGACTGTATATCATTTTTCTTCTTAAATAAATTCTCTCGTTCTTCGTACACTTCACTTTTTTTTTTGTTTATTTAAAAATTTTTTTTTTTTTGTTTAGTTTCTATATTTTATGTCTGCTTAGTACACTAATTTTAATTCGTCTAACCCTACACTTTTTTTTAAATTTTGTTCTTTCGACCGGTTTTAAGAGATCAAAATCTCACGGTAATTGGTACTACCGCTATCGATTTTCCTTCGATATTGACAATTAACACGATTTCCTGTCGTTATAACGTCACAGCACCAATCTATCTTCGGTTATCTATTTTTTTAATTTAAAAAAATTCCTTATTGTTCAATGAATCGCTGATAAAAAGTCACTTCTTCAATTTTTTTGAGATACCGAAACCGAACCGGGACTACACGACTGCGCAAAAAAATGGTTTGAACATCACATTTAATAAAAAAAATCTTTATTAAAATTTAGATGTTTACTTATTGGGTTCTACTTTACAACTAACTATCTATTTTCAGTTATAATCGATAAAGAAAATGTTAAAGCTATTCCCAGAATTGTGCCGAAAACATGCCAGACTATATTCCTGGAAGTTACTTTTTACAATATTGCTGACTTGATATGCTTAATGTACAAATTGAATTATAATGCACGCTGATTATGACAAAATGTGGGAAAAGGTAAAATGTTAGGGAAATTTAAACATTGGTGTTAAAATTTAATTGGGAGTGTAATTCTTAGAATTATATTGTACCGTTCCTGTTGATGTAACTCGCGCGACTAGCGTTTTTTTGTTTTTGTGCACACTTGTTTGTTGCAAACCGACCGCGGAGCGATTTTAAAATGCGTGTGCACGCGTCGGGTGGCAGATCGGCACTCATGGAAAGTATCGTGATTCCTTACAGGACCTGCATATGATTCTGCTTAATTTTGAAAAAGCATTCGATAGACAACCAAGAGATCTGATATGGTTAGCGCTAAGACAACTAGGAGTTAATAAAACCTACGTGCAGATAGTCATGTATATGTACGACAAAGTAGATGTCCCGCAGGAGTCAACGATGAATTCCCAATAAACTTTTTTTGGTGTTCACCAGGGAAGTGTCTTAAGTCCTTTGCTCTTTATTACAGTCCTAGATTTTCTGCTTGAGGGAAAAGTGAAGGACCATAAAGTGTCCTTTTTGTCATTCAGTTTTTCCTTGCTGACTATGCAGCCATCATAAGTGATGATCAGAGTTAAAAAGTTCAAATATCTGGGATCAATCAAGCAACCGTTGATGACGACATCAATCATCGTGGAAGCGTAGGGTGGATGAAGTGGCAGGAAAACTCTGTCATCTTCTGTGATTGAAAAATGTTCACTAAGCTGAACGAAAGTCTCTACACCGCTGCTGTGTGTCCGGCGCTCACATACGGTTAACAATGGTGGAAAATGTACAAAAGTATGAGGGCAAGTTGAAAGCATTTGAGATGAATATGCTTCGCATGGCAGCAGGAGTAAGAAAGCTTGATCGAATTAGAAGTTCCAAAACACGAGGAAGCCTTCACGTCAAAGAACTATTCGACCGACTCAGCTGGTATTGCCATGTTTAAAGGAGGGATACCTACGAACCCTGTCAAAAAGTCAACGGCAATCAACATTCCCTTACAATCGCGTAAAAGAGGAAGACTCTTGGATCACACAAATGCAGAAACACCAGCATTTGATTGGCCTCCATGATGAAGTGATTCAAAATCGGGAGGTTGGAGACCAGTAGGAATGCAGTGAAGTGGAAGGATTATGATCCCTATAATCTTGATCATGAGTTTCGTAAAAGACTCAAAATTACTGCGAAAAAGAAGTTTGTTTTTTATCGATGGATTAACATAGGTTAACCCTTTTAAAAGGCGGGTTTTGAAGGATAAATAACTAACAACTAAACTAACAGAGCAACAACATTTGAATGCTGAAAGTTTGTAAATGTACTTTTGTGTAGTACAAGTTTACTCGTTTTGTTTTTGTGTTAGCTACTTGTATTTTATTCATTTTTTGAATCGTTAGTAAACAGATTTTCGCACAAAGAATTCCTACATTACTTAAAGTCAAAAGTGTGGCAAATAACAATTTTATGATGGTTAGTACGCCTTCAAGAAAGCGATGTCCCAGATATAGGATATCGATTTACAATGGTCGTAATTGTCAAAAACTATGTGTACCAGATATTGGACAAAGGATCGCAACGTTTTATTAATATGCATGATTAGATGGTTGTCGCACAGATGAAGATATAATGGACATCCTTGACCAATGGTTAGAATTTGGTGATCACAACCGAAATTCTGATGAAATTGACTACGCCATAATACACTCCTTGATATTTGTATCAGGCCATTTGTCGTTTTTAAAGCAGTGGTTCTTGGTACAACTAGTACTGTAGAATAGTCATCTGATTCAAAGACACCGAACTTCGGCTGCGTTAAAATTTAAAAGTCGCCCCATGGTGAAGAATGGTTTCGGGCACGATCTGAGCCAGGGGAGGGATGTAAACTCATTTTCACAAAGGGCTCGAAGACTTTTCAGAGTTGAGGTGCTTTCGTGGAATGAGAATACATGCATTACAGGCCTTGCTCAATAAATTTCTAAGTTAGTGCTTCAACTCAAGAACTGTTGAAATACGGTCGGAAGACTGAAGCTCTGAGTCGTGTTTGATTTGGGATTACTACCGCATTCACGGGAAATTAGATTTCTAACCGAACTTGCTTGTTTTCTCAGGACCAGAAACCAAAAGGACTAAAATATATACTAAATCAAACTCCTGAATTAACTGGACGATGCATGTAAGAAAGCCGGTTGTGAATATTCATAAATCATTCATTTCTTATGAAAAATGTTAGATACATTTGTATATCAACCGTATTAATCCGTCGCCTTTAAAAAGGCAATGAACCCGATGATTCCAATAGTTGATGATTGCAGTTTTTCCAATTGGTTTTCAAGCGACTAGATTGTTATTTTTCTTATTGCAAACTTTTGGCCACTTTTCGTTGAGTATTTTATATTCCGTTCGCTTCCGACAATTACTGTTCCGTCTTCAAACACAAAATTCAAACTAAAATTTTATAAATTGTTCTCAACTGGCCGCGTTTCAAATCGTAGCTACACCGGTTCTAGCAACATGAACACAGATTTCCACCACTACAATGAAAAAAAAAACAAATTAAATATTGTTTTCTTGGCCACAAAAAAAATCAAACCTCAGATCAAAATCTGAAATTCCTTAGCGAAAATACCATCAGTTACTTTAACAATTGTGTGCTCGAAAATATGTTTTAAAAACATAAGGAAAGGCTACAGTCCGCTTGGGGCTAACAGTATGATACCCTATCCAAATCTCTATATGCCCCAAAGAAAAAAGCATTAAGAAGATGATGGATAGCATTTTATTTCATTCTATTAATTAAAAAAAAAGGGTTTTTTGAAAAAACGCCCCCAAAAAGTGGGCGTGGCCAAAAACTTTGTTTGGGCGATATGTTGGAAAAAATATTGGCTAAATATCTTGTTAAACATTTTTTTTTTGTTTTCTATGAAAATTTTCGAAGAAAACAGAATTTAGTAAAAAACGCCCACAAAAAGTAGGCGTGGCAAAAAACTTTATATGACAAACTTATAAAGAAGGGCAGTGCCTACATATCTTGTGAAGGTTGTAAGACTCTATCTCTCTAACTTTAGCTTTAAAACGGTTTTTTTCTAAATTGTGGGCGTGGCAGTGGGCGTATTCAAAAAAATTGTACACTCAACCATTTACGATCACTAGGGAATATGTGGTCCAAATTTCAGCTTCCTAAAAATTGCTAAAAATTGCGTACGGACGGACGGACAGACGGACATTGCTAGGTAGTCCTAGGATTTGGTCCTGATCATAAATATATATACTTTTATGGGTCTGCGATGAATATTAAGGGGTGTTACAAACTATGTGTCAAAATGAATATACCCTTAGGATAGGGTATAAACAATTGGAGGACCTACAGTATGTTGCCCATCTAGGCGGAAAATTTAAGAAGCTTTTGAGAGTCTTGACTAAGTGATGTTTATCAGGATGTTTTGTTGGCAGCGAATAAAAAGTAAAAAAAAAATTGACCCGGTTTTAAATTACGGTCCCCTTACTTAGTAGACCAACGCACTAATTTCTAAGCTACTGAACTACTCTACTTCTACTTTAAGTTACAATTTAATTTTCTTTAGTTTATTTACTTACTCTCAACGGTCAACAATGTTTTGCAACGGTAGGTAGATGTCACCGAAAATATTCAATTCAGTGGATTCGATTTAATTTATACACATTACTTAACTATACCCAAGAACCGTATTTTAGTAGGAGACTTCAAAAAATTGGGTATGTTACATTCTTCAACATCGGTCTTTGCTGCTGGCAAAGCATATCCACACTTACTCAGGCAGAATTACCCTGGAACACCTCTGCTATATTCAATTCAAAACAAAATACAGTAAGACCGTAAAAGGTTTGTATTTTTTTCAACATTTTTTGTATAGAATGACAACACTTGTATTGTAGGGATAATACAATCAAATCAAATAGTCTACCCGAGCTTTTCATATTTTTTTATTTGTATTTTAATTTAAGTTGAAAAATCAATTTTCGCAGTGTGCGAAACTCTTTCCATATTGTATAGAAATTATTATTGCAATAATACCTTTAATTTTAGGTATGTGAAAATTTATGATTTAATGGTTCCTAAATGTTGTATACAAAAATTAAATATAAAATGTTGTCTCCCAATAAAAATTATTTTTGATCTCTGAATTACAAAAATTAAAGACTTGCGCAAAGCCAATAGCCATTTTTCTGTAAACAGTGAAGGGAAGTACAGTTGGAGGAGGCCAACCATACCCTACAAAAATAATAAAAAAAAAGAAATGGAGTTTTGAAAATATTTCGAGACAGAAAAAAAAGAACAATGAAATCTTGTATATCTTATTCGCATCTTATTCCCAATATAAGCAGTTGTACCAGATCCATTCTGTTTCAATTTACTACTATAAACCCAATAGGGTTGAGTTAAAAGCTACTAGTTCTATTTAATGATTAGACAGATTTGAAGTCACCACTATAAGAAATTCTATCCGATCAAGTCTGTTTTAGCATTACTTTACATCGAAAAGAAATTCAAATAATAATGTATTAGGTTAAAAACAATTTAAGAGCAATTTATAATGTCGCAATTTTTCGTGTTTTCCTCGTCAAATGCAAGGAGAGTAGGAGAGCTTGAATCTTCGCTTTGAGCTCTTTCTGCTCCTGCTCTGAAGTTGAAAAAAGTCTGGATTCGGTAATTTGAGTGAACCACTATCCGAATGAAGTTCTATCCGATTAAGTCTGTTTGAGTCGCTTTGAGCCCCCTTTTCATTAAGTTCATAACTAATGTAACCACCTGTACCGATATGACCGATACAGTACCGAAATTAGGAACTGTGTACCGGTGTACCGAAGCTAAGCGTCGGAACACACAAATATACCGAAATCATAGCAAGTTGAAATTCACAAGAAAAAATAAGAAATAGGTGAAACCATATGGTCACTTTATATCTCTTCATCTGCATTTTAATATTTTAAGCCTGCCCTTCGACATCACATTTCTATTTTTTATGATGACCAATACGAAAAATTTTTCATGGCTACTAATTAATTCAAAGCGATTTTGTCTCGGAAAATTCAATGTTTTCGTAGAATCGCTTGAGTCGCCACAGAAAAATATTTTTTTGTCCACAGCTGAGTTCAACGCAATGAAAGAATGAGTACTAACTGATTATAGGTCGACCATTTTACGCTTCATATTAATATTTTTTAATAGTACGAGTATACTGAGGGTTAACAGTTTTTGATGCTCTTTTTTCAATTCTCTAATTAGCGGTGTATCGAAATTTTGAAGAGATGGACTCGACAAGCCACACGAATTAAACATGTTTTAGCCTCCCCAAAATACATTGCATCGCAGAACCGTTTTGACATGGAATCGACCGATACTAAATTAAACATGTTGAAGCCTCCCCAAAATTCATTGCATCGCAGAACCGTTTTGACATGGAATCGACCGATACTAAATTTTTCGAACACCGTGTACACTCGCTGTTTGCCGGGCACTTAGGTGAAAGAGAGTTCTCTTTAATTAATGAGATATTATCCACGGAAAAAAACCCCCCTAAGTATTGAAACGTAAGGAGAGTACAACATAAAAATTTCATGACCGGTGTTCTTCGAGTTCTTACAAGCCTAAAATGCTCGAAGAAGTCGGCGCTGACGAAAAGTTCGCATTCAAAAAAAATAGCGTCAATTAAAATCCGAACCCGTACATTAACTTTTAAAAATACCAAATAAATGTATAAAAATACAGATATGTGAAGTATTATTTTTGTGTACCGAAATTTGCTTCGCGATAAGTGGTCACGTTATTCATAACTCACTTTCCGCTCATGCTCTCAAGCTTGAAATTTGAGTGAACCACATTGCTAGCCTTAAATAATAAAAAAAATCGCGATGTCAAAAACGCAATCACAGTCTCACGAACTTTATTCAAAGTCTTCAACTCCTGCTACAGTTGGTACATTATTTCGACCGAAATTTCTTTCCAAAATATGTACATACGTACTCTTTCGGCACCACGACATTCACTTTGGAAAAAACTTCGCAATATTTTCCAAAGTTGTTCAAGAGTAATCGAACCATTTCGTACTGAGATTTCTGTCAATTTTTAAGCGCATTTATTTAATGTAGTCTCGAATTTTTTTTTTACTCACCCTTGTCTTAGCCTTAAATATTCAGGCGTTAGCACTGGTAGCTAACGTTTTTCTTGTTTTTAAATTCATGTAAACCTAATGTTCATATATATAAAAGAGAGAACGGATCTTTGGATTTTCACAATTTTGGGCTTGATGGATTCGTAATAGCCAAAGAAGGGGCACTATAGAGGAAAATCCGGTTTTGAATACATTGAATCATCCCAATGATTGGCCGATACTACTAAAAGTGCGATCAGACGTGTACTTGTTGTCATCCGGATGACTTGCTGACGTCAGAAAACTTGTTTATTTCAGACGGGATGACCGCTTTGGGATAAATTACACGTCATAGTGACGTCAGGATGTCATCCGGATGACAAGTTTGGTTGAACGTCTGATCGCATCTTAACACCGCGCCTGCGAATCAACTCCGGACACTCTTCGCAATCATAATTTTAACTTGTTTTCCATCGAATAAATACAGTATATAATACTGAACTAGAAATGTCAGATGAAATGCCCTACAAAGCTTTGATTTTGATCGAGGATGTGAGTCTGCTCATGAGTGGTAATTTGTTGTGCCAAAATCGTTTCGCATGACGCATTTAATCGGGAATTGGAGTGAGAAATTGATGAATGTTCGAACAAATAGGTTGCCAATGTTGAACCAAAAAGAAAATAATGCAAGCTCCAACTCAACATAGCAGGCAAAACGAAAATGACAGCATTTTCTTCATTGATGCTCCCGGTCGAACTGAAAAAACATTCTTGATTTTTCTTATTTTGGCAACGATTCGTTTGAGATTGCTCTGGCTCTCGCCTCGTTTGGGATAGCTGCTACGTTGTTGGAAGGCGGTGGTATAGCTCGTTCTGCATTTAAATTGCCATTGAATCTGTAAGTGGATAAATAATATACGTACAACATTTCAAAGAACTCTGCGATGTTGAAAGTATCGTAAATCGGACGTTGAAAGATTTACGAAATAATGAAGGTGGCACAATTGTTTTGCTGTCAGTCGATTTACGTCAAACGCTGCGTGTCATTACAAAATCGATCAATTTTGGCAGCGAAAAACAAGGTTGTCAATCATTTGAATTTCGTTATTCAAAATCAAATCGCCGGGAGTTACATTAATATAAATCCGTGGATTGTTTTGTTTTTTTTTTGTTAACATTAATACATATTAAATAATTTTCAATAAATAAATATTATGAGACCAACCATTGCTGTGCAAAGATATATATATATATGTTTTGACACGAATGGAAGGGACTTATAGTCGATTCCACATGGCAATTTATTTTTGAAAACCCTTTTATAACAATTTAAAATTAAAACTTTTAGGTAGTAGGTACCAATCGAATTTGAATCGGCGACTCCTTGCTTTCAATTTCAAGACAGAAAATTATCAGTGCTAACCTCTTCTGTCTTTCCGAACGCCTATGGGTTCACCCTACATTTGTTTACACTTTAATTTTGGCCATAACTCCCGATGTAAGACATTGTAATTTCAGTACTAGAAAATGTAATAGAAATGGAACTAAAGTTTTTTTACTCAGTAACACTGGGCGACAGTATTCCTCTGTAACTCCTTCCATTTAGCAAACAACTACTCTGACATAACAATGTCTTACTTGTATGCCTAACCAACTATTCGAAGTATATAAATGCTAATATAGATATTGTATATAAATATTATTTACGACTGTTCCCAATTCACCGGCAAATGTTTGCTTGTAACAAAACAAACAACTAACACAAAAAAAAACAACGAAAATGGGCACAAAACATACTCATTAGTCGGAACGAGATAGAGAGTAACCGAGATGGGTTCATCTTGTGTATGAATGTGACATAAAAAGAAATAATAGAAAAAAAAATGCTCAAACATCACTCAACCGTACGGAAAATCTATGCAGAAAAGGAGAAAATCCAACACAATATATGTAAGCCACGGTACTCTGGACATACATGTGTATGTGCGTCACGTCTTGGTAGAGGGTGGTGACGGCCAGCAAGAACACTGGGGAATCGCGACGAAAACCTAAACATAACCAACTGTAATAGCGGAACGAAAGAGATGCAACGCAGTACAGTACTGAGAGCAGCGCACACACACAAATAAATTTATTTTGTGTGAAGCTGAACTCTATACAATTTCAGTTGTTCGGTTTTGACCGATCTCTACCGACGAACGGCTACTGAGTGAGTACGAGTACGACAAGTACACGAGTACGTTGACAAGTTATTTTATCTCGTCGTTGCCGCCGCCGTTGCTATCGCTGCCGCCGTTTGCAATTTATTTTTTGCTTCATTTTTTGAATCGTAAACCTTAGTTTCTCTTGTTAATTCTTCTTGTATTACTATCGTGGGGCGGAAAATAAAATAACTTATCGTCGCACTCATCTCGTAAAAAAATCAACACGGAATCAATCGAGCGGAGAAAACAAAGAAACATTTTTGTTGAGCTTTTAAAAATTATTCGTGTACCTATTTCTCTTCCATCCACGAAGTGATGTTACTATTTTTTTTCAGTTTGACAGTGTAGTTTTTTCCCCTTATGGTTTGATTCTCGCGCGTTAAGTTTGGGCTATAATTTAATTTTACAACTTTAATATGTCGATCGCCGCATGAGAGGGAGAGAGAGAAAATCTCTTAAAAATTGAATAAGCAAAAAGAAAAAGAAAAAGCAACTACAAAAAAAAATTATTTCCAACAAAGTTTGGTACATTTTTTCCCCCAATACATTGTCGTTTCTGTAGCCGCGCTACTCTTCAAAGCGAATGTGATTTTTGTAGTTGTACAACCTGAAACAGAAACTAAATGGATATTTTTTTTTATTGCCAAATGCATATGCATGTATATACTACTATATATAAGAGCCTAGAAGTAAATAGTTTTCTCCTCCTTAACTTTGTGAATGTGTGTGTGTGTGTGACAGGACAAAAAAAAATCCACGTTATTTCGGTGCAAGTATTAGGTGAGCAGTTGCTGCAGCGCAATCGTAACGAAAGGCGTAAAAAATATATAATACACATACCCATCTCAAAAAACAGTTTCTCAAAAACAACGAAATATACATGCATTGTATGAGAGTGGTTGGTGTTGAGATATAGTCGATATGAACTGCATATATATATATATAATGAAGCACATTTCCCCCTAATTTTTGCCTTAAAAAAATTTTGATAAGTATGTATCCTTCATTGTGTGTGTTTCCTTTATATACACACACATGTCTATTTAAAAAAAAAAACGAAAACGAAGGAAAAAATCGAACGATAATACTTTGCAGGGAATTTTTTTTTAAATAAAATAGTTCCATTGCCCTTACTCGCCGACAATCTTCCTCTCTCCCTCTAATTTCAAGACATCTATCTCTCTTACTAGGCTTATAAACCTTTTTTTTTATTTGGTACAGAATAATTTACCTACCTATGTATGTAGCTTTATTTACGAAAAATTTAAAACGAAGCTAACAGCAAACCGCAATTATAGAATGAAAAATCACGCCGTCGGAGTTGATATTACATTCGAAAATGTAAAACGCGGTTTTCTTCTTTTTGTTGTCTTTAAAGTTTATTTCATTTTGTCTTGCTGATGAGTTTTTATTTTCTTGTGTTTCATAGCGATTTTTAATAGAAAAAAAGCAATGAGTGAACAAGATCATCATACAAATTAAATAAAATTAAAGTGTGCAAAACAACAGTGCAAAAAAAAACAGACCGTGAAAGATATAAGCAGAAAGAATCGGCACACAGAAGAAGATATAAAAGAAAACCAACAAGGAGGAGAAAACATAATACAAAAGTAAATAAACATACTTTGTGTTTTTTTTTTTTTTTGTTGTAATATCATTAATTTTTTTCATTACTTTTTGTAACTATTTTCATTGTGTGGCTGTTCTTTTTTATTATTACAAACTTGTCTTTGTATTTCTTATCTAAGTTTAAAGGTGGGCTGTTAGAAAAAAAACGGCGAATTACATACACTTAAACGTAGGTAAGGTGGACTAATGAAAGCAGTATGGGTACGGGTACTGGTACCTGAAAAGTTAATAAATACGGTTGGTTGGTGATGGTTTCTATTTATGTAGGAATTTGTGTATTTCTGGTCGATTTGAATGTTGTCACCTTACTGTGGTTTATTTTTGTTTTATTCCTACCTATTTCCTTTTTGTGTAAGAATTTGTATGGAGATTCACAGCTACGTATAAGCCGGTGTTTTGCCACTATATCATAGGTCCAATTGGAAAACCGGTCAATTTCTTATTTGCGCTTTGTTTCCCCATATTATGAAAGACGGTACCTATAGTGTGGTTTTTTTTCTACCTTCATACATGAGTCAGCTCGGCAGCAACGTAAAGGTACAAAAAAACTGAATCACAATTTTTTGCGCGAGAGAGATGGAAATTTACCTTTAGTGAATTTAATTCGTCAAATTTGATGTTTTATTTTAGTATTCACCACGCACCTTTTTTACACAGTGAGTGACAATTAAGATTAGACGTCAAATTTGATTCAACTGTGTTTGCGAATGAGTGCATAAAAACGGAGAAAACTACGTAACTGCAAATTTACCGTGAAACAAAAAAAAAAAAAAAAAAAAATTTATAAAATCGGAGGGAACGCAGACTCAGTCGCTTGACGATTTGACACCTTCCATGTATACTTTTCAATTCGCCACGCACACGCCGGCAAAATGATACAAACCCCAAGGTTCATTTGGCTAGTTATTACTGCTTACCTTTCGAATTGAAATTTCCAACTAAAGACAATTTGGTACTTATTTTTGCCTAGGAGATGGTCAAAACCGTGATGGCAAAATGAAAATGAAAATAGAAGCGGGAAAATTGAAGAAAAGCAAGTTAAGAACCACGTGTACTTGAAGGAAAGTAGATATACAAAGCTCTTCACATAAGTGTATATCGAGTGATAATTGTACGCGCTTTTCTTAATATTATATAAAAAAAATTATACTTATGTACCTTCATACATATGTTTGTATGCATGTTTGTTGGTATATAGATGGGTACTTTAAGCTACGGTAAATTTACGTTATTATTTTGCGTTTGATCTTATGTTAAGGTTATGTTCATATTGCTAATGGTGTTCTGTTAGGATGGATTTTTGACATTGTGACACATTTTGAGCTTTTCATTGCAATTGTAGGTATCTACTGAAAGGAGTTTATGACAAAAAACTAATCATTGACACATCTACATCCGTTGACTTGACACAAAAGGAGCATTACCTGACCAAAAGAGCTGAGAAGGGGCTAACTTGACACTTTAATAAGTGTCCTTATTCTTGGTTATGAAAAACTGTGACAATTTAAAAGGTGAACTTAAACTTAACTCTGCTTTAGTTTACTACCATAACAGATTAAAAGGAAAATATTCAAATTAGAAATACAATACAGGGTCGAAGTATTTAAGCGATCTCTATACAACGTTGCATAAATCCTTATTTATAAAACATTTTGCTACCCATATTATACAGTGCCTGTGTCAGATAAATCTAAAATCTATTACAATTACATAGTCGTCTGAATCGCTAAACACAACTCAGCTGTTTGCAGAAAAACAAATTGAATGTATTGGAAATTTCGTATTTAGCACAACATGCAAACGAAGTAAACGTTTTGTAATATATGTAATTTAAGTGGTTGCGCATTTTTCGTAACAACACAACTCGTAGCAACTTTAACTTCGAACTGCACACGAATGATTCCTACACCGACCGTGTATCCCAGCCACATAAATTATTTTTCCTACCATTCATAATCGGTTGCACTTACACTTTAAAATCCTCATTAATAGAACATTTCAAATAATTTTTACTTTGCAAAAAATTTCGTCGAACAGAAATTCGATCAAGTAGAAGAAGAGAAGAGGTAGAAGAGAAAGAAAAATATAAAATGACATTTCCATACAAAAACACAGTTAAGCAGACATTTAACAACCTCAAAATGCGTTTAAGTTAGACAACCTCTATGCAACAGTTATCCCCAACGTATTTTATTAATAATTTAAAAACCCCTCGAATGGGGCGATTGATCGACCCGGTGTATACAAAAATTTCATGCATATTAGACGTAAACGGCTCATAGAGGATCTAAAGCCTAGTCTTTTCAACCATTGTGTGTGCGAAGAAATATATTTTTTGACACGAATGGAAGGGACCCGATTCCGAAAAGCAATTCTTTTAAAAAAGATTCTCATGGCAGTTTTTACTCCTGGACGTTTCTAGATATTGGAAAAAAAATCATCTGGATCTAGTCAGTAGAGCGGAGTCCATTATCACAGTTCAGTAGTCATTTCTTGTCATTTGAGGGTCAAAAGTCACAGTAGGTACCTTGGGTTTAAGAGCGCTTGCCAGAAATGGAGTTGAATACACTTTACCCGCTCTTTTACCCAAAATGAGTATGCTCCTGCTATTTTGATTGATAATTATGTACCTACCTATATCTTTAAGACACGGGTGATATTCGGTGTCAACCCACAATTTCCAATGCACACTTGTGGGGTATCAATAATATGTTATCTCACTAGATTATTCAGATTTAAACTAATTAAACTAGGAGTGACTTTTGCGTTGTCTTATTCACCTTTAGACAGGCACGTTCGGTATGACAATTTGGTATTCAAAATAAATTAATATGATTAAGCTTCTATGTCAAAACACGTACTAGTTTGATAAGCTTATTTTAGCTTTATTCGGAAATTTTCACTTGGGGGGGGATTAAGGAAAAGCAAGTAGTCTGTTCGCAGTTTCCGTCAAAACTTATCATGTTCGATTTAAGGTAGAAAGAAATTCATTTAATACTATTAAACATTTTTTTGTTACATGTTTTCCCTGTAATAACTTTTTTACGGGTTGAAAATCAATTTCTCTTTTTTCCCAAAACGGAAGTTTAAAATCCCTCTTTTAAATAATTTCTGTGTTAAAATATTTCCCATACATGTGTTTAGGGTTTTTTTTTTTTCAAATCCTCTTCTTCTTTTCTTTTATTCAACGAAGTTGTGATCATCATTACAGGGATAATAGTCATTCCATGTTACTTTATCCCTTCTGGTTTGCATGTGGGGTTCTTTGCTTTGTTCTTATGTGATCCTGAAATTTGAAGGCCCTCTTTTGCGCTTGATTGATATTGCTTTTTTAAACAGCAAGTCTATTCACTCCAATTTTTTTCGAGATGTGTTCTTTGACGTGAAGGTTCCTCTGATCTTTAAACTTCTAATTCGATTTAGCTCGATCAGCTTGGGGGACTTTTTGTTTAATAACCAAAGGTAGTAGAGTTTTCCTGCTTATTCAATTACCCCACTCTTACACAATTATTGATGTCGTCATCCACGGTTGCCTGGTTATATATAAGAAACCCCAAATATTTTAACATGCCAGGAAGTATTTGTGTTTGTATTTAGTGGATATTCCACTATTTAAATTCAATTTACAAAGACTTCAAAAACTTATTAATAAATTTGTAAAATAAATAATTACATATCGTATGGAAAATTACTTTTAACAAATGCTTTTATTTTTCTTTTAAATGAGGCAATAATTCTTTTGTTTTTTATTTCTTGATGTATTGAGTTAAATAATTGAAAGCGGTACTCTAAATCACCCCCATTTCTAAGATTGTAAGGCTGAGTTTGTTTAACATGGCTCAGATATTTTAGTAAATAAATGGGAAACATTAAATTTGATTTTATAAACAAAGTACAAAACATTAACCAGAATTCTTTGTTTGACACTTAATTACATACAATTAATTAAGACACTTTAACATATTTAACATGGACACGATTGATGTATATCTATTACATTTAATGATAGTTCGCATTGCTTTATTCTGAATTCGTTGCAGTTTAGTAATATATAATCTCTACACAAAAATAGGATTGACGAACAATATTCAAAATATGGCTTTATCATTACATTAAAGATATTTATGGCGCTCATTGTTGAAATCAAATTTCGTATTCTTTTAAAGAAGAAAACTTTTTTGGAAACTTTTTTTAAAATAAAATTTACATGTAAATCAAATTTAAACTTGTCAGCGAATGAACAGAATAGAAACTCATTTAAAAAAACTTCAACAGTACTGCCGCCACCTGTTTAGAAAATAATCGTCATCTACAAGCGACTTCCTATTCCGCAGTGATTTTGCTTTGTCTTAGCAATGAACTTAGTAGAACGTCTTAGTAGGAAATATATTGCTCCGTTCCCACTCAATATCTTTGAAGAATTTTGCATGCAAATGGTTTTTTTTTTTCCAAATATTTTTCGATTTCATAGACATTAGTTAATCTCATACGTGTAAAGTTCCTTAGATTGTATTTTAAATAAATAATAACTCGTGATCATATTGCTTAATTTTTTTCTCAATCAGATAACTCAGCAACCGACGCTTCAAATAGATTCAGCCTTTATTCGCTGTAACGAACATAAGATGCGTTTAAAATTCGGATAATTTTTTTTTTTTCAAAATTTGCTTGTTTTTCTAACTCATTTAGAAACACAACACGCCAATCTGTTTTGAAAATTTGTTCATTCTAGTACATATATTCCTATACAAATTCGGTCTGCTGTTTTGGAGTATCATTAATGCAATATTATAAGATATATTCATTATTGGAGAACAAGATTTAATATTAAACGTGTTGTCTGGAAAAATTATTAAGCGTCTATGTTGTATGATTGGTATATAATTGCTTTTTCCACTTAGTGGCACAGCTCTAATCAACTAAATGCCTACACTACGTGTGTGACCCATATATCTGACTACCCTCGAGTATAGAATACATTTTAAGGAAAATACTAACTTCTTTGGTAACATTTGCAACAATGTCCTTGAAATGTTTTTTTTTTGTTTTGGTACAACTTCAACGAGGCAAAACCAGCCTGCTCTATTGGAAATTCTGCATACATTGGTGCCGCGTGTTCTGTAGGTACATATTCTAAAAATAACCTCTACAAGTATACGGATAGGATTGATGTAAATTAATTTTTTTTCAGAACTCATCCTACATGTATTTTATTCGATTTATACACAAAGTGAAGTTCAAAGCACATACATACATATTTCACTTAGTCCAAGTTGATTTTCTTCCACTTTGATTAATTTTTTAAAAGAAATATTTAACGTAATGGTTAACACGAATATCCTTGAGAACTTTTATATTAAATTCAATTTGTAATGGAGAGGAAAGTTCTTACGAGGAGGTCGATTGAGAACCCTTGTTTGGCAATACACTGTTGCAAAATGTGACTTAAGAGTGGTAATAGAAATTATCAAACTATCATAGTGCTGATTGTGCTGATTTTACTGATATTTCATGGCTATTACAAACAATTTAGTAGACTATCCTTACAAGCATGTAATAGACCTTAGGCTTTCGGGTTTTTTCAATAACACGCCAAAAGCATATAGTTACGGGAGAGAGACCGGTTTAGTTTCGCATGACAATTTCCCTTAAACGGCAACCAGGGTGAAATGAAGCTTGAATTGTGTTAGCCGGCCTGGCAGTCTTCTCGTGGAGCGGCGTCTGTTAGTTGTGGATAATGTCATAAAATCTCTTTGGGGTGATGTTTGACCCCGTTACTGTACCATTTTTTTTCGTCTAACCTTTAGGAATATCTTTTTGTTTGTAACCGGAAAGCCCTAACGTACAGGAAATCTTATATTTAGGGAAATTACGGCCATAGTATATCATTATTCTTCTATTTCGGATGTAAGGAATTTCCAATAATTATAATGCAAACTCTACGGAATCTACAATTTGGAAAAGCCATCAATGGAAAATATATTTTTAATTGAAACAAATTTTGACATCATTAACAAAATGATGTTCCTCCATTTAAACATTGACAATTTAAATAAATAAAAACGCAACCATTTGCGTTTGAAATTTAAATAGCGGGTTCGCACACAAGATCCTTTCGATAACGTTGCTTTTGTTGACTGCGAAATTTATATATATATAAATATAACTTCTTTTTGGGCTTATTTTAATAAAAATCACACGATGCTTGTAACATTTTTTGCGTAACTAGATTAGGTCTATAAAATATGTTTAGTGCTTCTTGTAGCTATATCTATTAGTTCTGAAGTTATGTCACTTAGAGTAGTTAATTATACATAGAAATGGGACATTTTCACTTAAATTGGATATAACTTGCGTTGGGGTGATAGAAGACCCCCACTACCATACCATTTTATGCTCATTTTTTTCTTCTGATGTGACTTTATAAGTAAATATAAGAAAGGATACTTCAATTTAAAAGAAGTGTACGTAGATGTATGTCGACCACTGTATGAGCTCTCACATCTAATTGATATTTTACTTTAAAAATCTTCTATTAGATAACATAAACTGTCCATGCTTATATTAGTTCACGTTACCGGGAGTGTACTGTATTTACGATTGCAATTATTTCCGCTTTAAAAATGGTGTATTCAAGAATGTCTAAAACCTCTTAAAATACACCGAGTATACTGTTTCTAAATGGGACAAATGAAAACAACCAATCGAACACGTTATTTGGTGCATCTGCATCACACCCTATTGCTGTGAATGGTGTGCGTGTAAATGTCCAACACTCCAATTCGTTCCATTCTTTGGAGAGAGTGGAGCGAACTCATTCATTTTCGCAGTGAATCACACAAACGCCATTTTGAAACTATTCATGATTCTTTTTCACATGTTCTTTGGAAATTTTTTTATGTTTACCCGGCGATCTCCGTTCTCGTCAACCAATAAACTCGCATGCATAATTACGGGATAGACTAAACTTCACTCAATTTGAGATATGTCCGAGTTAGCGGACATTGTTAGTTCCAATGATAAAGCTTATAGACTTATTACCTAAGCTTATATGTATAAACAAGCCATTCGCGAATGCCATTACACTCAAAAAAGGCGAGCATGTTCCAACGACTCTGGCCCTAAAATTATTTATGCTCTATGACTTTAGGCGACCTAGGACGCGAAACTGTGCGTATATCGCTCGATTTATGGTCAAATTGCATGGAAAACTATGACATGCCTTTCTGTCGAGAAGGACATTTCAAACACAACACAAGCAATGTAGAGATCAGGGCCCTGAAATACTAAAAATTTCGATTTTTCGAATCGAGTGATTTTGATTTTATTTTTGTTGACGTTTTGATCTCCATTTTTTTGGTTTTTTATTAATTGTGAAAGAATTGCCATTTCGTTGTATCAAAGTCGAACATCTGAACTTATCGATCGCTCAGTTTAAATATTTGAATGAGGTGAAACCCAGCTTTTGGTTGGGGATTTTATTTACTTCATTTTTTTTTTGTTGGTAAAGCTTTAAACGAAAAATTTTATCATTCAGGTGAGCATAGCAAAATATTCAACATTGAGGACGTGTATTGAGACTAGAACGTCGGGGGCATCATAAAAAATGGTAAGCCTTATTGATCAAACAAGTGTAGATTAGTTTGTGATCCAGTTGTATGCCTATTTATGTACATATGTATGTACAAACCCATTTCTTTTGGAGCATTATATTTTGTACCTACAATTTTATCAATCTGCAATCGACGTTTTTAAGAGATTTTAAACAAGTGCTTCACTTTGACATCTTATCCTAATGTGGTTAAAGTATTCCTGAGTGCTGAAGCAGTGAATTTTATGTAAGAATTCTTCAATTTGTAGTCTCTTAATAGTGGAAGATATTTATAACATTAGTATACTAAAGAGAAAGTTATTGCGATCGTTCGGAAATTTCGAACACAAACTGAGTTTGAGGGATGATATTACGACTATAGAGAAGTCCAAAAAAGAGGGTCCGCCGATGCCGTACATGGGTCTGTCCGGTCGCCGTAAGCCGAAACTGTTCGACGGATTTGCTTCAAAGTTCGTATATTTGGGGTTACAAATTCTAGAAATGCTTAATAATTTAATTTTATTTTCATATAACGATTTATTTAAATTTAAATTTCAATTGTTTTTTTTTAAAAACGGCGCTAACGATTTTGATCAATTTTTGTACTTTGAACAATTATGTAAAAAGTGTGGAATGTGCGAAATTACATTAAAATCTTAGGTGCCGTTTTATAATAATCAATATTTTCAAAACCTAAAAGGTGATTTAAATAAATTTGGTATGTGATCAAATGTTACCATTCCTTTTGGGACGATTTAAAAATGCACATCATGTAGCGAGAAAGTTTCGTATGACGCTGTCGTGCACTTTATTTCCTTGTATGTTTTTATTTTTACATTTTTTTATATAAAAAAATTAAGTTTTTAACTTTATGTGCTGAAGTACAAACGATTTACGACATTAGTTTTTAATCGTAAAATGCCAATAAACTTTCAGCAAAGTAGGTACGAAAAACGGTAAAAAGCAAAAACCTAATTAATTTTCAGTTAATTGTAATTGTTGTTCGATTGCATTTACTGAGAGGAAATAAATGTGCAGCTTTTAAAATATGATATGAATGATTGCTATGTTACCTTAGCTTTGTATGCCTAGTTGATTAAACTCCCATTTCAACTGAGCATATAACATAAAGTAATTTCTTCTTTTTCCGCGATGTCCCTTGTTCGGTCGCAATATGTATTTCCATTTATAGCCGAAGAATTTGATATTTTAGGCTAAGTCAATTTTATCGCCATGTTTTGCCATGTCTTGCGACAATCTGACATACGTCCAAGAGAAGAAACTGTTATAAGAAGATTCTTAAATAGATCGCTCGGGATTCCATTCATAAAAGTCAAAAGTATATCTTCGCACACGCAATTGTTGGAGTAACTAGGCTTTAGGTTCCTCATGAGCCGTTAACGCTCAATATTATTTATTAGTTCCTTATTATACCTCCTCCTCTACACACTTTTGATAAAAATGGAACCAAATATCGCTGCAAAATTGTTTTTCAAAAAATACATATAAACATATCTGCTCTTTCAACTAACATTTTAGATTCAATAAGATTCTGAAAAATAATCCTACTTAACCAAAGTTAAATAAATTTGAGGGGCGAACGCTTATTTTTTGAAACTTATATATATAACTAAGTAATATAAGGTTATATACATGGCAATTCAATGGAAATCAAATCATGCACTTTCTCTCAACAATAACTATTTAACAATATAAAATTCATGTATACAAAACCAGAACTTACTTGTATAAAAGCAGATTATTTTGCATGCTGAGTTTAGCAAACCGACCAAGCAGCCAATGCATTTGTTTATATTTAATAACGAGCTCCTTCGGTTTTTTTACGTGCGAATTCCATTTAAGATTGGCGTCTAATGTTATTCCCAAATATTTAGCTTCATTGGCGTACGGAATTTGTACGGAGTCTATGAAAATGGGTGGCGATTTTACATTTCTGTAAGTAAAATTAAGGACAATACGCCAACTCTTTGTTCCACTCAAAAACGCTCTTGATAGCCCGTTGAAGCTTACTCGTTGCTGATTCAACCGTATTACTCACGGCCAATAAATCTGTATCATCTGCAAACCTAGCTACAGTTGTGCCTTGTTCTTGCGGAATATCTCGAGTAAAGATTAAAAATAGAATCGGACCCCAGACGCTTCCTTGTGCAACTCCTGCCGCGATTTCTTTAAATTCGGAATATTCGTTTCCTTGCTTAACACGGAAGGGTCTGTCCGCTAAATTAGAACTTAATATCTCATATAATTGCTTGGGGAAAGCTAATTTTAGCTTATGTTTCAATCCCGTATGCCACACTTTATAAAAAGCCTGAGAGACGCCGGGAAAAACGCAAGAACATATTTTTTTTTCTCCTAAGAAAAAAGTAATTTATTATTGAATAAACTTGGTCGATTGTAGAGTGTTTAATTATTAACCCGAATTGGTGATCAGATATTAATCGGCGCTCTTCGATAATCGGATGTAACCGTTTTAGTAAAACAAATTCAAATACTTTTGACATAGTTGGTAAAAGAGATATTGGTCTATACGATTCCTTGTCATGTGGGTATTTTCCCGGCTTTGGTACCATGATGACTTCAGCTACTTTCCATTGTCTTGGAACGTATGTATAATAACCTAAACGAAGCATTTATGAGATAAACGAACATAATAAGTGTTTTTCCTAGCCAACTCTTATAGGACCTGCCCCGTAATTAAATCGTATCCAGGAGCTTTATTTAGTTTTAATTTTAGTATTTCATAGCACAGTTCAGCCAGTGATACACCTTTAATTTAAAATTGTCAGGTATCCCCGCTAAGACCGTATGTTCGATACGCTCTTGATACGGCTTTTTCTTTGTCTCCTTTTGCCTATTCGCCATTATTTTGTCTGATAGGAGGAGCTTGCGATTTTGGCTTTTTGATAATTTTAATAGCTTTCCACAACGAGTAGTTCGAACTCTTATCCGTGGTGAATCCTTTAAGATATGAAGAAACTTCGCGATTTTTAAAGTCTAGAATCTTTTTTAAGAGTGCTTCAAAGATTATTGAATATCGTTTTATGCTGCGGAGCGCGAGATTGTTTCCACTTTTTACGCTCTTTTCTTTTCTCCTTTACCAATTTGGTTATTTCTTGACGATATTTTATTTAGCTTTATGTCTTTTTTTATTTTTTGTAAGGCGTATTATACCAGGCTGAACTTTGTATGACTTCGTTAAATTGATTGCCTTCGAGTTCAAGTTCAAATGGCGTTTGAAGACCTAAAAGCGTACGGACGGATAATGCTACATAGTCTTAGGTTTTGGTCCTGATCATAAATATATATATATATATACTTTTAGGGTTCTACGATATTAGTCGTAAAAAAAGGGGTGTTACAAACTATGTTTCAAAGTTAATATACCTAACGTAGGGTATTAAAAATCTTCCAGATCGCACAAAAATTAAACAATTTCAAATCGCCGAATTTTTCGAGGTGTTGGGTACATGCAAACTTTATTTATATCCAAAGAATATTTGGATGATATGCCACAGCCATGCTTTAAAATGCCAACACACAACATCGGCCACAAATTATTTGTTCATATAATGTCATGTTGTTGACATAATGTCAAAACGCTCACAAATTAAAAATGACAAATCGCGCAACCAATTTTTTGGCGATTAGACATTTTCTCCACTTTTTCCGTTTTGGGCGATTTGTTTGTGCTGTATTGTAAAGGTTGGCCATGTACATAGTTCTCATGTTTTTTGACAACGGCAGCTCTTTTCTGTTTTTTGTGCAACTAAAGAGATACCAGATGTTAGGAAAAAAAAAACTTTTAAGAAAAATGATTTGGATTGGATTAAGAAAGTATGTACGGCATTTTATTGTCTGCAATGCAGACATTTCGGTCATGCCTGTGTTAGACAAATCAGAATGTTATTTGGGGTTTGCGAATTTTCGGTTTACGCGCGAATAATACTGCTTGTTACGTGCATTGTTGCTGTTGGCCTAGTTATTATCTTACAACTCTCGGTGTATGTCTTCACAGAATGTACTGTTTCTTACTTATAGGCTTGTGTATTATTGCTATAATGTAGGTAGGTATGTACTGCGCTATCAGGCCGCCGTTATTCGTCGCGTGGAGCGCGCATGACGAAAGAATTTGTGCTGTTGTTGTTGGCGGTGGTTTTATTTTCCTTTGGTTTAATAGACAGAATAGTGGACAAAATAGTAAAAATAAATTAAAATACAAACAATAATAACAAAATGGAAAAAAGTGGGACAGAATACACTTCTATCGAGTGTATGTGGGTATGTGGCGCTGCGGTGTGTTTGCGGCGCGGTACAGTACATGCCACGTTAAGGCGAGCTCTTGGTCTTAGTCTAAAACGAGAGCGTACGCTCTTTTCTTACGTTTACATACATATGTATGGATGTATTTATATATGACTGTTTTTAGTTAACAACACCGATACACCCGTAAGGGAGGAAGTGTGGTGGTGTTGTTTATTTGTTTGCCTTGCCAAGTAATGGGTGGGGGTGGTAATTTCGGGTGGTAGTTTAGAAAGATATGGGGGTTGAAATATTATTATATTCCTTGGTGCTTGTATAACTTGTTGCCTCTTTTAAATACCAGCGGCAGCGGTGTAGAGAATGACATAGCGGTAGACAAATGATTTGGAGTGGGAAGAGGATATACCTACTCATACCAGTAAGTTAATTAACTGGGTGAAAGAGGGTTTGCTTGCTTGCGTTTGTTTATGTTTTTTTCCCCCGGTGTGGACAATAATGCTTTTTACCATACCAAAATCATTTTCAAATGTACCCTGTCATTATCGCAACGAAATGAAATTAGAAGCAAGTACAAGTAGGCAAACAACGAATTTAGAAAGAAAGAGAAAGAGAGAGAGAAAAAAGTAAACTCGTGGAAAGAACACGTTTTTTCTCAGGATAATAGGCTATATGGATAATTCTACATGCAGAAAAGCCAACTACACACCGATTTGATCATAGTACCACGAATACTTGGCTTAAGGGAGAGGTTCTGGATTGGTTAGGGGGGGGGGGGGGGGGGTTGGAAAGAGGGATGTTGAATGACGTGGCCTGTGCAGGGCGGGAGGTAGATAACAACGAAAGCGAAGGGAAAGCGTTCTATGTGCGCGTACATACACACACATCTATATACACATATATATAATATATATATATATAAACACAGCAAGTCATACCATGGCACAGCATATCACCAACTTCATCTTTATTCCTATTCTTTCAATTGTTTTGCTTCCCTCGCATTGACATTTTTATTTTATCTTTATTTTTTTTACTTTTTCTACGGTTTGTTGCTATAGGTTTTAATTTTAATACACATACATATATTCTTCGATATGTTGCATATATGTATCAAACAAGGACGAAAGGGAATAGTAGGTAGGACTGTGTTTTTCTCTTAAACTGTATTTCTTCCGTATTTCTGCCATCATTTGCCCGCATCATTTATATTCACATCATACTCGTATGTAATCACATTTATTTATTTATTTATTTTCTGGTAAAAACTGTAGTATGGAGGTCATTAATTAATATAGTTTCTATGCCTTTTTTTCCTTTTTCATAAATATTATTTTACCATTTTTTGCTATATTTTGTTCGTTGCTTTAGAGCCTATGTCATGAAATGTTTTATTCTTAGACTGACATATGGACGCACTAAAAGCTTAAGTGAAACTTAAACTAGTAGTTAGACATTAATCTGTAAGAACATTATTCCAAAGAATCAACTTAAATTTTTGGAAGTTTTTGTTGAATTCACAAAAAAGACTGTCATCCAATACTGCTATCGATTACTTAAATTTTTGAAGGTCTGGGCTTATATCAAATATTTAGGTATTACAGTCAAACCTCGAAAACAGAGAAAATCCTAATAAATATTTATCAAAAAAGTTTGATCTTAAAATCTTACTTGGTTGAGCAAAGCATTTAGATGTTTAGCTCGACAAACCGCCTGCAAAAGTAAGAAAGAAAACTTTGGAGTTCTCAAGATGTTTGCTGTTGCCCAGGCCGCAAAAAGTTTTGAGCTTTTGGCAGATCATATAGACCATGCTTGCAAGCTCGTCGTCTAATATTCTCCAACATTTTGTTTACTGCAGAGAATGCCATTATATAGGATTGTAAGTAGCAGGCTCTTCATGAGATCTAATGTTGTGGGGCTCGCTATTTTGAAGCTTCACTTGCTTCACAGTCCAGTGCGCAAGCTAATGTGGTAGAATTTCTTAGTCGCATATAAAGTGAGTGTCAAAAGTAAGTAAACGTTTTTCATTTATCTATTTGTATTAAGTAAGCTTATAGCAATTTGACAAATATTTTTGATTGAATTATAAAAAAAATACTCATGAAAGTTATTCCTGAAGCTCAGGCGAGATAAATGTGGTACAGTACAGCGTTCTATCATCAAGTTATATCAACTCAAGTTATATCAAGTTAAAATGATTAGCTACTACTTTGAGGTATAACTACTTTAAATGATATTACTTCAGAAATATTAGATATAGATAGAAAACCCACTTTACATATTTTGTAGACCTAATTGAACTACGCAAAAAATTTAAGTTCTAGCATCGTGTGATTTTATAAGCCTCGAAAAAGTCATGACGCCTGAAGCAAAAATTAAAAAACTAAGTCTTTCATCTTAATCTTTTGCTGTTAACTTCGAAGACGGAATAGTGTTTTACGTGTTTAATGGATTGTTTTTAATATATACTTTGGCAAGGAATCTTTTATAATTCAATCGTAAAATGTTTTTACAACCGAAAATAGTCATTTGGTGTGGTATTGCATCCTTTATTTCATAACTTTATCGACATATTTCAAGTTTTTAGAGACAATCTTCACCCCTTAATTTTTTTAAAGAGATGACATTGCAACCATTAAAACGCCTTTAAAGCCTAAAGAATTTCTCAAAAAAATTCTTCGAAAAATGCATTAACCAATCTAGTGACAAACATTCGAGCTTAATAAAATTATTCAGTTTTTATTCATTTCAAATTTGGTCTCATTTTCTGACTGCACCGTTTAAAGTGACAGAAGATCAGCTAATTGCTTCGAACAATGAAATGGAAGCTTTTCTGCGCTCTTAGAGTCTAACTCACTAAGAGCCCAAACTAAGCACCCAAAATCGAATGTTCATTGAAACACTTAGTATAAAGATGTTATAGGGGTTGGAATAGTATAAAGGTGTTATAGGTGTAAGTTGCTAAGCTAACCTGGATATTAAAACTGTCTAGATGTAATGTCTACCCTTTGTCACCTTTGACGACAAGTGCTTACGTTTATAAATCGCACTTGTCTACCGTTTTCCGTATGTTGGAAAAAATATAAGGAGTAGGTACCTACGTGGGTACAAAATTTGTTACGCAATTCAAGTAAAATTGGTACTCTAGTAAAGGGTGTTTTTTTTAGAGGTTGCTTTTTCGAATAGAGATAAAACTGACATTTTGTGGTCAAATCTGGCAACTCTAATGTCATTTCAGTTCAGTTTGGTTTGCCATTTCATCGTGAACAGGTTGACAAATGAACAACGCTTGCAAATCGTGCAAATTTATTTCGAAAATAATGGTTCATTTCGGGAAGTTTCATCGCAAAATTTTGTTCAGTGATGAGGCTCAATTTGGGTTAAATGGCTGCGTCAACAGGCAAAATTGCCGCATTTGGAGTGAAGAGAATCCACATGAGACCCTTTAAACGCCATTACATCCACAAAAACTGACTCTATGGGCTGGTGGAGTCATTGAGCCATACTTCTTCCGAAATGACGCTGGAGAGTAAGTTACCGTTAATGGAGACCGGTATAGAGCCATGATAACCGCCTATTTTGTTCCCGAATTGGATGACATGAATGTAGATGGGATGTGGTTTCAACAAGACGGCGCTATATGCCACACAGAGCAAATTAAATCATATTTAAACATTAATGGCGTAAAATTATCCTTCCAATAAACGATTTTCTTATGTTATATTTCAATTCAAAGTTCTATATCTAAAAAAAACACTCTTTAGAAGAGGTTGGACTGTATTACATATGTATATGTACATACAAAGGTAGCTAGGTATTGGCATAGGTATCTTATTCGATTAAGTGCATTTGCAATGAAATATTTACTAAGTTGTAACTGCATTTTTTGATCTAACTAACTACTGCATCATTCTACCTCAGCGGCTAAGCAAGTTATCATAACTATTTACGAAAGCATTTCTCATGCGGCACAATTATATATACATACTATGTACTTTAGTCTTTCTGTAGTTCCAGCGTTAGTTAAAAAAAAACCCCCAATTACCTGTCCATATCTCCATAACTAACTCTTTACTCATATCATTACTGTTCCCGTCAATCGTCCTTCGAAAACGTTATGTGCCTTCAAAAAAAAAACATCTCGCGGAAATACAATGGGACATCCATACATTTAGCCGACTATGGGGTAGCTACTTAAAAAAAAAACAAAAAACAATACATGTATACTGGTTTTTATATAGCTATATTTGCAGGGGTATGTGTGGCTTCATTTTGTATATACACGGTGTGTACCTTTTGTTTCTACGAATGCATGAATCAATCCATCCAACTTTAGAAGATATGTTGCACTTGACTTGAATCATTCAAGCCACAATTGTTGAAATCAGGAGCTTTTCCTACGTATTGATGCTCCAAATGCGTACGATTTATCTATTAGACATGTTTATTTTCGTTGCGTAAAATATAACTATATTCACTATACACACACCTCAGTTTAAACACCAATCAAACTGTTTAACTTTTAGTTATTTAAGAAGAATGCAATACAAAAGCAAAACAAAGTAAATGTCGTATCGCAACACAATAGCCGGCCAGGCTTACCATGCTTCATTTGTATTCGATGTGAGTTTACCGATTTAACCAGGTTATAAATGAAACTTTTTTTTCTTGCGGATTGTTATAATATTTGGATATGTTTATATCTACTTATTTATGAAAACTAAGCGGGGTTTAAAAGGTCCGTAGTAACATAAACCGCAACAAAATCATATTTTTTTTTATTAATTTGAAAAAAAAAATTATTTGAGCGATTTAAAAGTCGGTCTTAATATGTGGGTCAACAAATAACTCGCCAAACATTTTAACTGCGAAAAGGGTTTTGTTTTTTGTTATGTGGGTTCTAGTTTCCAATACCATCCCATCAGGAATGCCTTGTTTTGTTTCACTACACTTTGTTCACTTTGTAAACATGACATGACAATCCTCTCAAAAGTAAAAACCTTGCTTCGGTTGCGATTTAACTTTCAAAATTTGAAACCAACTAGTTTTTATTCACTTTCAGTTTACTAAGAAGATGTCAAATTATTATTATTATTATTTTAGTGTTTAGCTATATAATCAATCGCACTTCAGGTTGTGAACTGGTTTTTATAAAGACATACTCTAAAGTATAGAATCGCAAAGAGAACAAAGAAAATATAACAACTTTAACAAAGTAATTCACATTATTATTGTAGAGATTATAACGTAGGGTTTCTCTGACTGACATAATGAGATCATATTCTCGAGCAATTACCTACTTTAACTGTCTACAAACAAGTAAAATAGATTGCAATAATGTATTTCATAATGCAAAAACTATATGTAGATAAACTCAGGCAACACCGGAAATAAAGCATTAATTGTTTATTAATTGCTGGACAATTTAATATCGTCGTGAACAAACATTGTAACTCCGCATTACTTTTTAATACCTCTTGTAAAGTTGGGTATTAAAAAGAAATAAAAATAAATATTTATGTAAATTAAATAAATCTAAAGACTAGCTTCTCCAACCATTTTGGTGTGAAGATATATTTTTTAAAAAGAAATAAAAATAAATATTTATGTAAATTAAATAAATCTAAAGACTAGCTTCTCCAACCATTTTGGTGTGAAGATATATTTTTTGGCACTAATGAAAAAAAATTGGAATTTGTCAGCCTTTCCCAAGAGCCACCTCAGCAAGAGCAAGGCAGCGAATAAAAACTAAGGTTTTTGGATTTGAACCTCCCCCATCGCTTAATAATCCAACGCACTTAACCATTAACCACCAAACCACTGCACTCCGCTGTTGGTGAAAATTACTTTTAATACCATCTTTTAATACCTCTTGTTAAATTGGGTATAGTACGCAAAATTATAAAGTGAACTCTTGGTAACCCTATCCAAGTATTTTCCTCTATCTGTCTGATTCCATTTTTTTTTGTTCTCCTCATTTTGGATTGTGGTTTTTTCTATTCATATATAGGTTTTACACACACACAAATGATTTTTTTGTTGGAGCTATGCAGCTTCCTCGTAGGATATACACGTAGGCAACGTGCATATTCCGCGCGCTTGGAAACAGTATTTATTTGCAACAATTGTATATATATGAGCATATGAATGTATTGGTTAGCAGATGAGTGCGCTGCCTGTATATATGCTTAACTATGTGTTTGTTTATAAGAAAAAACTATAAACAATTAATGGCGCAACATAAGAATTGGCTTAGTGGTGGTGTATGATAGTTTTTCGTGAAAAGGGGAAATGCAGAAACAGAAAAAAATAACACAAGTGCCGTATTATGCACGTGTTAGTTTTTCGCTCTTCGTGAGTTGTTTCTTGGTTTTTTTGGGACCGATTTGAGACTGATGACACATTTCCCAGTTCTACAATATATATATATTTTTTGTAATTTGGGAATTGTTAATTGTTTTCATCTGACAGAAATGTGATGTGTACTAAGATGTTTACAGAAAATAAACTACAAATGACAACTGTTTATGGTAGTCCTTTTCAGAATAGCTAGTTAAGCTATTGGATATTGTGTTTTGTTGTGTGTATTTTTGTCATCTGTAAAATGTAAATAAATAGGTGTCATAGTTAAGTGTTGTTGAAGTTTAATTGAAAAATCTATCAACACACATCGTAGGAACGAATAGAAGCATCATGTATGTAGGTGGTACGATTTGGGGATGCAATGTTTGAAAAGAAGTGTATCTAATTCATTGTTCTAATGTAGGTAGGTACCTATGTAACCTTTTAATAAATGATAACAGCGACAATTAGAACTTTAAACTAGCAAAACGCCGGTGCTTATGTTCCTTATGTAAGTATGTACCTAGGTATATACCTATGCGTGCGCATTTATTTTAAATTTATCTCGTTGGCGGCTGGTTAAATTTAAAATATGTAGGTGACAGGTCTATCTCTTTGGATACCTGAGACTGAGATAATATTTTATGCACATTGCTAAAGGATGTAGGTAAGAAGGTATCTACGTATTATTTAAAAACCAATGCAATCGCCCTTGCTTAAATCTCTTATACCTACCTACATATATCAATCACCTAAAAATTGTTTGTTCACCTATCCAACTATAGGTATATAGGTATATAGGCGATCTTAAAACTTTTCCTGGTAGGTGTATTCTTAAACTATCTCCTGGATAATTTCTAGATTAGAATGACAATCATTATTTCACTTTACTCCATCTCTACTGTTCAGCCTGCGTCGCCACTTTAAGTTCAATAAGTGCGGGTAGCTACCTAATATTTAAATTAAAGTAAAGTGAGTCGGTAGGTAACCTCCGTTCCTATCTATATTCCTAACTCTGAAAGTTTAGATTTATGGGTCGGCAGATCAGGTCTGTCCTGCTATGCCACACTTAAGTCCTCGCGGACCCATTGTGATGCCCTTTTGTGGGTGGTTAGCTATTGGCTAACCAGGCTTCGTGTCATTTTACCCAACGCTCTGCAGCCATCCTGATATCCTCAGAAACCTATTAAGATCAAAAAGTGAGACATCAGAAAGTTCGTGCAAGTGTTCTGTTCCTCAAGTGGCCGAAATTCGGACAGTGACAAAGGAAGTGAGGTCCTTGATCACCACATCCTCGACATATGTCATCATCCTTGAGGTTTAATTTCATTGCGTGATTTCTTGGAAAGTTATGGGTTAAGGCTACCTACCAGCTTAGACATGACCTGTCAAACTCTAGAAGTTCAGCTTTACGAAAACAGTTATTGAACGAACACAAGTAGCTTTAACCCTTTGACAGGCAAAGTTGAAATTAGGACGGATGGAAAAGTAGAATTTTTTGTTTGTGTGAGATAGAGGAATTAACAAATATTAGCCGCCAGGTAAAAAAAATAACCTATGTATATATATTGGTATGGTTTAAAAAAATCCGGCAATTTTTCATTTTAACCCACTAACCCCTGATTTCCATGAAATTGTAATATGTTGTACAATTGATACTGAACAAGAATATATATGTTGGAGGCGAAAAACAGATCGTAAGCGATTAAGCAAATGTATCAAGGATTTTGCTAAAGGTGCGATCAGACGGTCATCCAATCTTGTCATGCTGACGTCAGAAAACTTGTTTATTTCAGATGGGATAACCACTTTAGGATAAATTCTACGTCATAATGACGACAGGATGTCATCCGGATGACAAGTTTCGATGACTATCTGATCGCACCTTAAGTAATGTTTCACACGATACGATTTTTGTCGTACGTGTCGTGAGTTTGATGACAAAGGGGATGAATAGTGTGGGGGATAGTCAAACACAGATGAGCCGCAATTCCCATCCGATTCTTGAATTTTCTTTTGCGCTTCTTTCGTTAATTTTTAGGATTGGCTTGATTCATTGTTCATTGTTCTACTCGGTCGTCTTTGCCTTGCGTTAGACAGAAACCAACAAATCAGCAATCAAGAATAAATAAATGTTGAAAAATGAGAAAAACAAAAGAAATTTAAAAATTGAAACAAAAAGGTAAGGAACGGGAAAAATTTGACAGTATTAAAGCACGGTGCGTGCCCAAAAGAGAATTAAGAAGTGTCGTACGACAAAAATCGTATCGTGTAAAACATGACTAAGAGAGAAGTTATATAGATATAATACAAGATAAGATAGATCATGTTTTTGCGTTAGAACAGAACAACAAAGATCGTTGAATTCATTGACTAATATTTGGATAAGTGGATCTGATCCTTGCTGACCTTTTTTTATTCGATCATTTATTTATGTTTACATATGTAGTTTTATTTGAATTTGTCAGGCATTTTGTGAGCTTAATGTCCTCCAGTTTTTCACTTATATTCCGATCTTGATAATTTAACATAGGTATTGTTTATTACTCCCAAAAAAATGTTGTTCCTCTAGGTTACCACATATACCTGTTCATATATACATCCGTCGCACTGTGGTATATTTGATTGCGAAATATGGCATTAATCCCCAGTAATAGATAATTTTAAATACAGAATTGGTTGTTCAGCAAATATTAGTATATTTAAGAAGTTACTAAGTTGGTGGATTGTTGTTGAAAGGCTACAGGCGAACAGTATGATACCCAGTCCATATCCATATATGCCACTAAGAACATGATGGATAGCATTTTATTTCAATCTATGAAAGAAATCCAAAAAGTTGGCGTAGCCAAAAACTTTATATGTTAAATTTTTAAAAGGAGTTCAGTGTCTCCATACGTTGTTAAGGTTTTTAAAAAAATTAAAAACCAAGGATGCTTATGTGTTCGTCGTAATAGTGTTCATAGTTGTACAATATCTTGAAATTCCCTGAATCTGGTTTTGAGATAATGGTGTTTTTCTAAAGTACTGTTTTACAATACTTTTTTCAAATTCTGAGCACGCGGCATTCTTGGCCTCACTTCATGCATCCGAAAACCCAAAATACAAAAACTGGCCAAAATCGGCAGAGCTGATTTTTAGCGAAATTAGTACTCAAAAAACTACCTTTCTATGGTAGGTATCGTTATTTGAAGATTATACCCCGAAAACTCTACATACCTTGACACTTTCAAGCAAATTTGTTTTAACCGTTTTATCTGTTTTGGAAATTTCGAGACTCACTTTTTTGGAGATAAGCAAAAAATATACCGGATACAAACATATACATATGTTCACCAAGATGCAATAAAAAAAAACAGTATTATTTATATTGGATACACCTTCAGACACTATTTGCTTTTTAAAAATTGTTTTATAAACTAAAATTCGCAGCAAAAAAGTACTGCAAACGGGTACTTGCACTAACACTCTACTTTGCAATGTCGCTATTGCCAATAAGTTTGACAGATTGACATGCTGTTTCTTTTCTGATAGCTACGTTATTTCTCTTGAGGTATGCGTCTTAATTTTTTAATAATTGCACAAAAAAATCAAGTTTCTGCCGTGCTTGATAGTCAAATACCCCACTGTGCGTCTTCTGATAATTTTAAATAAGCTCGTCATGCATTACCCAGATTAGCAATCAAACCAGATTCTACGGCACACCAGACCACACGACTTCAAAGTGGATGTATCTACCGCTTCTTAATTATTCAAGAGTTTTCCGCACTTCTGAAATGCTTTTTTCACTTCGCAGGGACAAGCGCCTCCTCCATAGCGAAGATTGTTCGTAACTGCATGGTATTCCAAAAAATAAAACAAAATCGAAATTCACCTCTTATGTTCCTCGACTGCAGATTAACTATTATTAAGTACTTGATTATTTACTAACAAACTTAAAGGGCTTCCTGCCTGGGATACTGAAGCATACCCATCCTCTACAATTGCGGGGAGGCTGCTTCTTATTATCGATACCAAGCGCACTGGCATCCGCGATGGCTTGGTCTTTCAAACTGAGCTTCGGTCTTCCTTGTCATCTCAACCTGGGGGCTGGGATTCGAATATCCTCTTAGCTGGAGCATTATTTTCCACTTGCCAATTGTTGCCGAGCCAATGTATTCAACGTTTTTTGTTTTAGCTTTTTGGAATGGTACAGCTCATAGAGCACGCAGTTCTCGCACTATGACCAATTATCCGTCGAAAAATGTTTCTTTGGAAGGAGCCCAGTATTAACTGGGCGCCGTTTAGCAGAACTGTCAGGATAAGAATTCTGCATAACATACACTTTGTCCTTCGAGTGAGTAGGGTTTAACCCATTTGCTTCACCAAACCGAATTATCATCGGTATCCTAGTGTTATTCTTCGCCGGATCTCCCCTAATTCGGAGAGTTGATATTTAGACCGAAATAGATGAACTTCTCAACTATCTCGAAGTAGCAGTCGGTGGACGCTCGTTTATTTGTTGATAGCATATTATAGATAGCTCGTTTGTAGCTACATAATATTGGACACTGTTATTAAACACACACAATTCAATTAAATAGAAAAATATCAATAAACGCACTATGGTTTTCCGAGACAAGACACGTCTTTTTTACATTGAAATCATTCGAAACTCTCCGTGTCATTAGAATAACAAAGCTGTGTAGAATGTTGGAGTCTATCTTCTACAGGAGTTTAACATAATTCAAAATAATAATATTAAATAGACTAAAACTCTGTGGGAGCACAGCTGCTTCCAATAAGTACTGCACCACACAGATCTGATAGTGTTTAAAACTCCTAACATTGTTTAAAACAAAAAATATAAAAAATTTACTTTACGTATCATTTTGGTAATAACAACTCAATATGCATTCGAACGTAACTATTTAAACCTTAATACTTTGCAAATTTCTGAATTATTTCGTTCTGCAAACTTACATATGAAGGTATGTAGCTATAATTTGTCTTGAGGTAGATGAACCTTATTCCACTTAAGTGTTTATTTTTATTTGTTCACTTCTCTACTTCAAATTATTATTCATAATTATTTGAAATTTTCTGCATGCAAACTACTATAGTGATAATTTGTTTTATTCTTTTTTTCTTTCTTTCTTCCATAGAAAAACCTAATAATCATATAGGAGCAGAAAAAATAAAAAACAAACGCAACAAATTAAAATAATAAAAAAAAAACAATTAACAAGTCGTCGTCTCGTAATCATTGTAATTCTTAGCCAACAATATAATCACCGTCAGCACCTTAATTTTGTTACGCGTTGCGTCGATTTAATAAGCACCAAAAACATCGAAGAGAAAGGCAAAACATTTTCAATAACAATAGCCTCGCCCTTCAAATCCATCAGCCTAAATTAAGCAGCAATATTTTAACAATCATACAAAAAACAGAGAAAAAAACAAAAATGTGAACCATTTTACGACATCATGTAGAATAAGAAATCTTACTAACGTAACACCAAAACAACTCACGGATATATAATATATAAAAAATAATAAATCAAATTACATATAATATTTGAATTAAGTGTTATTAACAAAATAAAAAAACAAAATTAAAGCAACAAAAGTTTAAATATAATTCGCGTTTGAGAAAAAAAATATGTTAGTTAATTTATATAAATCTTTCAACAAGAAAAATGTGTAAAATTAATAAATTTAGTAGTAGTAGTGATGTAACAGATTTTGCTTCACTCTTTAAATTTAATAACAAGAATACAAATAATAATAAGCGAATTCCAAAGTATTATTGTTGATAATTATGAAAAGTCTAAGTGATATAAATGATACAAAATTAAACGTTATCTTTAGTGTGTGTCTCTTGAAATCAGAAAACGATCAGGAAATTTACAAACTACTACTAGTAGCAAAATTACAAATAACAACAATAACAACAGCGAATATACTTAAAATAACAAGAAAAACAACAAACAATACTGGTACTGCGTCGGTAAAATCATATTCTCAAAAAGCTACTTCTTTAATTATGCTGCATCGCTTGTCCTGTTTTCGTCAGCATAAACAGCAAGAGCAACACCAGCAAGAACAAAAGGAACAGCAGCATCAAGATCATCATCACAAACAAGAAGAACAAACAAAAAAAATACAACTTGTTGCAAGACAACAACTGTTCAATAATAATACATATAACGAACATCAATTTAAAAGAATTATTAGCAAAAATAACACCAAATCTATAACCTCAAACAATAACAGTAAAAATATTGAATACGTAAACATTCTCACTAACGTCGATACCAATAAGTTAAGTAATATTAAAAGCAAAAGAAACATCAACATCAAAAGCCAGACCCACAGACAGGGCAACACAAGTCGGACGGCAGAAACTGCATTAACAAAAACAACAACACCAACTACCAACAGATTAAGAAGCAACTTTTGTATAAAAAACAAAAAAAACAACAACCATAGAATAAGTACTGCTAATAATAATAATAATATCAACAGAATTAATAGAAATAGTCATCGGAATCATTTTCGTACATATAACATTAATAGAAATATTAACACTAAGAGAAGTAAAGCAAATTTTGTGCTAATAAAATCAACAACAGAAACACCAGTAACAGAAAAACCTCTAACAAAAGCCAATCCGACTTTTACTATTAATTCATCCCCATTCTTGCTGCTATCGTATTCTTTGCCCCCAGCGTCGTCATCCTTGTTGTCGTTGTCGCCATCGCCCTCGTCGTTCTTATCATCATCGTTAACGTCTCCTCATAAACATACGTGGTGCTTTTTATTGTCATCCACATCAACAACATTATCGTCCTTTTTATTGGCCGCGTTAAGATTTCTTACAAGCGTATGAGTGTTTTAATGTTAAATAAATTCAATTTTTACGATAAAAAAGCAAAATAAATGAAACTAATATACTAACTGTAAGTTAAAAAAAAAGTATATATATATATAACAAAACACAAAAACCAAAAACCAATTGTGTATGTTTTATAATCATTTAAAATTAAAACCCCCAAATAAGTAAAGTAAAAACAAACAAAATATCGGGGACTTCATAAACTTAAATAAACTTAAACAAACTTAAACAATTATAAAACATTAAAAATAAAGAAGCAAACAAATCAAGGAGGATAAAACAAATTTGTATATAAAATAAATAAGGATTAAGAAACACTTCATCACGTCACAGAAAAAAAATTATGTATGGAAAGTCAAAGAATTCAACAGTGCCCTCGGATGCACAAGCTAGAGAAAAGTAAGTGCGAACATTTTAATTAACAGTAGTTCCTTTAAACGACCAACTTAAATATTTTCATTAGTAAAAGATCAGGTCTTAAAACATACGCGGAAAGCTTTTTCATCCACCATCTTATAAGTTAAAACGAAAAAAAATTTTGGTTCGGTAAAAGTGTAAGACTTTCACATGAGGTAGGTCAGTGATAAGCTTAAGCATTCACCGTCATTCAGTTACTACAATAAACTACTCTATCAATGGTTAAAGGAACCAAAAATAACAAATTTGAAAGTGCATAGAATATTAAGACAAAAAATCGCAGATGAAATATAATTAATTTTTCCAAGTTGACAAAATTATTGAAATCAAAAAAAAATGTAAGTCCAAAAATCCGTATTTGGTCTTAACAACAATAAAATTAGTGCATAGGAGTGTAAAGGACGAAATAATTAAGCCAACAAATTAAGATATTACCTAGATTTTGTGAATCGCATTTGTCTTTATGACAATCGCTTTTTTTAGAGTGGTGCTGCAGATATATTTTGATTTATCCCGTCTCTGAACGGGGGCGCCGTTTCTTGTTTTTATCAGCCCAAAGCGTATGTTTGCTTAGAACATCAAACTTACTCCAATTTTTTAAACAATCAACCGACTGGCCCCATTTGTGTATCTTATTTATCAACGATGTTCACGCTTATAACACAATTAGTTGGAGTTCGTCAATGCTATGGTTCATCAACACTATTCTGAACTGTGACGCTGACTGATGACGATTTTCATGTTTGTTTTTTCGATGGTAGATATTTCCCTTTAAGTTAAAGCGGTGAGAAAAGCTGTGCGAATTGTTGATTTGTACATGGGAGCGGGGTGCTGTCTGCTATCTCCCGAACCACTAGGCTGAATTTTTAAATTCTTTTAACGTTGTCAAGGTGACACCCTCTGGATCAGTGTATAGAGGAGCCATAGGCATAGTCTAGGTAATAGATATAACAGGCAAAATATTGTAACCTGGAATCATTTGTGGAGTGTAGAACTTACATTTTTGATCTAGGCAAAACTAGGCTCTTTGTTTTTTTATGATTTTTAAAGCTTCGATTACGGCAAAAGTAAAAGTCTTGTTTTTGTTCTGACGATTCTTGCCTTTTTTATCCCACAATGGGGGCTCTCCAGCACATCTATACCTTTAAAAGCTCTGGAAATACACCTACTTAGTTGTCATAGGAATAATTATAAGAGACGGGTTCTGTCTAGAAACAAATTTGTCTTAGGTTGTCGCAGTGCATAATAACATCCCTTAAAAAAACTAAACTAAACTAACCTTCATATTCTCATTTATAAGTTTATTGCCTTTGTAGGTACTTACTTTAAGATAATTGTATTTAAAAAATATGATGAACTCGCGGTATGATGTCCCTTATTATTCCCCGAAAATTATATATAGCGAAAATATTTTTTTTTCCCTATTAAAATTATGTCTTGTGAGTGATGGCGGTAAAGATATTAGTTTGTTGGCTTTTTAACCAGGAGTTGAATGTTCAATTCCCATTGGGAAACAACAATGCACGCTACCCATCATTAAAAACAATCTACATAGTACCTACATCTGTCTGCCACTCCACAAAAAAAGAGGATTTCTGCCTGGTAGCTCAACTACTTAGGGTGAGTTCCCTATGATTTGATTTGATTTTCCTCTTTATTGAATTAAAACCTTGTCTCTTACAAAATTGAGTTAAAGTTTGTTGAAAGTTTTACGTTATGTGTCCACATACATATCAACCTTAACAAGAATCTTTATAAAAACAATTTCTGTTGAAAATTATAAAAAAAAACTGACACATTTTAATATATTTGAAAGTGGCAACACTGCGGACGGTGCCTATGTTAAAAGTATACATATTCGCATCAACACAAGTGACGTCAAATAAACAACCGAACCGGCTTTACGAAGAACACTTTCTCTCTGTCTCTTAAACCAAACAAATAATGAGAAATTTCATATCCAAACATGACTATGTAGTATGCAGGCAGGTACATAAAAGGCATTATTCTAATTCTGTTGTATTGTCAAATTAAGTACCATTAGAATTTGTTAAGAGCATTCTAAATTCTAACAAATATTTTCACTATGGGCCATTTAAAATGTTTGGCCTAATAGGTATACTTGTCGAGGCTAATATGGTAATTCCTTTAAAAAAAATTGCAAGGAAAAAATATTGCAGAAAATAATAAATTTATTTTTGAAACTTAAATGTTCGACGTAAGGCCAAGCAACGTAATATTTTCTTGTTTTTAGAGTTCATTCATTGTTTTGTTGTTGTTGTAATTAATGGTTATAATTATGTACGTTAGGTGGGTACAAATTTTGGTCTATTCTATTATATTTTGTTCTGCTATCCCGAAAGTATTGGTCTATTTGAGTCGCGCAATGTACAGTGTACGTACCTATTCATATTGTTCTACGACGAATGTGTACATCAGTAGGTATAAGTATGCAGTAAAGGAGAAATTACTTTCAGGAGCGAACAGATAGGTATACATACATATCTACGGATTTGGTGCTATCGGAATGAAACAGGTTATTTTTTTTTAATTTAGTTCGTTGAAATTGTTTGTTGAAATTTGCTTTTTCTTAGGTTTCTTTAATCAAAACGACTAATTCTCGTATTTTTTTAAACCTATTAACGTACACTCACACAAAATAAGTTGTTTCAAAGAGGAACCTATCTACGTATCTTAATAAACGTTTTTGAATGTGCGGCTTAATTTGGGCAATATTTTTTTAGATTTATTTTATCTGCAAAAATTCATATCCTCATATCACATTTTGACGAACCGAAAACTGAGCTTTGACAAAAAGTTTACAAAACCTCGCCGTTGCGGTTCGCACCGAACACAGAGAAGGTTTTGTTTGACGTTTCAATTTCCTTGCACCGAGAAGTAACATTTTGAATGGCTTTCAATTTCATAACCGAATTTTTTTTAATTTTTATTTTATTTCGCGTCGTATTTTAGGACAGTATCAATTTTTTTTTGGGTACCACTGCAGAGGGGATATTTTTATTTATCCCATCTTATATATTTTTTTTATAAAACCAAACAAACAAAAAGTCATTTGTGTAAATGATTTCCCCGAAAATCTCCCCACTGTACAATATAAAACTTAAAACCTTCAATTTTTACCTACGACTTCAAGTCTTATTCCGAAACTAGTTCAACTTCACACAACTTGATTTGCTCTGTTCAATAATACTTTAAATTCATATGCCGTGGGTGCATCATTGAATGTTCCATCAATAAACAAAAGTTTTTGAAAAGTATAGAAAATAAAATTAAAAGCTTCTTACCTCTTATTGTTTTGCTTTGGAACTTTGCCCACATCACTTTGTTTATTTCTCAAAAAACAGAAACTACACTGACTGGGATCCCCACAGAAAGAAGACTAGTAGCGATGTAGCAAAATTGGGAAAAATATCGTTGCTTATACCTGGTCATAACAACGTCCGATTATGAAAGCAGTGGGAACTACACTCGTCCACTTGTGAACTTCTTTTTATTGCACCTTATATTACGACTATCTGCTCCATCTATGATGAAAGTATGACAAAAAACTGTAATATCTAATAATATTTCCTCCGGTCTATCTTTTCAGAAGCGTAAAAACTGATCATACTACTCTAGTGGAAACAATAAAAGAAAGAAAAAAAAATCCAAATTTTTAGGTGATGTTCACCAGGCTGTAATTTGGAGCAAAACGATCATACGACATGCATAAAAAAATTTAGATTTTTTTTTATCCTTTAATTGTTTCTTCCATTTGTAATATTTTTTTGTAAGAAATTGATTCATTTATTTGAGCCAATCTTACCAGTTAAAAAAACGTTCTTACCTTTTTATATTATATTCTACTGCGTTTTAAACTTCGATTTTCAGAATGCGCCATTAGATCTTCCGTATTTATAAATGAAATACTGATACTGAAATCGATTCTTATTAGAATAGATGTTTTAACTTAAATAATCTAGTTTAATTACAAAAATATAAAAAAAATACAAGAATAGTTAAGTCTGCTTGACGCAAACGGTATGTTATGGTATCATTGATACCTTATCCATATACCTATATGGTCGCAAGAAAAGTCGTTAAAAACACGATTTCGTTTTCTATGATTGGTTCATAAAAAATTACCAGCATAAAAAAAATACGCCCACAGAAAGTAGGCGCGGCAAAAAACTTTAAATTGAAAAATTTGTCGCCTTATTCCGTCAGCTTTAGCTTTAACATTTTTTTTCTCAATTGTGGGTGTGGTATTGGTCGTATCAAACTCTACCTTTTACCATTTCGGGACTCTAGGAAGTATATGTTCCGAATTCCAGCTTACTAGCTAAAAATTAGGGCCTCACAACTTATGACGGACGGATATTTCTAGATTGTCACAATATTTCATGTTGATCACAAATAAATATATGTGCATAGTATGTTCTTTTACGGGTCTACCATTGATAGGTAGGGTATACAAATTATAATATTATTAATGCCTCGAAAGGCAGGTCATGCGTGTACACCCAAATTTGCCGTGTGGAACCATTTGTGCACTTGTGGCAACAATTTTTTTATTTTTAAGACTTAAATTCATTTAATTAGAAATTAAGTAATTTTTTAAGATGCCCGTATTAGTTTGATTAGCCAATATGATAATTAACATATGTTACCATTGACTGCTATTTAAATATATTATTTAATTTAAATCTATTAATGTTAACTTTGCTCTTCCAGACTTGCCCTTTACGTTTATGAATACCTGCTGCACGTTGGCGCGCAGAAGGCGGCACAGACATTTCTATCTGAAGTAAGTCAAATTCGATCTTCTTGATACAATTTATATATTTGTATTTTGTTTTACATAAATTTCATTCACCAATTTCGTTATTTACTTTCCGTATTTTTTAATAATAACAATAATTTAAAACAACAGATCCGATGGGAGAAGAATATAACGTTAGGAGAGCCGCCTGGGTTTCTACACACGTGGTGGTGGTAAGTGGCATATGGCATTTCTTTGTAGACTTTCTTTAATGTTTCCTTAAAGAGTATAACCGCCTTCTTACTAAATTCCTAAAATGTTTTGTTTATTTTCAGTGTATTTTGGGATCTATACTGCGCAGCACCAGAAAGACGGGACCAGTGTGACCATTCATCAGAAGCTAAAGCGTTTCATGATTATGTAAGTTTAGTATTTTTTTTTGGTTTGTTTGGTAGCTCGACTTTAAAGCTCATTAAAAGAGTTGGCATTTACTTGAAATCAAGACTGAGGAAAATATATGTATTGGTATGCTCTGTACTTGTATAGAGGCATGCGTGCACTCGTACAAACTTTATTGATACAAACTAAACAAATAAAATCTGTGGTTCAAGGCATCCAACAACAAATCGAAACCATAATACTGTCAACCTCCTGCTTTGTGGTCTTGTTACTCTCTCCTCTAGGAGAGAACTTGTTATTATTCCTTTCATATTTTTTTTTGTTATTACAAATCAACCAGGTACAAGCAACCTACCATAGTTACCCTGTTTTTTATAAATGAAGAAGAAAAAAAATATTTCTTATCAGATATGTGTGTGGAGGGTAACGAGAGTGCTGTGGCATCCAAATGTGTCTTTCTTTTAGTCTACCTACACTCATGCTTTCCAGCATTAAGTATTACCAACAACCACCTACCCTGGCATAAGCTGACGTGTTGTGATGTAAATGGTGGGGTGCTATTCGTGGTGGCGATTCTTTCAAGGGTGCTTTCGTACGTTGAGTGTTGCAAGCTAGATGTTATTGTTGTTGACAGCCGTCGTCGTTTTTTAATCTTAGTATGTAGGTATAGTCGGTCTTTCGAGTACGTTATTTATTTTCTGTCTTTATACATACATACATATATTATGTGGACAGATGTAGATGTACATAATGTCGTGTTGAGAAAGGAAGTTGTGAGCGCCAAAAATCATGATTGCATATATATATTTATGTGAAACAATTCTCTATCTAACTGCGTTTCGCGAGTTTGCATCTGGATCAGAGTTGCCACACAACGCCGACGAAAATATACATTTTATGATGTGCAAAATAAAATTAGTATTGCAAATTTATGACACAATTTAGTATATATTTTCTGTTAAAAGGAAAAAAGGGTCACAAAAAAATAATTTGGACGGTAGAAAAAGCTTTTCTTTTTTGCATAATTTCCAAAAATTTAAATTTATTATAGAAATTTAGTCCAAAACTCGCTGCAGAATAAATTATCTGCACCGATAGGGTAAAACTTTTTGGCAATTTGGTGTGGAGATTTTTGGGCTCTTTTCCATTTAAATTTTTTGGCGTAATTTCAGGGAGCCATACATAATGAGTGATATAATGACATCTTCTATTCTATTAAACTTGTTGTTGTAATTTTTTCCTTTTCAATTTGAAAAAAAAAAACATTTTTTTGCGTTTATTCAGTTTTCTTAAATGGAAAAAACCAGAAGATTTGGGGTCTTGTTCCTATGAAAAAATGCAACAATTTTGTATGGAAATTTTTGGTTTTTTTCCATTTAAATTTGTTGGTGTAATTTCAGGGATCCCCGAAAAACCTCAAAAGACTACCAGAAAACCCGTAACGTTCTTCTTTTGTAATTTGTAAAAACTAATTGTTTCCTCACGCCACTTATTTTAAAGAAGATTTATTTTCTCGATAAATATTTTTAACTCTCAAGTTATGAATAGTACTTGTCGCAACAGAAAAACTCTGTACCACTACAATTGGATCCTAAAATTAATACGTATTACATTTAAAAAATTATTTTGGTTTTAATAAGGGGTCAAAATATGTAGATAGTAGCAACAGCTCAAACACTTTACTTTCAGACATATTATTCTTTTTACTTTAGTAATTTACCCGACTTTTTCAGAAAGCAGAGGAGGCACTTAAGTGGTAAGGAGCTTAGATTTTTAGCATTCATCACGGCAGCACCTATAGCCTGGAGGCTGGTTCGAGAAACGACAGGACCTTTGCAGACAAAGTGCTCCGAACTTATCGTCTTGGTTAAGCCTAGCTCATTTCGGGATTAGCAAAAGCGTGGTTACCCGTCATAATGCTTATGAGGAGCCCGCTGTCTTTTCTCACTATTAATAACAAAAATGGCGCTGACTGCTTTTAGACATTTGTTTGAACTAGCTTGGTCTGCCAGCGGCCCGAGGAATCAGAGTGCTGAGTCTTTCTACCGAATTCAAAGAGTTCTTGAGTTGGGAACTATCTTAGAAGTGGTTGGACGAAGGCCTTAAACGCAGCTTGGCTACAGACACAAATACTTTGACCCCCCCCCCCCCACCTTTTCTTCACAATTTTTTGTGTAGCCATCTATAGTAATGCATAAACTTAAGGAAAGTCGAATTAGAAATTTTTATGAACCTCAAGTTCCGGTATCATTTAATCAGATAACATATGCTTTGGACAGGGATGGTAGTATTGTTATTGAAACTCCAGTATAGGTTGTACCCGAAACCACTTCTTTTACACTAGAAATTGCCTTTTAGGTTGCTCCCATGATACAAATAGGGTGGAAGGTTAATCAGAGAATCAAGAGCAGCGCCAGGTGTGCTAAAGATGGCCACAATGTAACTTTAACATACCATTCTTTGGAGTTTAGGCAAGAGCACGTTTTTAGTACACCAACCGTCGATCTTGTCCTAGGTCGCTAGCGCTACCACACAAAAAGACTTGATTCCTGATCTGAGCGCGAAGTTAGCACTTCGGCGAGTCGACTATCTGTATTATGCCAACTGATATTAAGGCATCTATTGTCATTGTTCTTTAAGTGCTTAAGCTGGACAACCTAAGGCGCCAACATTAACAACACAACGGACTTAACCCGGTTATTAATAGCATTTTCGCTTAGCTGTCCAATACAATAAAACATTTAAATGTTGGCTACTTTTTGATATGTAGTCGTTTACAGAAATTATACAATTAGTACATTCTCTAAAGTAAAACACGATTCAACTTATTTTCTTTAAGGGATTCGTTAGTTCTGGTTATGGTGTGAATGGAATTGGTGGACATGTAAGTAAACCTTTTAATATACATTATCTTTAAACTGCATTTTTTTCTTTTGGTTGCATTATACAAAATTTAAGTGAAACAACAATAACACTTTTTAGAGTAAAAACAGATTATTTTATCGGTTTACAATTTTACTATTAATCTATCTTAACTAATAACAAAATAAATTATATGCATAAAATATATACATTAAGAATGCCGGACCAGCACCCAGCCCCCTAGGACAGTTACCACCAAATGAAGGGATGCCAGGTGGTCCCATGGCACCTAATTTTTTTCCTGTAAGTTTCTTTTAATCTATAAAAAAAATTAGTTATAAAAAAGTGCTAACGATATTATCGTTTTGTATTTCTGTGCATATATACTTTTAGATTTATTTGTGTATTGCAATTGTTGTCATAGCATATCTAAATGTGATTTATTTTATATTTTTTTGGAATGCCGTAAATATTTACATACATATATGCATATATATTCATATAGAAGTGTTTTCCGGAAATTGTTTTGATTTGTTTTGTATGAAGCAGTATCCATGGGAAGGTAGGGAGTGGATTTGCTTTATTTGATAAATGTGCATTGCCACTCCTACCTTTTAATATCCAAATATATATATCAAGATTTCAAGAGTTCATTCATTTGTATTATTGTAAATTGTATAAGAAATATTGGATAAAACCTCGATAAAGTGTGAAGAAGAAGAACTCTGTTTAAGGAATACTAAAAGATATTTTAATATCAATGTCACACTTACACTATTTTCCGGATTCTCATTGGATCGCGCGCCCGGAAAATACAGAGATCCAATTGAAATCAAAACACACGCTCGTGTGTAAAGCCCAATTAGTTTTCCGTGTACATAGCCGGTGATTTTCAAAGCAAAATGTCATTTAACAATTCGGATGGTATATTCGACAAATCGATTTTCAATTGAAATTTAAATCCAACTAATTCCAAATACGCTGACTATGCTCCCAACCTTGATTAAGGAAAAAATTAAATCTATATGATTTGCTGATGTAACTACTAATTGCGCTTTACCCTCTGACCAACAATTTTTAGAAAGATCGTAATATTCTAACATTAGCGTTACTTATTACAAAATCCTCATTTTTATTATTCTAACAACTTCGGGAAAACACATGCTTAAACGGGTTTACAGATCAACACATGTATTACATATTTTCCATATGTTACTATATTTTATGGTAGTTTTTTGTGTACCTAGTTTTGAATTTTTTTTGTATCTTGTTTCTTGTTGATAATTGTACTAATATGTAATATACTTGTATATTCTATGTTATCATACGCAAATAAAATAAAAATCCATTATCATCTCACCTATCATTGCTGTTAAAAAAAAAAAAAATTAAAAAAACTTAATTAAAATACTAAAGACATGATATCTTAAAAATAGAAACAGAGAACCCAAAACAAATTACATACATATTTCAATAAGCTGCTCCTTTTATCTTTACCCATACAAATTCGATCTCCACTCGGTACACATTTTATGCAATTTTCTATTTGTATTTCTAAAGAAAACATTAAAAAAATTTCCCACAGATTTAATGTTTTAAAATAAAAAATATAAAACACTTGTAAGTAAATATTTTTACTATATAAATTCATGTGTATTTAAAAATAAAGATTACATTTTCTTATTATCTATTATTGAACACCGATTTTTTTTAAAAAAATTTAAGGGCAATTCGTAGAAAAGCTATTCGTAAAAAGATAAAATCTCTTGAAAAGAAGAACTACAATATGTGCAAAAGATTTACTAAATGTGTATTTGCTGTAAATCAAACAGAAAACTGGGTATGCTTATGAGCATGACGTGCGGCTTCTCATGGCAACAAATCACTTTTCTATGAATTTTAAAGATACCATAAATTTGTTTTCTTAATAATATATATGCAAGGCTGTAGAAAATATCCGTGTCCAAAAATAACAAAAAAACTATATGTTTCCGCATTAGCCTTGGTGGTGTATATATTCTTCTATGCATTGTTCGCATACAATCCATCTCGAATGGCACAAAATAAAACTGCGTCTAAGCGCAGCTCAGTGGCGGACATCAAAACGGCTAATTACACGATTACTGAACTCAGTGTTCATGCCTCGGTAGCCTCCTCTATTAACTGTAACATTTCTTCTAACAGCCGGAGCATTCTCAGGTGATCGGACAGGAAGAATACGGATTTTTTTTTTTATAATGTACGCGCACAAAAGGGACTTTGGATACCCTTATAATGAAGTGACACAGTGCGGGCGTTAGGGAAATGAAGAATTATTATTTCGACCGAAATTCCTTTTCAAAATTCGTTTTTGTGTTTCGCAACACAGCAACAACTTTGGAAGTAGCTTGCAATATTAGCTGTGTTTTTTTGGTAAGCGTATATAAGATTGCACAAAAGAACGCTCATCCAAGGGAAATTCATCAAAATTACTTGGCATCACCAATATCTATATAATCGAATGACACTTAAACTACCATTTGTTTTTTGGATTTTCAGTCATAGTAGTTTGCATTAAACCAGGGACCAAACTTCCAAAATAATACCCACACACAAAATCTAAATATGCCTACATGATGGGCAATTGCAACTTAATAATAAAAATTGATCCACATCGGATAAGTGGTTCAGAAATGACACGGGTTTTAAAGTACATTTGCTTGCATTTATGGCCAAAAATAAAATGCAAAAAAGCACATTTAAACCCATGTCATTTCTGAACCACTTATCCGATGGGGATAAAACTTATACTATTAAGTCAAGATTTCAATACCCTAGATATGAGTCTAATTAAGTTTTCCAAGTGGATATTATTTTAGAATTTCGTTCCCATTTTCAAGGTAGACTGTTCTGATCGGAAATCGAAACCAGGCTTACGACCCGAGCTATTTTTGAACCACTTATTCGATATGGATCAAATATGTATATGGCTAGATTTGAAAAGTGTAGTTTATTGATGAAAAAAACTTTCATTAAAATCGGTTTATAGGAACTGGAGATATGTATGTACCTCTTAAAATTTTGCCAAATATATACTATTTATCATCAATATTCTTGCCCCACCTGGTGAAAAAAGAGCAAAATAATTTCATTGACATATTTATATTTATTTTTGTCAATTATTTGACATTTCTTGAGAATTCATCGTAAGAGTTCACCGAAAACTTTTAAAGTGGAATATGGAAGAACTAAATCCGCTTAGGGATTTAGCGGCGATAATTATACCCGCTAAGGTCAATGTATATAAGCTAAGATTTTGTTGTATAATTTATTTAGTTTAAGTTTAATATATTGTAACGAGTACTTAATAAACATTGGTCATAATCTCTATCACGGTCTTGAATTTGAAGAATTTATCCCCTTCCAGTGATTGATGATAAAGCGTTTTGTATAATGGATTGTAGTGAATCTATATTATCCCAGCTTTCTAATATGTATTATTTAAATTTATTTCCTAACAAATACAATAAGTATGTTATTTAAACAAAGCAGAAAGAAAACAAAAAAAATGCATGAGCTATCCCTCTTAGTTATTGAGTATGAGTATGCTTTTAGTGAAGATGGAATAAATGGCCAATGTTGATTAATTAACTAAAAACAAAGAGTAAACGGAAATATATAGTAAAAAAGAAGTTGATAGTATGTAGCATTATATATAAAAAAATAAATAAATATTGGGTTGGTGTATTATTGTTATTGTTTATGTTTATTTCTCCTTCATCTCCTTTTTGTGTTTGCTGCTATATGTTCTGTTTTCAGAATTCCACAATGCGGCCATCACCACCTACTCATTCATCCAGTCAGCAGTCCCCGCACCCTCAGCCCCCACCATCACAAATGATGCCCGGCCAGGTTAGTACCATCAAAACGAATACCTCTACAAATTGTGTTTTCAATTTTTGTAGTTACATGAGAAAAAAAAAAAAAAAAATTACAAATATGTGGGAAATTTTTGTGTAAAATAAAAGCAGCGGTAGTAGAAAAATGAGAACATTAAGAACATTTCATCCATAAATCGTTGGAACACAAATCACATGATTTTCTTCATCATTTCATTAAATAGTGTTTTTTTTTCCGAACACATCCATACGTATTTCATTTATAGCTTTCGCATTTATTTTTGTCCTTTGGCATTAAGGTTTATCTTAGCTAAATGCCAGGTCAAGGTGCATTCCTACCAACCACGATTACTATTGTTAAACTTTTGTCATTTTTCTTGTATGTAAAAATAGTATTACATGAATGTTCAAAACAAATTTTTTGTGTATGGTTCTGTATTTTTTTAACAATTTATTTTCGCTGTTAAAACGAACAAATATTAAATGTGTTTAATCTATATGTTTTTGATGTTGTAAAATATACTTGTAAATAATGAAGCTACTATTTATTATTTTATAAATTAAGTTTTTACATAAATTATACTTATTTACATATAAAATATGTGCTCGGAGCATATGTATTTATTTCCAAATAAAATTAAACAATATTTCAATAAAATATGATACATAAGCGACCTACGGTAGTGTCATTTACCTTTTTAAAGCGTTAATAGAAGACGATTGTTATTGACTTTGCTAACAAACGCATTTCTTAAAATTCGACTCTGCAATAAAGTACTGAGCACATTAAAAAAAAATTTAATTGATAAATTGATTGTAATTAACAATGTAATTTAGAATTCATTTTTGTGAGGTGTACTTCTTCTATGAGATTGTTGTTCCTAAGTTTAACCTACCCCAACCAACAGCGTTGTCTTCATAGTTTTTATCAAAAAAATGTGGTTAATACTCGTCATCAACTATTACTAGTTGATACATTATGTATTTTTTTAAACAGTTGCTTTATTTCAAAGGCATTTGACAGAGTTTGGCATCAAGCTCCCTTGTCGAAAATGCATGCATTTTCTTCAAGGGAATAGAAATTACCTTTCGGTAATGGTGCATGCATTTTCTTCAAGGGAATAGAAATTACCTTTCGGACCGTTCAATACAAGTTGTTTTAGACGTTTTCAAGTCAGCAACTCACCAAATAATTGCTGGTGTCCCAGAATGCTACGTTTTGTATTCGCCTCTTTTCCTCATTTTCATCAATGATCTCCTGCCTGTCACTTCAAATCCTATCAATTCCTTCGCTGATGACAGCGCCCTTAGCTTCGCATATTCGTTCTGGAATTCGCGTCCCTCATCTTCGGACGTGGAACTGGAAAGGCAATTTCTGTTAAGCTCGTTAAATTCTAAATTTGACAGCATTCGCAAGTGGGGTAAAACCAATAGAGTGGAATTTAATGCTTCCAAAACACAATTCTGTCTACTGTCACTTAATCTAAACCCCAACACTCTGCCATTATCCATGGATGGTGGTACTTGCGTTGCTGAAATCGAAAGGCTTTCCCTCCTCGGATGTGCGTTAATGACAAACTTAGTTGGAATGACCACATATTCGACGTCGCCAAGAACGCTGCGAAATACTTAGGCTTCCTCAAGCGATGCCAGAAATATTTTACCCCTTCTGATCTGGCTGGAATTTGCAAAGAGTTTATTCGCCTTGAGTATAATGCATATATCTGGTCCACCAATTACACACTTGTCGCTACTAGACAGGATTCAAAAACGTGCGATTAAACTTATTGGCGATCGAGACATTGCAAGATCGCTTGACTCTCATAGTCGTCGTCGCAATGTCTGCTGTCTGTCGTTGTTTTATCGCCACCATAAGTGTTCAAACGAAATAGCCAGTTGCATTCCACCCCTACAGCAATTCAACCGCAATACTCGCCATGCTGGGAATGCACTTCAGTTCACCCTTAAGCCTATATTCGAACGGAAAAACAAGTGAAAAACAAGGTTTCTTTTCTTAACCGTACAATGCGAATGTGAAATGCTCTACCACGCTCTGTTTTTGCTGCACATAATAGTTTACAGACATTTAAAATCAACGTGCATGGGTTTCTCCCTTTCTCTAATCCTTCATTTCCCTAATGCCCGCACTGTGATAATTGATTATAAGAGTATCCAAAATCCCTTTAGTACGGGTACATTAAAAAAAAATGATTTTAGCGTCCTATAGTTTCAAAGGCGTTCCATCCATATATGGTGGTTTAGGATCATCGGTGGATTGCCACATATACATCTAATCCATAAGCAATTTCTTTAATCGAAATAAAAAACATTTGAGTATCCATAAGCACTTTTCTTTGAAATAAAAAGCAATTGAGTATGTTGGTATTCCATAATGACTCACCGTTTGAGTCATATTCATCAAACAAATAGATAAAAGTTCTTGACATGGAAATCCAAAACCGACTGCATGCTTCAGCATTCAAAGTAGACTGATTTCTTAGAAAACGCGGTAAAAAAGATAAACCTTGAGCTCTAGACCAGATTAGTTCTGAAATTTTGAATGCCCTTACGTCCGTCGAAATGGCTTGGTATGAAATTCCATAGATAGGTGCCGGTATGGCTTACTCGAATTATACAGAATCGAATCTTTATGGCTTATACAAAGGGAGACGTGGTCTTTCTATATCGACCATATTATTTTGTTAACTTCAACTTTTTATGCGGTTCGTCATCATCGTGTTGCGCGATCACAGCAGAAACATAATTTGAAACTGTTGCTGGTTTGAACCATTTATATAATACTGTCTTTATTTAATTTTCTTGTATTAAAACAATTTACTACCGTTCTTGTTAATATTTTAAAATCAATAAATAATTATATATAACTTTGTGTAAATACATAATCGAATTAAATGCTTTATAGTTTAGCTTCATGTATTCACTTGTACGGGAAATACTATATGATATATTTAATTTACACTTTACATTTTTTCTCAACAGCCATTTATGGGAGCGCCCAGGTATCCATCGGGTCCGAGACCGGGCGTTAGAATGCCACAAGGAATTGGAAATGATTTCAATGGGGTAAGTTTTCTTAGACAATTAAAGATACATGTTGTATATTTTTCGGATTTAACCTCAAATTTAACGAATGCAAAAATTATGTCTTTGTTTCTTATAAATTGTGTTTATATATTTTCAGCCACCTGGGCAGCCAATGATGCCAAACAGTATGGACCCAACGAGACAAGGTAACAACATCTGACGTTGATTATTTTTTAGCAGAGCAATATCTTAATAAAGTTTGTTTGCTTTCTTTTAGGCGGTCCACCTGGTATGGGTCCTATGAATCCACGAATGAATCCGCCCCGAGGTCCTGGAATGGGTCCAATGGGACCCGGTTCTTATGGTCCCGGAATGAGAGGTCCACCACCAAATAGTAGTTTAGCACCAGGAGGACCAGGTATGCCTCCGATGGGTATGGCTGGAGGCAGACCCCAATGGCAACCAAATACATCAACGGTAGATACGAAATTTTTCTCCAACTAAACGTCCAACGTATTGATGCTTTTTGTTTATTAATTTTTTAGCCAATGAACTATTCGTCATCATCCCCAGGGAATTATGTAAGTTAAGAAGTACTTAAGAGACTTCAAAAATGAAATTTTTGAAAAAGACGTAATTGTGCCCTAGTTGTGTGTCTTAGACTTGTCAGAAAGACATACCGTGCTGGATGTGGTCTAACCGCTCGAGTATCATCCACTAATCTAAACTGGGTCTCAAATTTGCGAATTTCCAAAAGTGGTTTCAGTAAGCCGATTATGCGCACCGTTAATCGCACGAAAAACATTTCTCACAGAACGCAGATTTTCGTTATACAGGTGAACAATTTGGTGACACTGTTGTTGTGAGAGTCTTTCCATGATGACTTGTCAAACGATACTGAACAAAAATGACAAAGCAGTTTAATAGAAGTCATACCCACTTTGTTTACTTACATATTTTAGACCAGTTGTATTGACTTCTATTATATATTAAGGTGTTTTAGAGATTACGATAAACCTTGTTGCTCTAGAAGTGATCTGATTCAGAGTGACTTAATTGTTTGTTTCCCAACAGTTGTATCTAATGAAAGAGAGTTTAGAAATCGAATCAAAATTTAAATGGCAAAACTAATTTTCAAAGATATTCTTGATATAAGTCAAGTCTTAGGTTACGCACAAATATGTATTTGTAATACCCGCTTTCGTGTCATTTTCTAATCATATTTGGTTTTCTTTATGTGCAGGGTCCGCCGGGTTCGAGTGGTCCGCCTGGACCTGGAACGCCTATCATGCCATCCCCGCAAGGTAATATTACTAATTATTTTACAACGAATATATTTTTAATCAAAAGCGTTTGCTATACTAAACAGACTCGTCGAATTCAGGAGGTGATAATATGTACACTTTAATGAAACCAGTTCCAAGTGGCAATATGGGAAGTGTAAGTATAAACAAATGTTAACGTTTTATTCGATGTTCATTTGAACACTATGTCAAAATATAGTTCTTGGTTTTTTGCTAAACGTTAAAGCTCACTGACGAGAAAAGAGAAATGCATTAGTTGTTATTATCCCCTTGATTATGGTTGTCGTTGAGGGGAAATTACTACAGGCTAAGAATGCCACTACAGTACTTGTCGTAATATGGGATTTATGGGAGACCACATCTAGGCAATTTCAACTAGCGACAAAGCAAACGTTTTAAAACGTTCCCAAAAGTGTGTCCTCGTGATCGTGGGTAAATGTAAAAAAAAAATTAAAAAAAATGAAACCAAAAGGCCTGCTTTAATGTCGAACCATCATGAATGCAGTGTAGTGAGGGCGTTGTTATCCGTCATTCCTGATCAGAAGAAGAAGATTATGTACTACACGACACATCGGACTTGTAGTAAATCTACACCCGACTCAATTTAGCAAGGGTCGAAGAATGAATGATATTTGTAATGGAATTTTAGTGTACATTTACATGTTGTTCGGGTAGGAAGTGAGTGTGCGACCATCGTTGGAGGATTCACTTCACAACAAAATATCAGATAAGAAACCAAAAAGTATTTTATATATGTGTGACTCGAAAACTACATCGAACTTGCTTCTACTTAATACCTTACATCAAAAAATTAAAGACCGAGTTTAAGCAAATATGCTACATGGCAACTCAATGATTTGTTGAATGTACATTATATATAGCCATACTGCTGATTATTTCTTAAAGCTATATCCTTAGAATCTATTAAGTGATTTAAACAAATCGCAGAATTCAGCAAATAGTTTTGTAAATATAATCTTGATCACGGTATGCATTTTGTAAAATGTTTCATGGTAATGCTTAGGCGAAACAGAGCATTTTAACAGTAACCTTAAAATTTGTGTATTATCTTCAAGTAGATCTAAAAAAAAAAACAATAAAAATGTAATCCTTTCAGGAATTCCCAATGGGTGGAGGACCAGATGGTGGTCCTATGGGGCCAATGGGTCCCAATACAATGGGACCTGTACTTAATGGAGATGGACTAGATGGAATGAAAAACTCACCTGCTAATGGAGGACCTGGGACGCCGCGAGAAGATTCTGGGAGTGGTATGGGTGATTACAATTTGAGCGGCTTTGGCGGACCAGGGGAAAATGTAAGTAACAATTCAATTCTATCACTTTCCGTATAAATAAAGATTTATGATAGTGTGCATAATTTAGTTTAAAAAATAATAGTTAACACGTTCGCTCGTACAATGCCATCGAAAGTAAGCAAAACTGATAAAGAAGTGATCTCACAGAAAAAAAAGCTCGAATTAAAAAAAAAAAAAATAAAAATATATATATATGTTTATTGTTTTTGTTTGCTTCACTCGTCATTCCAAAAATTACAAAAATAAGTATCCTGTTAATGAAGTGTGGATGGAGCGCCGGTGAACGTGTTGACATTACTAACTGAAATCTGCACCACACAGAACAAAGTCAATCAAACTATCACAAAAATCCGTTCAAATAAAATCTTAAATTTATAAATTTATTGTTGAAGTAACACCAAACCGAAGGAAGGAGTAAAAATATTTTATTTAATTTTCCATTTTTTTCTTCATATTATGTTTTCTTAACATAAATCAAATTAAAAAAAAAAGTTGAATTAATTTTTAATTTTAATTAATATTTATTTCGGAAAATCAAATTTTAGAATGTGATGTTGATGTTTTTTTTTCTTTATCTTCGCAAATATGAAAAAACCAACACGTTTATATTTGTTTTTTTTTTTATTTATTTTTTTTTATAATGAACAGAATTTCATTTAGTATTTTCTTTTTCTTTACAATTCAAAAAAACGAACATTTTTCATTAAAAAAAATAGAACATATACAAAAATAATATATTAGATAGTTGGCAGCACAAAAACGTCAGAGCTCTCATTTTGTTTATTTGTTTATTTTTCTTACATTTTAGTTGTTTCTGTTTTTATTAAATAAAAAAAATGTTTTAATCAAAGATATTGTTTTAACATTTTGTTTTTGTATTTTAAATTAAAAAAAATTAATGATTGCAAATCGTTATTACTCTTTGTTTAATGTTTCATTTAAAATCTATTCCTAAGAATCATTTTTGTTAATATATATAGATAAACGATTTTTTCGTTAAAAATCGGAGGTAGCCAAAATTATATTAAGATGTATGCTTTTCATTTGTATTTATGTTATTTTTGTGTGATTCTTTTCTTTTGTAAACATTTACAAACACGTTTTCTAACTGTTTTTTTTTTATTATATATATTATGTATTTTTGCATGTTGTGTGCTTTTTTTGTTCCCGTATGCTTTTTTTGGCGCATCTCTTTACATTTTCATAATGTATAATAAAAAATAATAATTCGATGAACGAAAAACTGATTAAAGTTGATAATTGTTTGCAGAATATATATATGTGTGCATACATATATAAATATTATGTGTGTATACATATATATATATATTATATGTGTATGCATATGTATATATATTATATGTGTATACATATATATTTTCGTTGTTTTTTTTCTTTTAAACAAAAGCAAGTCTTGGGATGGTGTCATCGAAATATAGTTCAAGTGTATTTATTGCATCTGTTTCTTTATATTTTATCAATGTCGTTTATAATGTTCGAATTTCATATTAGGATATTATTATAAGAGAAAGTAAACATGGTTATTAATATGCAGTTAAATTACTGTGGAAAACAGCTAAACTACAATCATTAAATACAAAATTGTTATTCTAATACCATAATAAATTAGAAAAATATTTACATATAAATAAAATTAAAAAAAAAAAACAAATTAAATATATATACGTATACATATATATATATATATATATATATACTGGACACCATTTTAAGATTTTTTTAAATTTAGTTTTTGTTAGCGATATTTCAAAAACATCTACTTACCAACTAAATGCAACATACATACCAACATACATTTCCTGGAGAGTGGCTTGCTAAAATGAAGTTCAGTACAAAACATCCTCAGTATTAACATTTTAAAAAGTTCGTTTATGGTTTGAGGATAAGGAACAACAAGTCATCATCAGATATATTAAAGCTAAAACTCTGGTGATTTCTATATCTATATCGTTTAGCAATGTGATTGCCTGTACTTTTTGTTTTATTTTGTTTTCGTATATAAATTTGACTCATCCTCGACAATCGAATTCGAGTTATTTTCAACTATTGCCAACTATAGAGGTTTTGTTCGCTTGAGACCCAAGTATTGCAAGTACGATTTCCAAAAGGATCAAAAACCAAAACAAGGTCTGCCTGAAAGTGAACCACTGGTGAATCTTAGGGCCCATTCATAAATGGAATATTGCGATGAAGATGTGTTAAGAGTGCTAATGAGTTCACCATTGCATGAATTGAAATTCCTGCTAAGCAGAAAATTCATAAATGCAGGTGAGCTTTATACAATTTAATTAATCGTACAGCTGTCAGAATCGTGCACATACTTTGCATTAGACTTATACTTGCATTTGCGCAGCTTGTTCTGCTTCGCATTTTATTTTCGTTGTGCAAACCTTGATAATGAATATCCTGAGTGGTGTGGGCTTTGATTTTTTTTTTTTGTAAAAAAAAAATTGCTTTAACTGACATAAACCTTTGATGTGTTAAAATATTTTATTTCATAAGGTGCAACACGGATATGTGTTAACTGCCGAAATTACAAACCTTGTAGACGTTCATGTAAAATTAAGTTTCGAGTACTTTTTACATCGAAAATTTGTTTCACAAGAGCAAAATATTTATTTATTTATTTCAGCATATATAATAATAATGAAAAACTATAGTTTAGGGTCAAACTAGAGCAACTAAGCAACAATTTCATTAAATTCTTCTTTGTTTCAACAATGTTTGTTCCTGCAATTTTTACTTGATATCCCCAAATTACCTATCAGACTTCAAAAGCAGCAGAAGTACTAATCTTCAGAGTCGGTTTTGACTGATCCATCAGCAAATAGAAGCGCATGGATATGCATTCCGGTAAATTTAATGTCTTTAGGGTAGATACTCAGTCTTCAACCTTGTTTCACTGCAGACTTCGTTACAAAATAATTTGAGCTATCATATGGCACTTATTAACATACTCATGTTGTAAAACATAAAAAACAATACGTTTCGGCTGAAAGTATCCAAAGGAGTTGTCTTCTTCTTTCCAATTGCCAGTGAGGTTATGATCCCGAATGAGAGAGATAATAACTTTCTCACTTTTACGCATCCCGGTCGCCGGTTCGGCCATATTAAGCACCACCGTAAAGTCATCAAAAATAATCTTGGAATGCCTGAATACGTCAAACGATCTATTCTAACTTAAATTTTAAGTCGTTCTTGAAAGTTAAAAAAAAAGCGATATGAAATTATATTTTATGTGTAATTGGCGGTGCTCGATTTCGAATGATAGAATTTTAAGATGCTTCTCTAACCATTGGATGTTTGTCTGACTTTCACAATAGGTGCGAAAGGACTTAAGTCTGAGACCCCCCGCTTAATTGCCCAACACAAGAACCACTGCCCCACTGCACCCACCAAATGTTTGTCACTACCTGGCTAACTGATAACTGATAGAGGCAATAAATCTTGTTGATAAATAAAATAAAAGAGTCAGATGTCTCCATGTAATGGATTTTGTTCTTTGTGGTTCGGTACAAATGGAAAATTTAGTCTTAATCTTGGAAATGATTCGGGACATTAGATATTAATATTACTATTATACTTCGTTGTGGTCATACTATTGCTTTCATTGAACAGATTCAGTTCTGCTTGCTAGCAGATTTCTACAGACCAAACACTCGATTTCTTTTAAATTTCTTTTTATAAATTATAATTTTCGCCTTATTCAATTTAGTGCAAAACAAACTATCATCGAACCTTTGGTCTTGAAACAATTTGTTTTTATAAAGTTATTCAATTGGCTGAACTATCCGATTTACTTAACCCTATTATTATTTACCCTCAATGAAAACTATATATATACTATAAACGTACTTTCATTTAAAAAAAAGCAAAATTCTTCAAATCAATTATCAACTAAAATTACTATTTTTCATAACTTCAATTAACTTCAAATGCTAACAAAATAACAAAGGTGTTCAGTTCATATACCTATCTTTTGCCATTTTCTTTTCTTTTACTTACACATATATGTTTTTATTTAAGACTATTGAATATTTATTTTTGTATTTGTTATACTAGTGCTTGCTTTCCCCAACCTCAAAATTAATTTTATAATATATATCTAATAAAATTTCTTTCACTTGCACAACTAATCAGCTAAATTTTATTGTTTATTTTCCCTACTATGAGATACATTTCAAACTTAAACAAAAAATAATATTAATAATAATTAAACAAAAAAAATGCTTTAAACTTTTTTAATATATAAATATACTTTTTAATAAATAAATCAAAAAGAATCCTTTAAATCAAATACAATAAAAATTGATGAAAAGTTATAATAGAATATTTTTACTTGACGAGCAGCTAATATTAATTCAAATTGATTATATCTATTATTAGTTTTTTTATTAATAATATTAATAATTAATTTTCTTCTTCTTCAAAATAGAAGTTTTGCTTTCTTGTCGTTGGTGTTTTTTTATTTTTTATGTATTTTTTTTAATAAATCAAATACATATTAATATGTGGGCATATATCTGTATATATATATGTATATTTAGGTATATATATATATATATATACATATGTGTGATATGTATGGGTTTCGTAAAATATGTATATTAACAAAAATAGAAAACACATTTAAATATTTTTCTAAAAAAAATACAATGAACAAACAATTTTTCTAATTTATACACACTTTAAGCACTTAAAATGAAAAAAAATTATAAAAAAATCAATGTTGTTTTTCCCGAAAATGAAAATACGAAATGAAATTTTGCAGGACCAAACTGAGTCGGCAGCTATCCTGAAAATTAAGGAAAGCATGCAGGAAGAGGCGAAACGTTTCGAGAAAGACTCTGATCATCCTGATTATTTTATGCAATAACATCCCTCTTTTCTTAAGGCTAATTTTAATTTTTAATACAAAAAAAAGTATGTTATATATATATATGAATATATTTTTTAAATTAATATCATTGCTTTATTCTTTTAATTATTCTTAATTAATTTAAATGTATTTTCTTTATTTAAACGTATTTATTTTATTTTATCATTATTCTTTTTTTTTTTTTTGTAAAGATTAATTAAATTTTCTCCACATACAAATAAAAGAAACAAAAAAAAACACATTTATATACATATATATATATATTTAAATTGATATATACATATGTGTTTATTTATTGAAATATTTTCTGCACATACATGCATCCCTGTGTGTAAACTCCCCGGTTATATGTTTTTTAGCTCCACTCACTGTATAAACAAATTTTTATAAAAAGCAATTTGAAAGACACCATCACCAAGTTAAAAAAAATTAAAAAAGAAAAAAAAAATGTTTTCTTAATAGAAATCGAAGTAATTAATGAAACAAAAACGATATATATATATACATATATATATTAAAAAGAAAAAAAGAAAAACCTACATTAGTTGTTTGCCTTGCTCTGGTCAGTGTAATTTTTTTTCCATTCTAATACAATTATTTAAATTAAATTGATCAATGTTTCTTATGCTTTTTAGTGAAAATCTTTTTTCAAAGTGTATTTCTGTGTTTGACTATATATTTATGCATATATACATATGTATATCTATGTAATTGATATTTGTTTATACATACTACGTATTTTTCTTTAAGAATCCGTTTGTCTCTTTTTTAAAGGGAATGATTCTATTATGGCGATTTCTGTTTTTGGTTCTCTGTAAGCACTAGGTCTCGAAAATAAATTAATGTTTTATTATAAAGTATTTTTTTTTTATTTCAAAATAGGAGTTTCATCAATGATACAGATTTTTCAAATTTCGCTTATTTTACACAACTTCTTGCGAATATGTATTTTCATCACAAATTTCACATAAACATAAGTATAACTAACAAAAAGTTCGATCGAATGCCTTTAGTGTAGGAAAGAGAAAAGTTGAGGTCTATACGCTTACTACATGTATTAAATTTTTTATTTTTTATTTTTAAATGGTTTACAAAAGGAACATCTACGTTATGTGTATGGATATATGTTAGCATGTTACAGGATATATAATATCGCGACATAATGTTGTTTCGCTGTGTTATCTGTAAAGTGTATTTTTTTTTTCATTTTTTAATGCGTATTTAAAGCACACGGAAAAGAATTCTTATTTCAACGAGGGCTATTATAAAGTTGATCTGTGTGCTGGCAAATGTTGAATAAAAGGTGATTTGCAGGGCATTTTGAATTAGTATTGTATGGTTTTTGTCCGAGTCTTAAAACAGATCGTGTAAAGTGACAACTATGGAACAATGTCGTTGCGACAATAGCTAGAACTATTCATCGTTTTAGATCTGATTAAGGCCAAAACGCCGAAAAGATATTGTCCGCATGTTTTTCACTGTACTCGATTAGGGCCCTGACTTGGAAGCATCTGGTAGTGAACTTATGTTTATACCTTAATTTGCTCTCAGGTTTGAGATTTGTGGGTTGTTGCCAAAAAGTCGGAAATAGTTTTCTGAAAATATGAAATAGGAAATGTTAATAATGTCAAGCAGTGTCATAAACACTATTTTCTTCTTTTAATAAATTCATTAGTCTTTTTGCTTTTCTTTCTGTAGATCATACAGACTAACTTATCTGGTATCAATCATAAAAGTCATGCTAATCAAAATGATCATTCTTGTTATCTCGCATCTAGTCCTTTCTGAAATGATCCTCTTAGCTGGAGCATTATTTTAGATTAAATTTATTTGGAGTCAAGAATGAAGCCTTTACGTCATAGGCTCAGTTGGTATTGTCACATTAAAAGTAGGTACCCTAAGAACCCAATCACAATGCTTATGTTAAACAATATTCCTATAAAAGCGGCTGGTCCTAAAACTCCTGGATCACTAAAATGCAACAAGACCAACATCGAAGACATAGAAAACCGGAAGGCCTGCAAATATTTTTTTAATGTCAATTCGGCGAAACATACAGGCTCAAGTGGGAGGGTTTTTCCTATACTCCTGGCCATAACATCGTCGAATGAAAAGAAGGAAAACAAAAAAACAAACACTGGAATCTAAACAAAATTGTAGGTCGTGACATATGTACATGGGAATTGAAGAAGCGAGCTTTCAAGCTCTATATTTTAGGCTAATTCATAACGATATACATTTTGTATATATTTTAACATTAGAATCCATACCCTGTTTGTCAACTAAAAATTAAAATTTTAAACTCACACCATCTTATGCTATAAATTGATTTAAATAAAGCAAACATTTGTGGCAATCCACTGATGATCATAAACCACCACATCTAGGTGAAACGCCTTTAAAACTATAGGTCGTTAAGTCATTCTAACAAAAGTTTTTCGTTTTTGTCGTGATGTTCCTACACACTAAGTAACTACGTATTCTTAGGTTACCAATATTCATATGGATTTTAAAGGTGAACCTGAGGCATGCGTTTTGCAGAAATCTCATTTCTTGTATTAAATACATCAAAAGAGCACATTTCATTCGTATAATTTGTACGCTGACATCCTTCAAATTATTGACAAAAGTTCGTGGAAATAGGATTAGCTTGTATTTTCATAAAGACTTTACTAATTCAATTGCAGATCTTATCCAGAAAATAATGTTAGCATTCATGGAGATCTTTATACATATAAATAGCATACGTGCATGATGCAAATACTTTTTAATGAATAAACAAGTGTTGCGATCGCCATTTACGTGTCGCAATTTTTTTAACTTGAAAGAGAATGATAACCTGCTCTTGACCAAGTATTTTAAAATTTAAAATAAAAAAAATATCCGGAGAATAAATTATATTAATTTAAAAAAAAAGTTTAAATACAACAAAAAATTAGCCTATATACGCTTATCATAGCGGGTGTAATTGTCGACGCTAAGTCCCTAAGCGAATATAGATTAGTGCTTCCAAATTCCATTTTAAAAGTTTTTGGCGAACTTTTGCGATGAATTCTTAAGTGCCTGGCTACACGTTCATGGGAATGATCGTCATGTAGCACGAGACAGGTAGATTTTATGGGAGTCAGAAAGAAAAGGGTGGATTGCACCAAGAATCCACCGAAAATCCATTTTCAAGTTGAATTCTCGGTGTGGGCATGAACGTTTCGGCTCCAATCCATATCACGTTTGACAGAAATCTTCATTTGAGATTTGCGTTGGAAGAGTGAATACAAGTACTAGAGAGCACAAAAGTTATCGACTTCCCAAGAGAAATTTTGTTTTGTTTCAGATTTCAGCGTTCCCCGTCATTCAAATTTATGATTTTATTCTTATGAGACTTTTTTTGTGTGTAGCCACGACGTTTATATATAGTATTTATTTATGTGTAGGCTCTTAGAAATGTCAAATAATTGAAAGAAAGAAATATAAGTTTGAATATTAATGGTTATTTTGTTCTTTTTTTCACCAGGTGAGGCAGGAATTAAATTACTTATTAGTATATATTTGATCCATATCGAAAAAGTGGTTCAAAAATAGCTCGGGTCGTAACATATTTCTGGTTTCGATTTTCGATCAGAACATGGAAACGAAATTCTAAAATAATAGAATATTTATAGTAATTAGACTCATATCTAGGGTATTGAAATCGTATAAGATATTTTGGAAGTTTGTCCAATCTTATATATACGCTTACCAACAGAACACGGCTATTGTGTTATATTAATGAAAACTATATACAAACATTTTGTTCCAAAGTAATGAGAAGACATCAGTACACGCATTTCTTTAAATGCGAAACTGGTTTTATATATATATTATGTTTAACCAAGTGAAATCCAGTCCATATAGGCTATGTCTACTTGATGTCTCCTTTCCGCTTTTCCAGTACTAATTTGGTGGGTTTCAAAACGGCAAAAATTTCAATATTCCGCTGCAAATATATGCATCAATGTGAACGATTTTGTATGCATCAAATATAACGGATTATACATTATACATTATACATGTTTATCCCATTATGATTATCAATCGCATTAAAATATTCTATTGCGCACAGTAATCACTTTTCGGATTTTATTTTACTAAAAATATACATATTTGTATTATGAATCTGTGATTTTTAATGGAAAAATAATAACAGAAATTTGTGAACATGTGATCCCCTAATCTTCTGTCACTGTTCATAGATCCTAAACTTTTCGTGCAGTAAAAATGCAACTACCAATTTCTTGACATTTGGAACTTCTTACGCACTTGCACTACCTCTAAGGTGCAGATGCAGACCACAAATAATCATATTGTTCAACAATAAAGGTTACGAAGTTGAATCCCAAACATAAGCCCGAATACTGTTAAAAATCGATTGAGTGCATTTGAAATTTTTTTTTGATGCACAAATTGGCCGGAAATTAAACTTATTTTTATTTACAAGGTTTTGGTCGGTTACCTCTTGCTGTAAAATATATAGTTAACTATAATATATTATACTTGGACCTCATGTCGTATGATTATTACAAGTGTCTGACGTTATCGTTTTGATGAACACTGGGTTTCTGTTTTCGAAATGTATGCTTTGGTACTGGCTTTAAAACATGTTACCATTAGCATACTTTTGCGCAAAGCAAAACGACAATTGTCAAATATTCAAAAACGAAAGAGAATTCTATCATTTAAATGAAAAGTAGAAAAATAAATTCTTTTATAACCCGCCGAAATTCTGTTTAAAAAAAATATGCCAAAGAACGGTTCCACGACAAAGCGCCGAAAAACGAATTACCCAGATTGAACAAAATGCTTTTTTTGGGCGATTTTAATATATTTTTTCTGGGCCGCACTAGAAGATGGTTCTGCTTTGCTTTCATTATTTCGGAAATTCACAATGCTTCAACAACCCCTGATTGGGGTTACTGTTGGATTTGGAGCAGGCGTGAGATTGGGTGCATGCAAGCAAACTTTTTTAATATCCAAAGGATTTTTGGTTGATCTGTCATCTTTGTTGTTGATGGGGTTTTCAGGTCATGGCAAAACGCACAAAAATTAAAAATGACAAATCGCCCGACCAATTTTTTGAGCCATTTGACATTTTCCCTCTTTGGCGTGTTACCGAAAGTACGAGTTCATGTAATTTTTACATCAAAGTTAATGTTATAAAATAGTATTTGAATCTAGTGTGCTTTCATTCTTACAATCTTTGTTAAATTTGAAAGTTGGTGCTTTGTGTCAGAGAACAGTGAATGCAGTGGCTTAGCGGTTAAGTGCATTGGACTACTAAGCGAGAGGATCTAGAAGAAGATCTCTTTTTTAAGCTTTGGGAGCAAAAAGTTTGCCATTATTTCGATCAAGTGACTTGATCTCTCAAAAAAACTTGTCTCACATGTTGCGTTATTTCGAAATTTCTTTCTTGAAATTATATATACTATAATAATGATCAATTTCTTGGGGGCGAATTTTTCAAACTTGTCTTTTTTAAATTTTTCTTCGTTTTATTTGGCAAATTCCATTAATCCATCATACTCGTATCTAATTTGAAAATTTCTTAGATAATTATACATCTCTCTATTAAATTTGTATTGCATGTGTTTAAAAATTTGGTAAATGTGCTACACCATGCATCAACATCTAATCGCAACTTCATTGTGCTTGCACTCAAAAAAATGATTACCATCCTAAATCGACTTCTATGTACCAAAACAACTGACAGGTTTTAATGCTATTTATTTATTATTTAACAAAAATTAATTATTTATTTTATTCTTTTGAATTTTAATTTTTATTTTCAATTCATTTTGACTCGAAGAGCAATCAAGTACTTATACAAATTTCCGTCCGTATTTTAAAGAATTTTTTTGTATTGTTAACTAAATCGTTTTAGTTTTAATGGTCAGATTTAAACAACAGAAAAATAAGTAAAAACATAAACAAAACAGAGAAAGGCACAATAACACAATTTTTATTAAAAACAAAAACATTTTGTAATTCAAAGTCAACTAAATTGGTAGAATGAAAAATAAAAAAAAAATGTAAAAAAGAGGAAGAAAAATCAGCATCACATTTCATAAAATTGTATAAACAAAAATTTTAAGGAATCAAAAAAGAAATAATAAAATATTTACACAAACTATCTTTTATGCTAATGGAAGTGATATGTACGAAATATAAACAAAACAAAACAATATTATATTAATAATGATAATGGGTTAAAATTTACAGTATGTCATGAAAACTATAATTTTGAAATTCGTAAATTGGCCAATATGTTTTTCTTTATATTTTATCGAAAAAAATTAGTTATTTATTTTTTCATACACGTAAATTTGCCCATTTTTTTTATTTTTTGGGTGTGCCTTTCGGCTAAAGTAACCAATAAATAGTTTTGATTAAACCAAACACCAACGTATATATGTAAATACATATTTCCAAATATGTAAAACTAGTTTTTCGTTTAATATTTCTCTTGATATACTGTATTTTTTTTTTTAATTTTTTGCTCATCTCAATACAATGTGAAAGAAACAAAAACAATATAACTTACTATGTAGCAGTGAAATATGTTGACGTTTTCAGTAAAAAAAATATTCAACTTATTTTTTTTTTCAATTTTATTGTATGTAGTTTTTTTCCCGTATTCTATCTATCTAAATCCCACTTTCTACGTTTTATATTCTAAAAATGTGTTTTTGTTTTATTTATTTACTTTTTTTATTTTCTTGCAGTTATGGAAATGATTTTTGCTTAGGATATTATTTAAAATAAAAAAACGGATTTAAATTAATAAAACACAATACAAGCGATAAAACATTCTCTTTTTACATTAACGAATTAAAAATATACATATATATAAATCGAAATACTGAATTTATTGTCATCCCTTCTCTCTTCATTTTCTTTTTCTATATAAAAACAAATTTAGTTCAATTAAAATAAAGATCGTATAGCAAAGAAAAATAACAGAAAAAATAATAATTGTCAACAAACGAAGTAAGAAAAAAAAGTTACCTTAATGCCGAGACAACAAAACAAGAAATTGATTGATCCAGAAAGCTTTGATGCAAAATTTTGTTTAGTTAAATTATACATAGATTTTATTTTAAATATATATAAATAATAAAAAATAAATAAAAAAAAACTGTTTTATTATTATTCCATCTTATTTTGTTGATTCCTCAATTTTTTTTTAAATACATAATAAGAATGAGAATGAAATAACAATTTTTTTTCTGAGAAAAAAAATAGCAGCATACAAAAAATCTAAATTAAATATAATTGTAATTGTAAATACAAAATAAAATAGTGAGGAAAAATTTTAATTAATAAGAAGTTTGCAAATTAAGGTTTAAGTTTGATGAGTATAGGAGTTTAATATAAAAAGTAAATAATAAAAAAAAATTAAGTTATTAGGTTAAGGTGAACCTGCTGTTGATGTTCGCATATTATTATTCAAAAAAGTAATAATGCAACAAAAACAAAAGCCTGTATATAAATATATTTAATTTTATAATATATATATATATATATATGATACTTATACATATATTTATATATGTATATGTATTTTTATAAATGGTTATATGTATTAAATATGTATGTGAATAGATAAACAACTTAATGTGTATGGATGTGTGAATGAGTGTTTCTGACACTTATATATGTATACACATATTTATATATATATAGTTTTCTAATTAATATAAAACAATTATTCTGATTAATATGATTCTTATATGGATTAAGAGTTTAATCTTTTGGTTAAAATTAATGATATGGAAAAAAGAAAGCGAAATAGTTTTTTTTCAGTATACACATACAAAGATTTGATTTTTGTTTTATAAAATCCCAATTGAAAATAAAAACTAAATTCATTTGGCTTCAGAAAAAAAAAAAACATTTATTTTCTATTCTTTTTCTTTAAAATTAATGTAATATAATTAATTTGGAATAAATTAATGTTATTTATCCGTATCCGATATAATCTTATATTGTATTGTGTTTTTTTTTTCGTCGGATGATGGAGTGTCATACTCTATCAAGTGTGCATTGCGACCTCATTAAGAAATTGTATATTTCGTACACTAAACACAAATAGCGCATAAACCGATGTGACGTAAAGAAGAAAAATAAAGCATTCCATTCGATTCAGTGAACGAAAACAATATTTTATTTTATATTCCTACATATGTATGTAGTATTAAAGTTTATGCTTGAAAAACTATAAAGCAAAATCCATGTTACCAGAGTTTTTAATATGTATGTGGATATTTTTTTGTATAAATATTAATTTGCAACTTGTTTTTTTTTTCTTTTATGTGATAGGAAAAATGCATTGACCACCTCTCTGTCGTATTGCCTTACTTGCAGAGATAAAAAAAAGTGTATGAATTAATTTATGAATGCACTTGACAGAAGAAGATTTTGAGCAATTAAACATCAGAGCTGACACAAAAGACAAGAAAAGAATTAAGTGTATGACTTAATCGCATGCACTTGCTTTTTATGCGATGTTCGATATGGGATATGCCATGCTCTGCATGCTAAACATTTCCGAATAAAATTAGATGTAAAAAAGTAGCTTGAAAGCATGTTTTATTTTCTATTGCATTGATGTCGGATTTGGAGAGGTATGATTGTTTTCACATTTCACTCGATAAATTGTGGACCAAAACTTACATATTTTAAAATTTTAATTTTTACATACAAATTTTGTCCGCCAAATATAGGTGTGGAAATGAAATATTGAATAACAATAGCACGCATTGTTTCTGGCTTCAAATGTTTGGTTTGTTCATTTAAACCCGTCTCTTTATAAATCCCAATAAAAGTTACTTAACAGATGTTCCTGTTTTACCGCCTCCTGATGCATGAAGAGTCTCTGCTTGAGGCATTGCAGCCCTTCATGACCTGCGATGGCTGCGAGGATTGGGTCTTCAGTTTTGAAGAGCAAGGGGCCTTACTTTCGCTATCGTTTGGGTGCAGGTTAAGTGCGTTGGACTACTGAATGCGGGGTTTCAGGTTCAAATCCGACCCGTACCGTCTAAACGTTTTTTTCCGCACTACTTCTTGCGAACGTCTGACAAACATTCAAGAAAACCAACGTGTCATGAGAAGCTTCTCAAAGTTAAGTTGCCGTTCGGAATTGACATTAAACTGTAGGTTCTTTTAATTTGTGCCAAAAACATATCTTCGCACACACAATGGTTGGAGATGCTAGGCTCTAAGTCCTGTATAGGCCGTTTACATCTAATACCATTTTTTTTGGACTTTGAAATAGAGTATTGGACAACATCTACATTTTTGTACAGCTGATAGACTACTCGGAGGTACCATCAATTCCTTTCGTCTCTTCTAAATCAGAAACAAATATCTTCAATTGGTGCCGTGCCATCATAGAAGAAATGAGCATCGTTGAAGTATTTCGATACAAAGCTGTGTAGCTGTGGTTATGCCAAAACGAGATGACAAGATTTCTCGTTTTAAGATAGGTATATTTTGTTATCTGCTTCGAAGTCAAATTACTTTCCATCTGGGTTGAAGATGTGCAGATGTTAGTGATCAGATGCGATTATTTGCCTCTCCCTAAATATAATATTTAAAAAAAATATTTAATAATAAACTTGGGCTAGAAACCAAAATACAAAACCTTTCAATCGAATGGTTCCATAAAACAGCAACAACTTGTGATTGCCACCACAAACAATTAAGGCTTAAACTACAGCTGTTTAACGGCATGCCACGGCCTATCATCAGATTAATTTGTGTGGTGTCTGTCTATTTGTTGATCTGTTCTCCATTTACTACATACAAATTAACTATTCAAAGAATACAGAGCTAAATTTCGTGGAAGTCCTTTAGACCAGACTAAAATAAGAAAATACAAACCCCCTTTATATTGTTTCCCATTAAGATCTAAAGTGGTTGTAATATTTATTATTTAAGTTTTTTAATTTTGTAGAACGTTGTTGTAGACAAATTGCCTTACAATCAAAGAAAATACTTTAAATTTTTTAGGTTTTGGATTTCTTCAATCAAACACAACGACTTATTAACTCTTAGAAGTTCAGCTGCAATTTTTGTTTTTGGTAAAAGTCTAAAAGAAAAAAATATGAAGACAAGAATATACATAAAATGTTATCAGTTATTATACATTACATTTATACTAAAAGAAATAAAATCCAAAACTAAACAAATAAAGGGAAAATTGTGGGCATTTAGATAAAAAGAATTATATTTGTATAAAATTAAAACTTACTGATAAAAGCAAAATGCAATATGAATAAATAAATAAATATATGAATATATATTTTTAAAATTTGTGCCCATGTTCAGAGAAGCTATGGCACTACTTATCCAATTTTATGAGTGTGAAATAAATCATTATTTTATTTAGAAATATATATATATATATATTTAGATATATATTTACATATATATACATGTATATAAATATATATCTATATAAATATATTCGCATATACGTATATAAATATATGTATGTATACATAAATAAAATTAAGTAGTTATTGTGAAAAAAAGAACAAAAAACATTAATTACATGAACTTTATTTTTTATTATTATTTTATTGTACGTTTAAGATAAACAAGGAACGAAGTAAATATAAAAGTACATTTAAGAAAACAACAAAAAACTAATAAATAAATTTTAAACAAAAAAATATAACAAAACATGAATAAGAGAGAATAATAAATAGTAATATTAAGATATGCATCTATCATAATTATCCTTTTTATTTCCAATTCTGATATATATATGTGTATTCTTAAGGACATAATGTACATGTATATATACAAAAGTATTAAATTAATTTTTTTAATAATAAAATAAAATTATATATCTGAATTATTCAATTATGTATTTATAAAACAATTAAATAATAAGAAACAAAATAAAAATTTCAAACAATGTAGTCAGCGTCGACATTGAGTACACTATATAATAGATACAAAAGAATGAAGATGAAAAAAAAAAACAGACAAAATTGAAAAAAAAACAATAAAAATATAAAAAAAAATGCGAACAAAATATATTTGAAAAGATTACAAAAAAGAGAAATAATTAAAAAAAATAATAAAAAATAAAAAAAAAAATTTTACATAATTTTCATTCATCAGTGGCCCACCGCCGACATGATACAATCAAGTGAGTGAGTAATTGTAAAAATGTTTATATATATATTTTTTTTTTTAAAGAAAAGGGCAATATGATTTCAATGAAAAGTAACAGTAGTAGTTTTCGATAAGATGGAAAATAGCATTTGTCCAACCAGTCCCAAAAAAGGCGAATCTTCCTCCCCGTACTCCTACCGACCAAATGGACTTACGTCCCTTCTTTCCAAGGTCATGGAAACGCTTTTAAATCGTCAGCTTATGAAATATCTTGAATCGCGAAAACTTCTAAATGACCAGCAGTAAGGTGCATTTTGATGACAATGAATCGATGATACTCTTCTTCTATGGATTAGAATTTAACTCTCAGACCGTGTAATTCAAGTTGTTTTGGTCGGCTTCAAGTCTGCTTTAAAAAAACAATGCGAAACCCCAATACTCCACCATTATCCATGAATGACACTTGCATAATTGAAATCGAAAGACTTTCCATCCTTGCCATGTGCCTTAACGACAAACTTCGTTAGAACGACCACATATTCGACGTCGCCAAGAATGCTGCGAAATGTCTACGCTTCCTCAAGCGATGGAAGAAATATTTCATAACTTCTGATCCGGCTAGAATTTATAAGGCGTTTATTCTCACAAGACTTGAGTATACCTAACGCTCATATCTGGTCTGGTTCACCAATTACATATTTTTCGAGCAATAATTATCTGCCTATTTTCAAATTCATATTCAAGTTTTATGCTTTTACACTAAAATCAAATTAACCAAAATATCAGTTGTCATTTCGAGTGTAAAACAAAGGCAACAAGTTGGACTTGTGATTGTCACCTCAAACGATACTACCCCAACATTGTTTTTAAAACCTACAAGTTTCAAAACAATTCCGTGTATATTCTGAAAAAAAAATAAGAAAGTCTTGTGTTTTCGGATTTTCAACAATGTGAACCGGGTTGGAAGTTGATAGTAATAAGTAATAAAACAATGAAAACCCTTCTTTGTTTAGAACATTTTTATTGCATTTTTAAATTTACGTTTCTATACATTTATATACATTAATACAATGTACAACATTATATATACAAATTATAAATGTTGTGTTAAATTTTCTTCTTCTTTAAGGCATTGCATTTTGCTGAAATAGCAAATATAATGCGCAATAGGATAAGATGATCATGCATACCGTGAAAATCATAGCTAATGTTTCCTCGTCCAACATGATTGGGACTACATAAAATCGATTATTCCGCATTTTTGGGGTTCTGGAAATAAAAAAAGAAAGTGTAAACGTTTACAAAAAGTCTTGAAACGCTATTCGCATTAGATTGTTTTTTTCTTTCGGCTGTTCATCGACTTGAAACATAAAAATCTAAACAGAATTCACAGCAAAAAGGTAGTTAAATTTAAAGATGACAAAACGACTTTTGGCCAAAGTTTCATGCATTGCGCATGTTCAGCGGCGGCCGTGCCGACATTACTTTAGACGCATTAACACAAAATTGATTTAATAAACAACTTGGAATTTTATTTCTTGGAATTCGATTTCTCGACTTTCACAACTTATTTGCTAAATTTACAAGTACCTATTAATGCGATAACCGATTGAAACATTCGATTTCTAATACATGAATCTGTCGAAAACTTACCTTGATTTTAAATTTTAGTTTTAATCAGAAAATTTTACTTCTTTTATTCGCAAGTATTCTTCCAGTCGACGAGCGTTGTGGCTTCTGTGGCTTTAGTGAAATTACAAACGACTTCAAGACATTTCAAATGCAAACAAATAAATAGATGACAGTTAAATCATGGCACACTTTTAAATTTCGCTGATTGTTCGCGATGAAAAAAAACTTGTCTTTACTTTAGGGGAATTCACCCGGTTTCCTGTTTAAATGTATGAGAATACCTTAGTAAGTAAGTAAACTAAACATGGAACAATTATGATAATAACTAACCGCTGCGCGCATAAACAAATCAAGTTGATTAATATTTACACTAAATTTAAGGTATAAACCTTCGATGATTGGAGGTAAACACCTATCGGCCAGTATGAGCATCTCATAGAGTACATAGAGAATTTGTATGATGGTCAGAAGATATCAGTGTTTCCTTTTGTATTTAATACATCAAAATAATATTACATTTGCTTCTTGGCCAACAGAAATGAATTTGTTTTTCTTTGAAGTTTTGTAAATTCGTGTCCATGTAGATATAATTGGTGTAGCAGTCAAATTTTCAAGGACACGCGGCCATTTGAAATAATATTTATATGGTTTTTAGTTATGCTGAAAAACAATTGTTAGAAGCAAACTGAAGTTAATATATAAAGGGTGATTTTTTAGCTGGTTTGGTTTTGGCAAGACTGGTTTTGACAGCTGACGTGTGTTTAGTACCTTGTGTCACTGTCAAACAGCTTCAGTTTGGTTTGCAATTTAACCATGGATCGTCTTACAAATGAACAACGCTTGCAAATTATTGAATTTTACTATCAAAATTCGTGCTCGGTTCGAAATGTTCATCGCGCGCTGCTTCCATTTTATGATCGGCATTCTCGACCTCCTGAGCAGTCTATTCGGAAGATTGTGACCAAATTTCGCACCAAATTTACTTTGTTGGACATTAAACCACCAACACGTTTACGTACTGTGCGTATTGAAGAAAATATTGCGGCCGTATCAGCTAGTGTGACAGAAGACCGCGAAATGTCGATTCGGCGCCGTTCCCAGCAGTTAGGCCTTTGTTACAGCACTACGTGGAAAATTTTGCGGAAGGATTTGGGCGTAAAGCCTTTTAAGATACAGCTGGTGCAAGAACTAAAGCCAGCCGACCTACCACAACGCCGAATTTTTGGTGAATGGGCTCTTGGAAAGCTGGCCGAGGATCCGCTTTTTTATCGAAAAATTGTGTTCAGCGATGAGGCTCATTTTTGGTTGAATAGGTACGTAAATAAGCAAAATTGCCGCATTTGGAGTGAAGATCAGCCAGAAGCATTGCAACAGCTACCAATGCATCCCGAAAAAGCCACTGTTTGGTGCGGTTTATGGGCCGGCGGCATTATTGGGCCATATTTCTTCAAAGATGATGCGAATCGCAGCGTTACTGTCAATGGTGAACGCTACCGAGCGATGATAACAAACTTTTTTTTGCCCGAAATGGAAGTTCTTGACTTGCATGATATGTGGTTTCAACAAGACGGTGCCACATGCCACACAGCACGCGAAACAATGGCGCAATTGCGAGGCGAGTTTGGTGAACAATTAATTTCACGTTTCGGGCCGGTCAATTGGCCGCCTAGATCGTGCGATTTGACACCATTAGATTATTTTTTGTGGGGGTATGCCAAGGCTAATGTGTATAGGGACAAGCCCGCTTCGATTGACGCACTGGAAGCCAACATCCATGCATTCATTCGTGAGATACCGGCCGATATGTGTGAAAGAGTATGCCAAAATTGGACTCAGCGGATGGGATACCTGAGACGCAGCCGCGGTCAACATTTGCATGAAATTATCTTTAAACATTAAATTGCAAGGTTCAAACTATGGATTCAAATAAATATTTCATTCATTTTTTCGAATTTTTTGTGTTTTTTTTTTAAAAAAAGTTCTAAACCTCTTAAAAAATCACCCTTTACAAATACAAATTTTTGCATTATTTCAGTACTATACTATACAAAAATATAATATTAAAGCCATCTATATTTGAACAGCGCCTTTAATTCCAATTGGATTCAGTCTCTCCGGTTTGAATTGAGTTCCTATTGGAAACAGAAAAACTGCTTTCCGCTCCATCTGGTTGTCTTTTTGTTTAACTTTGAAACTGTCTACTTGTCACTTTTAAACAACAATTTTTGTATACAGCGATTAGTCGTAAACGAAAGATATTTTTATGCATATTTATATAAATTTTAATCTTTATTTCATCGTGTTTCATACCAAATTTAAGATCCAACATGTAAGAGTAGACACTTTCATGTTTTTATTTCGGCCGATTGTGTTAGGTTCCCAATTAGGTTGATGTGCAACGAAATCGTGTAGTAACAGCAGAAGATGGGTTTTTTTTATAAATCGTAAAATAAAAAAGTGCAATAATTTTAATAAAGATTTTTTTAAAATATTAGCAAAGAATTTGAAAATGTTCGAAATAATACAACATAGTCTTTGTTTTTATATCTTGCTGCAACTTCGGTTTTCTGTTGTTATTTTTGCCATGCCAGATGTGTCAGTGTCCAACTGACATTTTCGCGAAATGAACTATCAGAAGAAGTAAATTCAAACATAAGAATATTGTCCATGTGTACTATCTATTGTTGGTCAAAAGGATGGTGATTGCGATTATATGAGAACACAAGCCAAGCAACTGGGTACTGGCTTTAAGACCGGAACACAGGCTCTTCGTAACAGCGATGGAGACCTAGTCACCGACGCGTAGGGAATAGTAGATGTATTTAAGCAGCATTTCCAGCAGCTGCTTAACGGACAAAATGTAGAGAGAGTGATGGGGCAAGAAGAGAACTCGCGTCCAGTCAATGGAGAACCAGTCCCTCCGCCCAGTATAGAAGAGGTTGGCTTAGCTATAAAAATGCTAAAGAACAACAAGACCGCCGGCTCTGATGGTCTACCTGCAGAGCTTTTCAAATACGGAGGTGATGTTATGGTAGGGCGCATGCACCAAATCATCAACCAAGTTTGGGTGGAGGAAAGCATGCCCGATGACTGGACCATCAGCTCCATATGTCACATCTACAAGAAAGGCGATCCTATGTCTTGCAAGAACTATCGAGGCATATCCCTGCTTAATGTCGCATATAAGATCCTATCCAACGTACTGTGATAACGTCTCAAACCTTTCTGCAACACACTAATCGGCACGTACCAGTGTGGCTTCCGGCCCGGCAGATCAACTGTAGACCAAATCTTCACACTAAGGCAAGTCCTGGAAAAGACCAACGACTTTCAAGTCGAGACACACCATCTCTTCATCGACTTCAAAGCCGCATATGACAGCATTCATCATCAGGAGCTTTTTGTGGCGATGGCCGAATTCGGGATCCCGTCAAAACTGATCCAGATGTGTCGCATGACACTAGATAACACGCGATGCAATGTGCAGTGTGGCAGCAGCTCATCTGAACTCTTTCAAACATTCACCGGATTTTGGCAAGGAGATGCGCTGTCATGTGATTTCTTCAATCTTGTTCTTGAGCAGATAGTGCGCAGGGCAGGGGTCAATACGGAAGGCACTATCTTCAACAGATCAGTCCAAATGCTGGGGTATGCGGACGAGGCTTTCACGGCTATTGAAGAACAGGCGAAACTAGTTGGCATTGAAGTGAATGAGGACAAAACTAAATATATGCTATCAACAAACAAACAATCATCTGTCCACCGACTAGGACAAAATGTCACTGTTGATAGCAGCAACTTCGAGGTAGTTAAGGAGTTCATCTACCTCGGGGTAAAAATCAACTCCACAAATGACATCTTAGTGGAGATCCGTCGAAGAATTACCCTAGGAAACCGCTGCTACTTCGGTTTGGCAAAACTAATGGGTTCAAAACTCCTAACTCGAAGGCCGAAGTGCATGCTCTACAGAACGCTAATCCTGCCAGTTCTGCTATACGGCGCCGAGTGCTGCACGATAAGCAGGAAAGGAGAGTTAATACTGGGGTCCTTTGAAAGAAAAATCCTTCGACGAATATTTGGTCCTGTGTGCGAGGAGGGCGAATGGAGGAGGAGATACAACCGCGAACTTTATGAGCTGTACCAAGATGTGGATGTAGTCCGAAAAGCTAAAACTCGTCGACTACATTGGCTCGGCCACATCGAGCGAATGGGCAGTAACGCTCCAGCCAAGAGGATCTTCGAATCCCAGCCCCCAGGTTCGAGACGAAAAGGAAGACCGAACCTCCGTTTTAAAGACCAAGCCATCGCGGATGCCAGAGCACTTGGTCTGGACAACTAGAAGCAGCGTGCTCGGGATCGCAGAGGGTGGAAGGCAGCCGTATCTCAGGCAGGGACTCTTCACGGGTCGGGAGCCCGTTAAGTAAGTAGTACTATCTATTATTTCCTGTGCACAGATAAATTTAAAGTTTTAACGGTTCGCCCATATATATTAAACACATTAATAAAAAAAAATTTAATAAAAACCAGTACAAACGGATGGATTAAGTTGATTTTTTTTTTAATTTTGCGCTTTTTTTTACATACATACAAGCTCGAACTGTAATTTATTGTACAATTTTACGTTTGCTCATAAAAAAAATTAGGGCAACTAAATTCTTATGTGGAATGATTGAAAAAAGATTTCATTAATAACAATCATCACTTGCGTAACTATGGAGACATGATTAACGTTGAAGACGTTGAGGTTACAAGTAATCTAAAAATGTTTCCGAAGGAAGGATGTAAAAGATAAAGGATTTTTATTTTCAACTTAAGAAAATTATTCTATGGTTTTTAACTTTAAAAGGAAAACAAAAATGAAATTGTAATATCATAGTTTTGTGTGACATACGAACAAGAAATTAATGATATTAAAATATGGTGCTACAAAATGAATTTTTTTAATTATACATTAATAATAAAAAATATATATTCTTGAAAATACTGTCCAAATTAACTGCAATGTAATAATAGATACGACGAGTTTAATACACTGATTCAGCCAATATAATCTGAAAACAAAATATAATGTTACAGTACAATGTAATATTTCAAAACTGCGTTGTTTTATATATAAAACCTTTTAAAACCTGACGAGTGAACGATACCAAATCTATTAATTTGCAACAAGTTGGAGAAGGGATTTAGATTTTGGCTATGCGGATGTCATATGATCACGCGGAGCAACGATAAGGTCGATAATATTCTGGTATGTCAGTAAGATCTTAATAAAAATAAACTAAAAAAATATTGTGAAAGTTTGGCAGCACTATTCCTAATGACATTTAACAATTCAATTTCAGAGAGGTTTTTTTTTCAGCTGTTTGTTTTTTAATATTATTATTATTATTTGGAATTATTTTCTCAGTTGTCACCGATTTTGTCTTGAATATACTTATATCAGCATTTAAAAAACATAGATAACGATGAAGGTAGAGACCACACAGGTAAATTACATTTTTGTACAAATGAAATGTATGGTTGGTAAATACAATTTTATTCGACCATCCCAAATGGTTGACAAACGATGCCATAGACTTCGAACGTTGTCAATTTGAAATTCCCAATGTCGAATAGAAAAATATTTAATCACATGCATAAATCTATGGATTTTTTTTATACGTATTAAACAATCTATTAAAAACGAAAAAAATAAAATTAAAAACAAATTAAGTAATTTTAAATAAAAAAGTACGTTGGCTTTCTTCTCATTAACACCGAAACTGTATCGAATATTATCGCAGGAATGTAATGAAAAAAAAAAATATTGAAATCAGGTGCATTAATTTATGTGAGTATTCGCATAACATAAATACCAAAGTGCCTTTAACGTTGGATACATTAGGCCATTTTTTGCTGTTTTTGTTGTAAAATCGAACTTCCTTTTCGATTGATATCGTGCTAAATCAATGCAGACAAATAAGTTCATTATAATCATTTGCAAATAAGTGCGTGAGCGGTCCAATCGAAAGTCATTTAATTCTAATTCATATATAATCCAACCAGGGGTGCAATTGGTTAAAGCGAAAGATGGTCTTGATAGTGACTTCATTCATTCTTGCTTTGTGTATCGCGATAGTCACAGTTTTCGAGCAATAATTATCTGCTTATTTTCAAATCCATATACAAGTTTTATGCTTTCACACTAATCTCAAAATAACTAAAATATCTGTTGTCATTTCGAGTGTAAAACAAAGGAAATAAGTCGGACTTGTTATTGTCATCTCAACCGATACTACCCCAACATTGTTTTTAAAACATACAAGTTTGAAAACGATTACGTGTATATTCTCAAAAAAATAAGAAGAAAAAAGAAGAAAATCTTGTCTACCGACAGTTCGGATTTTCAACGATGAGAACTTCCAACCCGGTAAGAAAACAATGAAACACCTTCTTTTATGTACATTTTTGGTAATTATACATTATTTGTAAAAATATACATTAATATGCAATGTGCAAAAAATTATTAATGTTGTGTTGAATTTTCTTCTATTTTAGGGCATTGCATTTTGCTGAAATAGCAAATATAATGCGCAATAGGATAAGATGATCATGCATACCGTGAAAATCATATCTAATGTTTCCTCGTCCAACATGATTGGGACTATATAAAATCGATTATTCCGCATCGTTCTGTAAATAAAAAAAGAAAGTGTAAACGTTTACAAAAAGTCTTGAAACGCTATTCGCATTAGATTGTTTTTTTCTTTCGGCTGTTTATCGACTTGAAGCACAAAAACATAAAAATCTAAACAGAATTCACAGCAAAAAGGTAGATAAATTTGAAGATGACAAAACGACTTTTGGCCAAAGTTTCATGCATTGCGCATGTTTAGCGGCGGCCGTGCCGACATTACTTTAGACGCATTAACACGAAATTGATTTAATAAACAACTTGGAATTTTATTTCTTGGAATTCGATTTCTCGACTTTCACAACTTATCTGCTAAACTTACAAGTACCTATTAATGCGATAACCGATTGAAACATTCGATTTCTAATACATGAATCTGTCGAAAACTTACCTTGATTTTAAATTTTAGTTTTAATCAGAAAATTTTACTTCTTTTATTCGCAAGTATTCTTCCAGTCGACGAGCGTTGTGGCTTCTGTGGCTTTAGTGAAATTACAAACGACTTCAAGACATTTCAAATGCAAACAAATAAATAGATGACAGTTAAATCATGGCACACTTTTAAATTTCGCTGATTGTTCGCGATGAAAAAAAAATTGTCTTTGCTTTAGGGGAATTCATCCGGTTTCCTGTTTAAATGTATGAGAATACCTAAGTAAGTAAACTAAACAACGAACAATAGTGGAACAATTATGATAATAACTAACCGCTGCGCGCATAAACAAATCAAGTTAATTAATATTTACACTAAATTTAAGGTATAAACCTTCGATGATTGGAGGTAAACACCTATCGGCCAGTATGAGCATCTCATAGAGTACATAGAGAATTTGTATGATGGTCAGAAGATATCAGTGTTTCCTTTTGTATTTAATACATCAAAATAATATTACATTTGCTTCTTGGCCAACAGAAATGAATTTGTTTTTCTTTGAAGTTTTGTAAATTCGTGTCCATGTAGATAGAATTGGTGTAGCAGTCAAATTTTCAAGGACACGCGGCCATTTGAAATAATATTTATATGGTTTTTAGTTATGCTGAAAAACAATTGTTAGAAGCAAACTGAAGTTAATATATACAAATACAAATTTTTGCATTATTTCAGTACTATACTATACAAAAATATAATATTAAAGCCATCTATATTTGAACAGCGCCTTTAATTCCAATTGGATTCAGTCTCTCCGGTTTGAATTGAGTTCCTATTGGAAACAGAAAAACTGCTTTCCGCTCCATCTGGTTGTCTTTTTGTTTAACTTTGAAACTGTCTACTTGTCACTTTTAAACAACAATTTTTGTACACAGCGATTAGTCGTAAACGAAAGATATTTTTATGCATATTTATATAAATTTTAATCTTTATTTCATCGTGTTTCATACCAAATTTAAGATCCAACATGTAAGAGTAGACACTTTCATGTTTTTATTTCGGCCGATTGTGTTAGGTTCCCAATTAGGTTGATGTGCAACGAAATCGTATAGTAACAGCAGAAGATGGGTTTTTTTTATAAATCGTAAAATAAAAAAGTGCAATAATTTTAATAAAGATTTTTTTAAAATATTAGCAAAGAATTTGAAAATGTTCGAAATAATACAACATAGTCTTTGTTTTTATATCTTGCTGCAACTTCGGTTTTCTGTTGTTATTTTTGCCATGCCAGATGTGTCAGTGTCCAACTGACATTTTCGCGAAATGAACTATCAGAAGAAGTAAATTCAAACATAAGAATATTGTCCATGTGTACTATCTATTGTTGGTCAAAAGGATGGTGATTGCGATTATATGAGAACACAAGCCAAGCAACTGGGTACTGGCTTTAAGACCGGAACACAGGCTCTTCGTAACAGCGATGGAGACCTAGTCACCGACGCGTAGGGAATAGTAGATGTATTTAAGCAGCATTTCCAGCAGCTGCTTAACGGACAAAATGTAGAGAGAGTGATGGGGCAAGAAGAGAACTCGCGTCCAGTCAATGGAGAACCAGTCCCTCCGCCCAGTATAGAAGAGGTTGGCTTAGCTATAAAAATGCTAAAGAACAACAAGACCGCCGGCTCTGATGGTCTACCTGCAGAGCTTTTCAAATACGGAGGTGATGTTATGGTAGGGCGCATGCACCAAATCATCAACCAAGTTTGGGTGGAGGAAAGCATGCCCGATGACTGGACCATCAGCTCCATATGTCACATCTACAAGAAAGGCGATCCTATGTCTTGCAAGAACTATCGAGGCATATCCCTGCTTAATGTCGCATATAAGATCCTATCCAACGTACTGTGATAACGTCTCAAACCTTTCTGCAACACACTAATCGGCACGTACCAGTGTGGCTTCCGGCCCGGCAGATCAACTGTAGACCAAATCTTCACACTAAGGCAAGTCCTGGAAAAGACCAACGACTTTCAAGTCGAGACACACCATCTCTTCATCGACTTCAAAGCCGCATATGACAGCATTCATCATCAGGAGCTTTTTGTGGCGATGGCCGAATTCGGGATCCCGTCAAAACTGATCCAGATGTGTCGCATGACACTAGATAACACGCGATGCAATGTGCAGTGTGGCAGCAGCTCATCTGAACTCTTTCAAACATTCACCGGATTTTGGCAAGGAGATGCGCTGTCATGTGATTTCTTCAATCTTGTTCTTGAGCAGATAGTGCGCAGGGCAGGGGTCAATACGGAAGGCACTATCTTCAACAGATCAGTCCAAATGCTGGGGTATGCGGACGAGGCTTTCACGGCTATTGAAGAACAGGCGAAACTAGTTGGCATTGAAGTGAATGAGGACAAAACTAAATATATGCTATCAACAAACAAACAATCATCTGTCCACCGACTAGGACAAAATGTCACTGTTGATAGCAGCAACTTCGAGGTAGTTAAGGAGTTCATCTACCTCGGGGTAAAAATCAACTCCACAAATGACATCTTAGTGGAGATCCGTCGAAGAATTACCCTAGGAAACCGCTGCTACTTCGGTTTGGCAAAACTAATGGGTTCAAAACTCCTAACTCGAAGGCCGAAGTGCATGCTCTACAGAACGCTAATCCTGCCAGTTCTGCTATACGGCGCCGAGTGCTGCACGATAAGCAGGAAAGGAGAGTTAATACTGGGGTCCTTTGAAAGAAAAATCCTTCGACGAATATTTGGTCCTGTGTGCGAGGAGGGCGAATGGAGGAGGAGATACAACCGCGAACTTTATGAGCTGTACCAAGATGTGGATGTAGTCCGAAAAGCTAAAACTCGTCGACTACATTGGCTCGGCCACATCGAGCGAATGGGCAGTAACGCTCCAGCCAAGAGGATCTTCGAATCCCAGCCCCCAGGTTCGAGACGAAAAGGAAGACCGAACCTCCGTTTTAAAGACCAAGCCATCGCGGATGCCAGAGCACTTGGTCTGGACAACTAGAAGCAGCGTGCTCGGGATCGCAGAGGGTGGAAGGCAGCCGTATCTCAGGCAGGGACTCTTCACGGGTCGGGAGCCCGTTAAGTAAGTAGTACTATCTATTATTTCCTGTGCACAGATAAATTTAAAGTTTTAACGGTTCGCCCATATATATTAAACACATTAATAAAAAAAAATTTAATAAAAACCAGTACAAACGGATGGATTAAGTTGATTTTTTTTTTAATTTTGCGCTTTTTTTTACATACATACAAGCTCGAACTGTAATTTATTGTACAATTTTACGTTTGCTCATAAAAAAAATTAGGGCAACTAAATTCTTATGTGGAATGATTGAAAAAAGATTTCATTAATAACAATCATCACTTGCGTAACTATGGAGACATGATTAACGTTGAAGACGTTGAGGTTACAAGTAATCTAAAAATGTTTCCGAAGGAAGGATGTAAAAGATAAAGGATTTTTATTTTCAACTTAAGAAAATTATTCTATGGTTTTTAACTTTAAAAGGAAAACAAAAATGAAATTGTAATATCATAGTTTTGTGTGACATACGAACAAGAAATTAATGATATTAAAATATGGTGCTACAAAATGAATTTTTTTAATTATACATTAATAATAAAAAATATATATTCTTGAAAATACTGTCCAAATTAACTGCAATGTAATAATAGATACGACGAGTTTAATACACTGATTCAGCCAATATAATCTGAAAACAAAATATAATGTTACAGTACAATGTAATATTTCAAAACTGCGTTGTTTTATATATAAAACCTTTTAAAACCTGACGAGTGAACGATACCAAATCTATTAATTTGCAACAAGTTGGAGAAGGGATTTAGATTTTGGCTATGCGGATGTCATATGATCACGCGGAGCAACGATAAGGTCGATAATATTCTGGTATGTCAGTAAGATCTTAATAAAAATAAACTAAAAAAATATTGTGAAAGTTTGGCAGCACTATTCCTAATGACATTTAACAATTCAATTTCAGAGAGGTTTTTTTTTCAGCTGTTTGTTTTTTAATATTATTATTATTATTTGGAATTATTTTCTCAGTTGTCACCGATTTTGTCTTGAATATACTTATATCAGCATTTAAAAAACATAGATAACGATGAAGGTAGAGACCACACAGGTAAATTACATTTTTGTACAAATGAAATGTATGGTTGGTAAATACAATTTTATTCGACCATCCCAAATGGTTGACAAACGATGCCATAGACTTCGAACGTTGTCAATTTGAAATTCCCAATGTCGAATAGAAAAATATTTAATCACATGCATAAATCTATGGATTTTTTTTATACGTATTAAACAATCTATTAAAAACGAAAAAAATAAAATTAAAAACAAATTAAGTAATTTTAAATAAAAAAGTACGTTGGCTTTCTTCTCATTAACACCGAAACTGTATCGAATATTATCGCAGGAATGTAATGAAAAAAAAAAATATTGAAATCAGGTGCATTAATTTATGTGAGTATTCGCATAACATAAATACCAAAGTGCCTTTAACGTTGGATACATTAGGCCATTTTTTGCTGTTTTTGTTGTAAAATCGAACTTCCTTTTCGATTGATATCGTGCTAAATCAATGCAGACAAATAAGTTCATTATAATCATTTGCAAATAAGTGCGTGAGCGGTCCAATCGAAAGTCATTTAATTCTAATTCATATATAATCCAACCAGGGGTGCAATTGGTTAAAGCGAAAGATGGTCTTGATAGTGACTTCATTCATTCTTGCTTTGTGTATCGCGATAGTCACAGTTTTCGAGCAATAATTATCTGCTTATTTTCAAATCCATATACAAGTTTTATGCTTTCACACTAATCTCAAAATAACTAAAATATCTGTTGTCATTTCGAGTGTAAAACAAAGGAAATAAGTCGGACTTGTTATTGTCATCTCAACCGATACTACCCCAACATTGTTTTTAAAACATACAAGTTTGAAAACGATTACGTGTATATTCTCAAAAAAATAAGAAGAAAAAAGAAGAAAATCTTGTCTACCGACAGTTCGGATTTTCAACGATGAGAACTTCCAACCCGGTAAGAAAACAATGAAACACCTTCTTTTATGTACATTTTTGGTAATTATACATTATTTGTAAAAATATACATTAATATGCAATGTGCAAAAAATTATTAATGTTGTGTTGAATTTTCTTCTATTTTAGGGCATTGCATTTTGCTGAAATAGCAAATATAATGCGCAATAGGATAAGATGATCATGCATACCGTGAAAATCATATCTAATGTTTCCTCGTCCAACATGATTGGGACTATATAAAATCGATTATTCCGCATCGTTCTGTAAATAAAAAAAGAAAGTGTAAACGTTTACAAAAAGTCTTGAAACGCTATTCGCATTAGATTGTTTTTTTCTTTCGGCTGTTTATCGACTTGAAGCACAAAAACATAAAAATCTAAACAGAATTCACAGCAAAAAGGTAGATAAATTTGAAGATGACAAAACGACTTTTGGCCAAAGTTTCATGCATTGCGCATGTTTAGCGGCGGCCGTGCCGACATTACTTTAGACGCATTAACACGAAATTGATTTAATAAACAACTTGGAATTTTATTTCTTGGAATTCGATTTCTCGACTTTCACAACTTATCTGCTAAACTTACAAGTACCTATTAATGCGATAACCGATTGAAACATTCGATTTCTAATACATGAATCTGTCGAAAACTTACCTTGATTTTAAATTTTAGTTTTAATCAGAAAATTTTACTTCTTTTATTCGCAAGTATTCTTCCAGTCGACGAGCGTTGTGGCTTCTGTGGCTTTAGTGAAATTACAAACGACTTCAAGACATTTCAAATGCAAACAAATAAATAGATGACAGTTAAATCATGGCACACTTTTAAATTTCGCTGATTGTTCGCGATGAAAAAAAAATTGTCTTTGCTTTAGGGGAATTCATCCGGTTTCCTGTTTAAATGTATGAGAATACCTAAGTAAGTAAACTAAACAACGAACAATAGTGGAACAATTATGATAATAACTAACCGCTGCGCGCATAAACAAATCAAGTTAATTAATATTTACACTAAATTTAAGGTATAAACCTTCGATGATTGGAGGTAAACACCTATCGGCCAGTATGAGCATCTCATAGAGTACATAGAGAATTTGTATGATGGTCAGAAGATATCAGTGTTTCCTTTTGTATTTAATACATCAAAATAATATTACATTTGCTTCTTGGCCAACAGAAATGAATTTGTTTTTCTTTGAAGTTTTGTAAATTCGTGTCCATGTAGATAGAATTGGTGTAGCAGTCAAATTTTCAAGGACACGCGGCCATTTGAAATAATATTTATATGGTTTTTAGTTATGCTGAAAAACAATTGTTAGAAGCAAACTGAAGTTAATATATACAAATACAAATTTTTGCATTATTTCAGTACTATACTATACAAAAATTTCATACCAAATTTAAGATCCAACATGTAAGAGTAGACACTTTCATGTTTTTATTTCGGCCGATAGTGTTAGGTTCCCAATTAGGTTGATGTGCAACGAAATCGTATAGTAACAGCAGAAGATGGGTTTTTTTTATAAATCGTAAAATAAAAAAGTGCAATAATTTTAATAAAGATTTTTTTAAAATATTAGCAAAGAATTTGAAAATGTTCGAAATAATACAACATAGTCTTTGTTTTTATATCTTGCTGCAACTTCGGTTTTCTGTTGTTATTTTTGCCATGCCAGATGTGTCAGTGTCCAACTGACATTTTCGCGAAATGAACTATCAGAAGAAGTAAATTCAAACATAAGAATATTGTCCATGTGTACTATCTATTGTTGGTCAAAAGGATGGTGATTGCGATTATATGAGAACACAAGCCAAGCAACTGGGTACTGGCTTTAAGACCGGAACACAGGCTCTTCGTAACAGCGATGGAGACCTAGTCACCGACGCGTAGGGAATAGTAGATGTATTTAAGCAGCATTTCCAGCAGCTGCTTAACGGACAAAATGTAGAGAGAGTGATGGGGCAAGAAGAGAACTCGCGTCCAGTCAATGGAGAACCAGTCCCTCCGCCCAGTATAGAAGAGGTTGGCTTAGCTATAAAAATGCTAAAGAACAACAAGACCGCCGGCTCTGATGGTCTACCTGCAGAGCTTTTCAAATACGGAGGTGATGTTATGGTAGGGCGCATGCACCAAATCATCAACCAAGTTTGGGTGGAGGAAAGCATGCCCGATGACTGGACCATCAGCTCCATATGTCACATCTACAAGAAAGGCGATCCTATGTCTTGCAAGAACTATCGAGGCATATCCCTGCTTAATGTCGCATATAAGATCCTATCCAACGTACTGTGATAACGTCTCAAACCTTTCTGCAACACACTAATCGGCACGTACCAGTGTGGCTTCCGGCCCGGCAGATCAACTGTAGACCAAATCTTCACACTAAGGCAAGTCCTGGAAAAGACCAACGACTTTCAAGTCGAGACACACCATCTCTTCATCGACTTCAAAGCCGCATATGACAGCATTCATCATCAGGAGCTTTTTGTGGCGATGGCCGAATTCGGGATCCCGTCAAAACTGATCCAGATGTGTCGCATGACACTAGATAACACGCGATGCAATGTGCAGTGTGGCAGCAGCTCATCTGAACTCTTTCAAACATTCACCGGATTTTGGCAAGGAGATGCGCTGTCATGTGATTTCTTCAATCTTGTTCTTGAGCAGATAGTGCGCAGGGCAGGGGTCAATACGGAAGGCACTATCTTCAACAGATCAGTCCAAATGCTGGGGTATGCGGACGAGGCTTTCACGGCTATTGAAGAACAGGCGAAACTAGTTGGCATTGAAGTGAATAAGGACAAAACTAAATATATGCTATCAACAAACAAACAATCATCTGTCCACCGACTAGGACAAAATGTCACTGTTGATAGCAGCAACTTCGAGGTAGTTAAGGAGTTCATCTACCTCGGGGTAAAAATCAACTCCACAAATGACATCTTAGTGGAGATCCGTCGAAGAATTACCCTAGGAAACCGCTGCTACTTCGGTTTGGCAAAACTAATGGGTTCAAAACTCCTAACTCGAAGGCCGAAGTGCATGCTCTACAGAACGCTAATCCTGCCAGTTCTGCTATACGGCGCCGAGTGCTGCACGATAAGCAGGAAAGGAGAGTTAATACTGGGGTCCTTTGAAAGAAAAATCCTTCGACGAATATTTGGTCCTGTGTGCGAGGAGGGCGAATGGAGGAGGAGATACAACCGCGAACTTTATGAGCTGTACCAAGATGTGGATGTAGTCCGAAAAGCTAAAACTCGTCGACTACATTGGCTCGGCCACATCGAGCGAATGGGCAGTAACGCTCCAGCCAAGAGGATCTTCGAATCCCAGCCCCCAGGTTCGAGACGAAAAGGAAGACCGAACCTCCGTTTTAAAGACCAAGCCATCGCGGATGCCAGAGCACTTGGTCTGGACAACTAGAAGCAGCGTGCTCGGGATCGCAGAGGGTGGAAGGCAGCCGTATCTCAGGCAGGGACTCTTCACGGGTCGGGAGCCCGTTAAGTAAGTAGTACTATCTATTATTTCCTGTGCACAGATAAATTTAAAGTTTTAACGGTTCGCCCATATATATTAAACACATTAATAAAAAAAAATTTAATAAAAACCAGTACAAACGGATGGATTAAGTTGATTTTTTTTTTAATTTTGCGCTTTTTTTTACATACATACAAGCTCGAACTGTAATTTATTGTACAATTTTACGTTTGCTCATAAAAAAAATTAGGGCAACTAAATTCTTATGTGGAATGATTGAAAAAAGATTTCATTAATAACAATCATCACTTGCGTAACTATGGAGACATGATTAACGTTGAAGACGTTGAGGTTACAAGTAATCTAAAAATGTTTCCGAAGGAAGGATGTAAAAGATAAAGGATTTTTATTTTCAACTTAAGAAAATTATTCTATGGTTTTTAACTTTAAAAGGAAAACAAAAATGAAATTGTAATATCATAGTTTTGTGTGACATACGAACAAGAAATTAATGATATTAAAATATGGTGCTACAAAATGAATTTTTTTAATTATACATTAATAATAAAAAATATATATTCTTGAAAATACTGTCCAAATTAACTGCAATGTAATAATAGATACGACGAGTTTAATACACTGATTCAGCCAATATAATCTGAAAACAAAATATAATGTTACAGTACAATGTAATATTTCAAAACTGCGTTGTTTTATATATAAAACCTTTTAAAACCTGACGAGTGAACGATACCAAATCTATTAATTTGCAACAAGTTGGAGAAGGGATTTAGATTTTGGCTATGCGGATGTCATATGATCACGCGGAGCAACGATAAGGTCGATAATATTCTGGTATGTCAGTAAGATCTTAATAAAAATAAACTAAAAAAATATTGTGAAAGTTTGGCAGCACTATTCCTAATGACATTTAACAATTCAATTTCAGAGAGGTTTTTTTTTTCAGCTGTTTGTTTTTTAATATTATTATTATTATTTGGAATTATTTTCTCAGTTGTCACCGATTTTGTCTTGAATATACTTATATCAGCATTTAAAAAACATAGATAACGATGAAGGTAGAGACCACACAGGTAAATTACATTTTTGTACAAATGAAATGTATGGTTGGTAAATACAATTTTATTCGACCATCCCAAATGGTTGACAAACGATGCCATAGACTTCGAACGTTGTCAATTTGAAATTCCCAATGTCGAATAGAAAAATATTTAATCACATGCATAAATCTATGGATTTTTTTTATACGTATTAAACAATCTATTAAAAACGAAAAAAATAAAATTAAAAACAAATTAAGTAATTTTAAATAAAAAAGTACGTTGGCTTTCTTCTCATTAACACCGAAACTGTATCGAATATTATCGCAGGAATGTAATGAAAAAAAAAATATTGAAATCAGGTGCATTAATTTATGTGAGTATTCGCATAACATAAATACCAAAGTGCCTTTAACGTTGGATACATTAGGCCATTTTTTGCTGTTTTTGTTGTAAAATCGAACTTCCTTTTCGATTGATATCGTGCTAAATCAATGCAGACAAATAAGTTCATTATAATCATTTGCAAATAAGTGCGTGAGCGGTCCAATCGAAAGTCATTTAATTCTAATTCATATATAATCCAACCAGGGGTGCAATTGGTTAAAGCGAAAGATGGTCTTGATAGTGACTTCATTCATTCTTGCTTTGTGTATCGCGATAGTCACAGTTTTCGAGCAATAATTATCTGCTTATTTTCAAATCCATATACAAGTTTTATGCTTTCACACTAATCTCAAAATAACTAAAATATCTGTTGTCATTTCGAGTGTAAAACAAAGGAAATAAGTCGGACTTGTTATTGTCATCTCAACCGATACTACCCCAACATTGTTTTTAAAACATACAAGTTTGAAAACGATTACGTGTATATTCTCAAAAAAAATAAGAAGAAAAAAGAAGAAAATCTTGTCTACCGACAGTTCGGATTTTCAACGATGAGAACTTCCAACCCGGTAAGAAAACAATGAAACACCTTCTTTTATGTACATTTTTGGTAATTATACATTATTTGTAAAAATATACATTAATATGCAATGTGCAAAAAATTATTAATGTTGTGTTGAATTTTCTTCTATTTTAGGGCATTGCATTTTGCTGAAATAGCAAATATAATGCGCAATAGGATAAGATGATCATGCATACCGTGAAAATCATATCTAATGTTTCCTCGTCCAACATGATTGGGACTATATAAAATCGATTATTCCGCATCGTTCTGTAAATAAAAAAAGAAAGTGTAAACGTTTACAAAAAGTCTTGAAACGCTATTCGCATTAGATTGTTTTTTTCTTTCGGCTGTTTATCGACTTGAAGCACAAAAACATAAAAATCTAAACAGAATTCACAGCAAAAAGGTAGATAAATTTGAAGATGACAAAACGACTTTTGGCCAAAGTTTCATGCATTGCGCATGTTTAGCGGCGGCCGTGCCGACATTACTTTAGACGCATTAACACGAAATTGATTTAATAAACAACTTGGAATTTTATTTCTTGGAATTCGATTTCTCGACTTTCACAACTTATCTGCTAAACTTACAAGTACCTATTAATGCGATAACCGATTGAAACATTCGATTTCTAATACATGAATCTGTCGAAAACTTACCTTGATTTTAAATTTTAGTTTTAATCAGAAAATTTTACTTCTTTTATTCGCAAGTATTCTTCCAGTCGACGAGCGTTGTGGCTTCTGTGGCTTTAGTGAAATTACAAACGACTTCAAGACATTTCAAATGCAAACAAATAAATAGATGACAGTTAAATCATGGCACACTTTTAAATTTCGCTGATTGTTCGCGATGAAAAAAAAATTGTCTTTGCTTTAGGGGAATTCATCCGGTTTCCTGTTTAAATGTATGAGAATACCTAAGTAAGTAAACTAAACAACGAACAATAGTGGAACAATTATGATAATAACTAACCGCTGCGCGCATAAACAAATCAAGTTAATTAATATTTACACTAAATTTAAGGTATAAACCTTCGATGATTGGAGGTAAACACCTATCGGCCAGTATGAGCATCTCATAGAGTACATAGAGAATTTGTATGATGGTCAGAAGATATCAGTGTTTCCTTTTGTATTTAATACATCAAAATAATATTACATTTGCTTCTTGGCCAACAGAAATGAATTTGTTTTTCTTTGAAGTTTTGTAAATTCGTGTCCATGTAGATAGAATTGGTGTAGCAGTCAAATTTTCAAGGACACGCGGCCATTTGAAATAATATTTATATGGTTTTTAGTTATGCTGAAAAACAATTGTTAGAAGCAAACTGAAGTTAATATATACAAATACAAATTTTTGCATTATTTCAGTACTATACTATACAAAAATATAATATTAAAGCCATCTATATTTGAACAGCGCCTTTAATTCCAATTGGATTCAGTCTCTCCGGTTTGAATTGAGTTCCTATTGGAAACAGAAAAACTGCTTTCCGCTCCATCTGGTTGTCTTTTTGTTTAACTTTGAAACTGTCTACTTGTCACTTTTAAACAACAATTTTTGTACACAGCGATTAGTCGTAAACGAAAGATATTTTTATGCATATTTATATAAATTTTAATCTTTATTTCATCGTGTTTCATACCAAATTTAAGATCCAACATGTAAGAGTAGACACTTTCATGTTTTTATTTCGGCCGATTGTGTTAGGTTCCCAATTAGGTTGATGTGCAACGAAATCGTATAGTAACAGCAGAAGATGGGTTTTTTTTATAAATCGTAAAATAAAAAAGTGCAATAATTTTAATAAAGATTTTTTTAAAATATTAGCAAAGAATTTGAAAATGTTCGAAATAATACAACATAGTCTTTGTTTTTATATCTTGCTGCAACTTCGGTTTTCTGTTGTTATTTTTGCCATGCCAGATGTGTCAGTGTCCAACTGACATTTTCGCGAAATGAACTATCAGAAGAAGTAAATTCAAACATAAGAATATTGTCCATGTGTACTATCTATTGTTGGTCAAAAGGATGGTGATTGCGATTATATGAGAACACAAGCCAAGCAACTGGGTACTGGCTTTAAGACCGGAACACAGGCTCTTCGTAACAGCGATGGAGACCTAGTCACCGACGCGTAGGGAATAGTAGATGTATTTAAGCAGCATTTCCAGCAGCATTTCCAGCAGCTGCTTAACGGACAAAATGTAGAGAGAGTGATGGGGCAAGAAGAGAACTCGCGTCCAGTCAATGGAGAACCAGTCCCTCCGCCCAGTATAGAAGAGGTTGGCTTAGCTATAAAAATGCTAAAGAACAACAAGACCGCCGGCTCTGATGGTCTACCTGCAGAGCTTTTCAAATACGGAGGTGATGTTATGGTAGGGCGCATGCACCAAATCATCAACCAAGTTTGGGTGGAAAGCATGCCCGATGACTGGACCATCAGCTCCATATGTCACATCTACAAGAAAGGCGATCCTATGTCTTGCAAGAACTATCGAGGCATATCCCTGCTTAATGTCGCATATAAGATCCTATCCAACGTACTGTGATAACGTCTCAAACCTTTCTGCAACACACTAATCGGCACGTACCAGTGTGGCTTCCGGCCCGGCAGATCAACTGTAGACCAAATCTTCACACTAAGGCAAGTCCTGGAAAAGACCAACGACTTTCAAGTCGAGACACACCATCTCTTCATCGACTTCAAAGCCGCATATGACAGCATTCATCATCAGGAGCTTTTTGTGGCGATGGCCGAATTCGGGATCCCGTCAAAACTGATCCAGATGTGTCGCATGACACTAAATAACACGCGATGCAATGTGCAGTGTGGCAGCAGCTCATCTGAACTCTTTCAAACATTCACCGGATTTTGGCAAGGAGATGCGCTGTCATGTGATTTCTTCAATCTTGTTCTTGAGCAGATAGTGCGCAGGGCAGGGGTCAATACGGAAGGCACTATCTTCAACAGATCAGTCCAAATGCTGGGGTATGCGGACGAGGCTTTCACGGCTATTGAAGAACAGGCGAAACTAGTTGGCATTGAAGTGAATGAGGACAAAACTAAATATATGCTATCAACAAACAAACAATCATCTGTCCACCGACTAGGACAAAATGTCACTGTTGATAGCAGCAACTTCGAGGTAGTTAAGGAGTTCATCTACCTCGGGGTAAAAATCAACTCCACAAATGACATCTTAGTGGAGATCCGTCGAAGAATTACCCTAGGAAACCGCTGCTACTTCGGTTTGGCAAAACTAATGGGTTCAAAACTCCTAACTCGAAGGCCGAAGTGCATGCTCTACAGAACGCTAATCCTGCCAGTTCTGCTATACGGCGCCGAGTGCTGCACGATAAGCAGGAAAGGAGAGTTAATACTGGGGTCCTTTGAAAGAAAAATCCTTCGACGAATATTTGGTCCTGTGTGCGAGGAGGGCGAATGGAGGAGGAGATACAACCGCGAACTTTATGAGCTGTACCAAGATGTGGATGTAGTCCGAAAAGCTAAAACTCGTCGACTACATTGGCTCGGCCACATCGAGCGAATGGGCAGTAACGCTCCAGCCAAGAGGATCTTCGAATCCCAGCCCCCAGGTTCGAGACGAAAAGGAAGACCTCCGTTTTAAAGACCAAGCCATCGCGGATGCCAGAGCACTTGGTCTGGACAACTAGAAGCAGCGTGCTCGGGATCGCAGAGGGTGGAAGGCAGCCGTATCTCAGGCAGGGACTCTTCACGGGTCGGGAGCCCGTTAAGTAAGTAGTACTATCTATTATTTCCTGTGCACAGATAAATTTAAAGTTTTAACGGTTCGCCCATATATATTAAACACATTAATAAAAAAAAATTTAATAAAAACCAGTACAAACGGATGGATTAAGTTGATTTTTTTTTTAATTTTGCGCTTTTTTTTACATACATACAAGCTCGAACTGTAATTTATTGTACAATTTTACGTTTGCTCATAAAAAAAATTAGGGCAACTAAATTCTTATGTGGAATGATTGAAAAAAGATTTCATTAATAACAATCATCACTTGCGTAACTATGGAGACATGATTAACGTTGAAGACGTTGAGGTTACAAGTAATCTAAAAATGTTTCCGAAGGAAGGATGTAAAAGATAAAGGATTTTTATTTTCAACTTAAGAAAATTATTCTATGGTTTTTAACTTTAAAAGGAAAACAAAAATGAAATTGTAATATCATAGTTTTGTGTGACATACGAACAAGAAATTAATGATATTAAAATATGGTGCTACAAAATGAATTTTTTTAATTATACATTAATAATAAAAAATATATATTCTTGAAAATACTGTCCAAATTAACTGCAATGTAATAATAGATACGACGAGTTTAATACACTGATTCAGCCAATATAATCTGAAAACAAAATATAATGTTACAGTACAATGTAATATTTCAAAACTGCGTTGTTTTATATATAAAACCTTTTAAAACCTGACGAGTGAACGATACCAAATCTATTAATTTGCAACAAGTTGGAGAAGGGATTTAGATTTTGGCTATGCGGATGTCATATGATCACGCGGAGCAACGATAAGGTCGATAATATTCTGGTATGTCAGTAAGATCTTAATAAAAATAAACTAAAAAAATATTGTGAAAGTTTGGCAGCACTATTCCTAATGACATTTAACAATTCAATTTCAGAGAGGTTTTTTTTCAGCTGTTTGTTTTTTAATATTATTATTATTATTTGGAATTATTTTCTCAGTTGTCACCGATTTTGTCTTGAATATACTTATATCAGCATTTAAAAAACATAGATAACGATGAAGGTAGAGACCACACAGGTAAATTACATTTTTGTACAAATGAAATGTATGGTTGGTAAATACAATTTTATTCGACCATCCCAAATGGTTGACAAACGATGCCATAGACTTCGAACGTTGTCAATTTGAAATTCCCAATGTCGAATAGAAAAATATTCAATCACATGCATAAATCTATGGATTTTTTTTATACGTATTAAACAATCTATTAAAAACGAAAAAAATAAAATTAAAAACAAATTAAGTAATTTTAAATAAAAAAGTACGTTGGCTTTCTTCTCATTAACACCGAAACTGTATCGAATATTATCGCAGGAATGTAATGAAAAAAAAAAAATATTGAAATCAGGTGCATTAATTTATGTGAGTATTCGCATAACATAAATACCAAAGTGCCTTTAACGTTGGATACATTAGGCCATTTTTTGCTGTTTTTGTTGTAAAATCGAACTTCCTTTTCGATTGATATCGTGCTAAATCAATGCAGACAAATAAGTTCATTATAATCATTTGCAAATAAGTGCGTGAGCGGTCCAATCGAAAGTCATTTAATTCTAATTCATATATAATCCAACCAGGGGTGCAATTGGTTAAAGCGAAAGATGGTCTTGATAGTGACTTCATTCATTCTTGCTTTGTGTATCGCGATAGTCACAGTTTTCGAGCAATAATTATCTGCTTATTTTCAAATCCATATACAAGTTTTATGCTTTCACACTAATCTCAAAATAACTAAAATATCTGTTGTCATTTCGAGTGTAAAACAAAGGAAATAAGTCGGACTTGTTATTGTCATCTCAAGATGAGATGAAACATACAAGTTTGAAAACGATTACGTGTATATTCTCTCTTGTCTACCGACAGTTCGGATTTTCAACGATGAGAACTTCCAACCCGGTAAGAAAACAATGAAACACCTTCTTTTATGTACATTTTTGGTAATTATACATTATTTGTAAAAATATACATTAATATGCAATGTGCAACAAATTATTAATGTTGTGTTGAATTTTCTTCTATTTTAGGGCATTGCATTTTGCTGAAATAGCAAATATAATGCGCAATAGGATAAGATGATCATGCATACCGTGAAAATCATATCTAATGTTTCCTCGTCCAACATGATTGGGACTACATAAAATCGATTATTCCGCATCGTTCTGTAAATAAAAAAAGAAAGTGTAAACGTTTACAAAAAGTCTTGAAACGCTATTCGCATTAGATTGTTTTTTTCTTTCGGCTGTTTATCGACTTGAAGCACAAAAACATAAAAATCTAAACAGAGTTCACAGCAAAAAGGTAGATAAATTTGAAGATGACAAAACGACTTTTGGCCAAAGTTTCATGCATTGCGCATGTTTAGCGGCGGCCGTGCCGACATTACTTTAGACGCATTAACACAAAATTGATTTAATAAACAACTTGGAATTTTATTTCTTGGAATTCGATTTCTCGACTTTCACAACTTATCTGCTAAACTTACAAGTACCTATTAATGCGATAACCGATTGAAACATTCGATTTCTAATACATGAATCTGTCGAAAACTTACCTTGATTTTAAATTTTAGTTTTAATCAGAAAATTTTACTTCTTTTATTCGCAAGTATTCTTCCAGTCGACGAGCGTTGTGGCTTCTGTGGCTTTAGTGAAATTACAAACGACTTCAAGACATTTCAAATGCAAACAAATAAATAGATGACAGTTAAATCATGGCACACTTTTAAATTTCGCTGATTGTTCGCGATGAAAAAAAACTTGTCTTTGCTTTAGGGGAATTCATCCGGTTTCCTGTTTAAATGTATGAGAATACCTAAGTAAGTAAACTAAACAACGAACAATAGTGGAACAATTATGATAATAACTAACCGCTGCGCGCATAAACAAATCAAGTTAATTAATATTTACACTAAATTTAAGGTATAAACCTTCGATGATTGGAGGTAAACACCTATCGGCCAGTATGAGCATCTCATAGAGTACATAGAGAATTTGTATGATGGTCAGAAGATATCAGTGTTTCCTTTTGTATTTAATACATCAAAATAATATTACATTTGCTTCTTGGCCAACAGAAATGAATTTGTTTTTCTTTGAAGTTTTGTAAATTCGTGTCCATGTAGATAGAATTGGTGTAGCAGTCAAATTTTCAAGGACACGCGGCCATTTGAAATAATATTTATATGGTTTTTAGTTATGCTGAAAAACAATTGTTAGAAGCAAACTGAAGTTAATATATACAAATACAAATTTTTGCATTATTTCAGTACTATACTATACAAAAATATAATATTAAAGCCATCTATATTTGAACAGCGCCTTTAATTCCAATTGGATTCAGTCTCTCCGGTTTGAATTGAGTTCCTATTGGAAACCAAAAAACTGCTTTCCGCTCCATCTGGTTGTCTTTTTGTTTAACTTTGAAACTGTCTACTTGTCACTTTTAAACAACAATTTTTGTACACAGCGATTAGTCGTAAACGAAAGATATTTTTATGCATATTTATATAAATTTTAATCTTTATTTCATCGTGTTTCATACCAAATTTAAGATCCAACATGTAAGAGTAGACACTTTCATGTTTTTATTTCGGCCGATTGTGTTAGGTTCCCAATTAGGTTGATGTGCAACGAAATCGTATAGTAACAGCAGAAGATGGGTTTTTTTTATAAATCGTAAAATAAAAAAGTGCAATAATTTTAATAAAGATTTTTTTAAAATATTAGCAAAGAATTTGAAAATGTTCGAAATAATACAACATAGTCTTTGTTTTTATATCTTGCTGCAACTTCGGTTTTCTGTTGTTATTTTTGCCATGCCAGATGTGTCAGTGTCCAACTGACATTTTCGCGAAATGAACTATCAGAAGAAGTAAATTCAAACATAAGAATATTGTCCATGTGTACTATCTATTGTTGGTCAAAAGGATGGTGATTGCGATTATATGAGAACACAAGCCAAGCAACTGGGTACTGGCTTTAAGACCGGAACACAGGCTCTTCGTAACAGCGATGGAGACCTAGTCACCGACGCGTAGGGAATAGTAGATGTATTTAAGCAGCATTTCCAGCAGCTGCTTAACGGACAAAATGTAGAGAGAGTGATGGGGCAAGAAGAGAACTCGCGTCCAGTCAATGGAGAACCAGTCCCTCCGCCCAGTATAGAAGAGGTTGGCTTAGCTATAAAAATGCTAAAGAACAACAAGACCGCCGGCTCTGATGGTCTACCTGCAGAGCTTTTCAAATACGGAGGTGATGTTATGGTAGGGCGCATGCACCAAATCATCAACCAAGTTTGGGTGGAAAGCATGCCCGATGACTGGACCATCAGCTCCATATGTCACATCTACAAGAAAGGCGATCCTATGTCTTGCAAGAACTATCGAGGCATATCCCTGCTTAATGTCGCATATAAGATCCTATCCAACGTACTGTGATAACGTCTCAAACCTTTCTGCAACACACTAATCGGCACGTACCAGTGTGGCTTCCGGCCCGGCAGATCAACTGTAGACCAAATCTTCACACTAAGGCAAGTCCTGGAAAAGACCAACGACTTTCAAGTCGAGACACACCATCTCTTCATCGACTTCAAAGCCGCATATGACAGCATTCATCATCAGGAGCTTTTTGTGGCGATGGCCGAATTCGGGATCCCGTCAAAACTGATCCAGATGTGTCGCATGACACTAGATAACACGCGATGCAATGTGCAGTGTGGCAGCAGCTCATCTGAACTCTTTCAAACATTCACCGGATTTTGGCAAGGAGATGCGCTGTCATGTGATTTCTTCAATCTTGTTCTTGAGCAGATAGTGCGCAGGGCAGGGGTCAATACGGAAGGCACTATCTTCAACAGATCAGTCCAAATGCTGGGGTATGCGGACGAGGCTTTCACGGCTATTGAAGAACAGGCGAAACTAGTTGGCATTGAAGTGAATGAGGACAAAACTAAATATATGCTATCAACAAACAAACAATCATCTGTCCACCGACTAGGACAAAATGTCACTGTTGATAGCAGCAACTTCGAGGTAGTTAAGGAGTTCATCTACCTCGGGGTAAAAATCAACTCCACAAATGACATCTTAGTGGAGATCCGTCGAAGAATTACCCTAGGAAACCGCTGCTACTTCGGTTTGGCAAAACTAATGGGTTCAAAACTCCTAACTCGAAGGCCGAAGTGCATGCTCTACAGAACGCTAATCCTGCCAGTTCTGCTATACGGCGCCGAGTGCTGCACGATAAGCAGGAAAGGAGAGTTAATACTGGGGTCCTTTGAAAGAAAAATCCTTCGACGAATATTTGGTCCTGTGTGCGAGGAGGGCGAATGGAGGAGGAGATACAACCGCGAACTTTATGAGCTGTACCAAGATGTGGATGTAGTCCGAAAAGCTAAAACTCGTCGACTACATTGGCTCGGCCACATCGAGCGAATGGGCAGTAACGCTCCAGCCAAGAGGATCTTCGAATCCCAGCCCCCAGGTTCGAGACGAAAAGGAAGACCGAACCTCCGTTTTAAAGACCAAGCCATCGCGGATGCCAGAGCACTTGGTCTGGACAACTAGAAGCAGCGTGCTCGGGATCGCAGAGGGTGGAAGGCAGCCGTATCTCAGGCAGGGACTCTTCACGGGTCGGGAGCCCGTTAAGTAAGTAGTACTATCTATTATTTCCTGTGCACAGATAAATTTAAAGTTTTAACGGTTCGCCCATATATATTAAACACATTAATAAAAAAAAATTTAATAAAAACCAGTACAAACGGATGGATTAAGTTGATTTTTTTTTTAATTTTGCGCTTTTTTTTACATACATACAAGCTCGAACTGTAATTTATTGTACAATTTTACGTTTGCTCATAAAAAAAATTAGGGCAACTAAATTCTTATGTGGAATGATTGAAAAAAGATTTCATTAATAACAATCATCACTTGCGTAACTATGGAGACATGATTAACGTTGAAGACGTTGAGGTTACAAGTAATCTAAAAATGTTTCCGAAGGAAGGATGTAAAAGATAAAGGATTTTTATTTTCAACTTAAGAAAATTATTCTATGGTTTTTAACTTTAAAAGGAAAACAAAAATGAAATTGTAATATCATAGTTTTGTGTGACATACGAACAAGAAATTAATGATATTAAAATATGGTGCTACAAAATGAATTTTTTTAATTATACATTAATAATAAAAAATATATATTCTTGAAAATACTGTCCAAATTAACTGCAATGTAATAATAGATACGACGAGTTTAATACACTGATTCAGCCAATATAATCTGAAAACAAAATATAATGTTACAGTACAATGTAATATTTCAAAACTGCGTTGTTTTATATATAAAACCTTTTAAAACCTGACGAGTGAACGATACCAAATCTATTAATTTGCAACAAGTTGGAGAAGGGATTTAGATTTTGGCTATGCGGATGTCATATGATCACGCGGAGCAACGATAAGGTCGATAATATTCTGGTATGTCAGTAAGATCTTAATAAAAATAAACTAAAAAAATATTGTGAAAGTTTGGCAGCACTATTCCTAATGACATTTAACAATTCAATTTCAGAGAGGTTTTTTTTTCAGCTGTTTGTTTTTTAATATTATTATTATTATTTGGAATTATTTTCTCAGTTGTCACCGATTTTGTCTTGAATATACTTATATCAGCATTTAAAAAACATAGATAACGATGAAGGTAGAGACCACACAGGTAAATTACATTTTTGTACAAATGAAATGTATGGTTGGTAAATACAATTTTATTCGACCATCCCAAATGGTTGACAAACGATGCCATAGACTTCGAACGTTGTCAATTTGAAATTCCCAATGTCGAATAGAAAAATATTCAATCACATGCATAAATCTATGGATTTTTTTTATACGTATTAAACAATCTATTAAAAACGAAAAAAATAAAATTAAAAACAAATTAAGTAATTTTAAATAAAAAAGTACGTTGGCTTTCTTCTCATTAACACCGAAACTGTATCGAATATTATCGCAGGAATGTAATGAAAAAAAAAAATATTGAAATCAGGTGCATTAATTTATGTGAGTATTCGCATAACATAAATACCAAAGTGCCTTTAACGTTGGATACATTAGGCCATTTTTTGCTGTTTTTGTTGTAAAATCGAACTTCCTTTTCGATTGATATCGTGCTAAATCAATGCAGACAAATAAGTTCATTATAATCATTTGCAAATAAGTGCGTGAGCGGTCCAATCGAAAGTCATTTAATTCTAATTCATATATAATCCAACCAGGGGTGCAATTGGTTAAAGCGAAAGATGGTCTTGATAGTGACTTCATTCATTCTTGCTTTGTGTATCGCGATAGTCACAGTTTTCGAGCAATAATTATCTGCTTATTTTCAAATCCATATACAAGTTTTATGCTTTCACACTAATCTCAAAATAACTAAAATATCTGTTGTCATTTCGAGTGTAAAACAAAGGAAATAAGTCGGACTTGTTATTGTCATCTCAAGATGAGATGAAACATACAAGTTTGAAAACGATTACGTGTATATTCTCTCTTGTCTACCGACAGTTCGGATTTCCAACGATGAGAACTTCCAACCCGGTAAGAAAACAATGAAACACCTTCTTTTATGTACATTTTTGGTAATTATACATTATTTGTAAAAATATACATTAATATGCAATGTGCAACAAATTATTAATGTTGTGTTGAATTTTCTTCTATTTTAGGGCATTGCATTTTGCTGAAATAGCAAATATAATGCGCAATAGGATAAGATGATCATGCATACCGTGAAAATCATATCTAATGTTTCCTCGTCCAACATGATTGGGACTACATAAAATCGATTATTCCGCATCGTTCTGTAAATAAAAAAAGAAAGTGTAAACGTTTACAAAAAGTCTTGAAACGCTATTCGCATTAGATTGTTTTTTTCTTTCGGCTGTTTATCGACTTGAAGCACAAAAACATAAAAATCTAAACAGAATTCACAGCAAAAAGGTAGATAAATTTGAAGATGACAAAACGACTTTTGGCCAAAGTTTCATGCATTGCGCATGTTTAGCGGCGGCCGTGCCGACATTACTTTAGACGCATTAACACAAAATTGATTTAATAAACAACTTGGAATTTTATTTCTTGGAATTCGATTTCTCGACTTTCACAACTTATCTGCTAAACTTACAAGTACCTATTAATGCGATAACCGATTGAAACATTCGATTTCTAATACATGAATCTGTCGAAAACTTACCTTGATTTTAAATTTTAGTTTTAATCAGAAAATTTTACTTCTTTTATTCGCAAGTATTCTTCCAGTCGACGAGCGTTGTGGCTTCTGTGGCTTTAGTGAAATTACAAACGACTTCAAGACATTTCAAATGCAAACAAATAAATAGATGACAGTTAAATCATGGCACACTTTTAAATTTCGCTGATTGTTCGCGATGAAAAAAAACTTGTCTTTGCTTTAGGGGAATTCATCCGGTTTCCTGTTTAAATGTATGAGAATACCTAAGTAAGTAAACTAAACAACGAACAATAGTGGAACAATTATGATAATAACTAACCGCTGCGCGCATAAACAAATCAAGTTAATTAATATTTACACTAAATTTAAGGTATAAACCTTCGATGATTGGAGGTAAACACCTATCGGCCAGTATTAGCATCTCATAGAGTACATAGAGAATTTGTATGATGGTCAGAAGATATCAGTGTTTCCTTTTGTATTTAATACATCAAAATAATATTACATTTGCTTCTTGGCCAACAGAAATGAATTTGTTTTTCTTTGAAGTTTTGTAAATTCGTGTCCATGTAGATAGAATTGGTGTAGCAGTCAAATTTTCAAGGACACGCGGCCATTTGAAATAATATTTATATGGTTTTTAGTTATGCTGAAAAACAATTGTTAGAAGCAAACTGAAGTTAATATATACAAATACAAATTTTTGCATTATTTCAGTACTATACTATACAAAAATATAATATTAAAGCCATCTATATTTGAACAGCGCCTTTAATTCCAATTGGATTCAGTCTCTCCGGTTTGAATTGATTTCCTATTGGAAACAGAAAAACTGCTTTCCGCTCCATCTGGTTGCCTTTTTGTTTAACTTGGAAATTGTCTACTTGTCATTTTTAAACTACATTTTTTCTACACAGCGATTAGTCGTAATCGAAAGAAAGTATATTTTTATGCATATTTATATAAATTTTGATCTTTATTGCATTGTGTTTCATACCAAATTTAAGGTTCAACTTGTAAGAGTAGACACTTTCCTGTTTCTATTTCGGCCGATGGTGGTAGGTTACGTGTTCCCAATTAGGTTGATGTGCAGCGCAATCGTGTAGTAACCTGGATTTGTGTTGAAAATGACACATTGCTGGCTGCATATGAAGTTGTCTCTAAAACTGCAAAATTTATATGCAGACGATAGGGGTTTTTTTTAAATCGTAAAATAAAAAAGTGCAATAATTTTTATAAAGATTTTTTTATTATATTAGCAAAGAATTTGAAAATGTTCGAAATAATACAACATAGTCTTTGTTTTTATACGTTGCTGCAACTTCGGTTTTCTGTTGTTATTTTTGCCATGCTAAATGCGTCAGTGTCCAACTGACATTTCCGTGAAATGACCTGTCAGAAAAAGTAAATTCAAACATAAGAATAGCACAATACAAAAATAATTGTCCACGTGTACTGTTTATTATTTCCTGTGCATAAATAAATTTAAAGTTTTAACGGTTCGCACATATATATTAAACACATTAATAAAAAAAATTGAATAAAAACCAGTGCAAACGGATAAATGAAGATAATTTTTTTTTTTAATTTTGCTCTTTTTTACATACATACAAGCTTGAACTGTAATTTATTGTACAATTTTACGTTTGCTCATAAAAAATATTAGGGCAACTGAATTCTTATGTGAAATGATTGGAAAAAGATTTCATTAAATAACAATCATCACTTGCGTAACTTGAAATCATATATATGGAGACATGATTAACGTTGAAGACGTTGAGATTACAAGTAATCCAAAAATGTTTTCGAAGGAAGGATGTAAAAGATAAAGGATTTTTATTTTCAACTTAAGAAAATTATTCTATGGTTTTTAACTTTAAAAAGAAAACAAAAATGAAATTGTAATATCATAGTTTTGTGTGACATACGATAAAGAAAATAAAATTAATGATATTAAAACATGGTGCTACTAAATGAATAGGTAGAATTTTTTAAATTATTTATTAATAATAAAAAATATATATTCTTGAAAATATTGTCCAAATTAACTGCAATGCAATAATAGATACGACGAGTTTAATACACTGATGCAGCCAATATAATCTGAAAATAAAATATAATGTTACAGTACAATGTAATATTTCAAAACTGCGTTGTTTAATACATAAATAGCTTTTAAAACCTGACGAGTGAAATATACTAGACTTAAAAGTAATGTTTATACAGTCAAAAACATTGAAAATTTCATATGTACTAATTTTCCGACGGTAATATACATTGAAATCTATTAAATTGTAAAATGTTGGGTAACGGATTTAGGCCGCGGTATGTGGCTGGGTAGGCGGATGTCACATGATCACGCAGAGCAACGATAAGATCGATATAATTCAGGTATGCCAGTAAGACCATAATAAAAATAAAATAATAAAAATATGTGTGAAAATTTGGCAGCACTATTCCTATTGACATTTTACAATTCAATTTCAGAAAGGTCTGTTTGTTTTCTATTATCGTTGATGTTAACATTCACAAATCCGCAGACCCAGATGGAATTTCCCCTATCGTTCTGAAGGGGTGTTCTTCCACGGTGGCAAAACCACTGCGTAAAATTTTCTATCTGTCCTATTCTTCAAGGCTCTTTCCGAGAAGATGGAAAACAGCATTTGTCCAGCCCGTCCCAAAAAAAAGGCGAATCTTCCTCTCCCTCCTCCTACCGACCAATTGCACTTACGTCTCTTCATTCCAAAGTCATGAAAACGCTGATAAACCGTCAGCTTATAAAATATCTCGAATCCCGAAAACTTCTTAATGACCGGCAGTACGGTTTTCGTAGCAACAGGTCCACTGGTGATTTGATGACATATCTATCCGAAAAGTGGAACAAATCCAAGGCATTTGACAGAGTTTGGCATCAAGCTCTCTTGTCGAAAATGCGTGCATTTGGGATCGATGTTACGTTTCTTCAATGGATTGGAAATTACCTTTCGGACCGTTCAATATAAGTTGTTTTGGACGGTTTCAAGTCTGCAACTCACCAAATAAATGCTGGTGTCCCTCAAGGCTCTGTTTGTCTCTGACTCTTTCTCATTTTTATCAATGACCTCCTGTCTGTCACTTCTAATCCAATCCATTCCTTTGCTGATGACAGTACCCTCTAGCACCATTTAAAAAAATAGATAACGATGAAGATAGAGACCACATAGGTAAATTTAATTTTTGTACAAATAAAATGTATGGTTGATAAATAAAATTTTATTCGGCCATCCCAAATGACATCGAAAACACATTTCTTGGTATATTATGCAGGCATAACGAATCTATAAAGCATTCCTGATTGTGTTTGTCCCCACTTCCTCTCAGGTGATGTACGGTTCCTACTTTACATAATTCCACTAGATACAATCAACAATTGATAAACTTAAACTTTGATAGAAACATATCTCATTTAACATTCAAATGATAAAAAATGTTAACAATAGGCACCTATCTTCTTTTGGTCCTATTCTGAACATAAATGCCATTGTTTTCTACGTCTTTCATTTAAAAAAATTGTTAAAGGGGTTTAAGATTTCTTACCTATTCCACCTTACAAGAGCTGCTGGTATTGTCTCAAGTGGATCATGCAACAAATATTGTCTTATGCCACGAAAATACTGTTGCAGAAATATATCCCAATCCAATTGTGTCATATCAAAGAAAAATATATCTTTATCACGAGATGACAAACGATGCCATAGACTTCGAACGTTGTCAATTTGAAATTCCCATTGTCGCATAGAAAAATATTCAATCACATGCATAAATCTATGGATTTTTTTATACGTATTAAGCAATCTATTAAAAACGAAAAAAAAATGTGAAATTAAAAACAAATTAAGTAATTTAAAATAAAAACGTACCTTGGCTTTCTTCCCATGCACACCGAAACTGTATCGAATATTATCGCAGGAATGTAATGCAAAAATAGAATTGAAATGAGGTGCATTAATTTATTCGGAGTATTCGCATAACACAAATACCAAAGTGCCTTTAACGTTGGATACATAAGGCCATATTTTGTTGTTTTCGTTGTAAAATCGCCCCAAGTCAATTGGTTTTCCTTTGAGGTGCAAAAATTATAAACGGGTACTTCCTTTACGATTGATATCGTGCTAAATCAATGAAGATAAAATTTCAATGTAAAATGTACTTTGTGGGGCCTAAACAGTTTTATTAAAAGCACATAAAAAGTAATAGGGAGATAATTCATATTTAGTGTACTATTTTGGTAGGACCATTTCTTATTTTAATTAATGTTTTTCTGAATACTCATGTGTATTTTTCTGGTTCACTCGCTACATATCTTCGAGTGGATGCATTTAAGAAATTCTCCGACTACTTTACTTTAAAATCATATCTGCTTCTAAACGATCGAGCAGTAGCTTAGTGGTTAAGTGCGTTGGACTACTAAATAAGGGGTGGTTTAAATCCCACCCGTACCCCTACGCCCGTACGTACTGCCTATTCTGCCGAGTTTAATAATACAGATAAAGCAATTTAATAGTGCTGGAAATACAAATTGGAGGCCGAATCATTTTGCATTATAGAGAACCACGAGAATACTCCAACCGGAAACTGGCTCCATTTGCATATTCTGTGGCGATTTAAATTTGATATTAATTTACAACTACAGTACAAACTCGATTTACGCAACTAATAGAAACAAAAGCAGTTGCAATGACTGTTGTTGCACTAACTGAGTTTTTTTTTTAAATAAAAAATTTAAGTTAAAAAGGCTATGTTTCTATAAAGAAAACCACAATGTTTAGAAAAAACTCAATAAAAAAAGAAATTGTGTCAGTTCTAACTTAAGCTCTATAAGGTCATCTATTAATTATATTTTAAATTATAAAAAAAAACAGGAATCGTTGTTTGTGTCAGAAAGACCCCAACCCATAGAATGCATTGTTGCGTTTTATTTTTTGCCTGACGGAAAGATGAAAGGTGACCTTTAAACAACACATTGACGGTGGGCCAATATAACCCAACATTCTTCTTTTTCATACTATTACAGCCAGGCGCAAAAGCTTCTGTTTGGTTGAAAACTTGATAGACCGAACGCATTTGTCATTGCAGTAAGCCTTGTCATATTAGCAGATTTATCGTAACTCTTTGTGCGTTTTTGCTTATACGTTATACCTATATTTGAAAGATTTGTCCTAATTTAACATAAAAATTTAACACTTAAAATAATAAAAATCAGATTAGGTTTTGCTGAAGTTAAAAAACCAAAACGCTTAGACCTAGGTCTAAGGAAGGTTCATTTTGATACGACGTGGATCTGGAAATTCTGCCTACTCGAGACGAGACATTTTAGCTCGGCCATGTTCAGATCACTGAATTCATTGTAGAAGAAACACCACCTAGATGAAGATTTTCTTTCTGAAAGAGAACATGGTATGTGCAAAGAAGGTGGAGATTAGTCTCTTCTTCGTCCTCCTTTATACAGTTCATACAAAAGTCATTTGAATAAGCGCCAAGCCTTGCGCAGGCAGTGTCCAGCGATGGCATCAGTTGTAAGTTTGTTCGATAAAGAATGAGGAAAATTAAACTATGTACGAATCTATACATGCATGAAGATACATTCAGCGTAGCGTGCAATCAAGATAATGTTGTCATTGGCGACTGCTTGGCGAAAAGCACCTACCCCAATCGGGGCAATTAAATTTACGTTGGCAGAACCTACAGAAAGAGAGTTGTAATCCTGTAGCGGTTACTCCACCGAGTAACTGTTGTCATATGTTCCTGCCTGGCATAAATACAAATAAATATAAATGTTGTATAGACATTCCTTATGAAAAGTGCTAATCGAGTCTAATAATGAAGATATTAATTAAGTTCGTATGGAGGGGACGTACTGAAGTAGCTTTTCTGTATACGCGTCCCGGAACCCAGCGTATGTGAATGTTGATCCAGTCTGCCGTCTCCTTTTAGCTATTCGTTTGTTGAATATGTCAAGGGGTATTAGACGAAACACCTTGTCTAAAAGAGTAGGGTGCGAAGTGCTCCGCTCATATATAAGCAAGCTGATCTTTATGTATCGGTGTATCTAATTCATTCCACCAGATACCTTTACATATGTCCGTTTCGTTATTTAAACCGAGATGAATAGCCAGTGAGTGATTCGTGGTTGAATTCCTCAATAGTTTCCAATAGAGTGTTTTTTTAAAAGAAAAGCCGTAGGTTTCCGAACTCACTCCTGTATGTTAGCTTAAGTTCCTATCTACGATGAGACCTAGATACTAAGATTCATTAAAAGTGATTAATCTAGAACCATTGATAAAGGCTAAGAGCTATTGCTCGCTTCACTGGTGATTTGATGACATATCTAAAGGATAAGTGGAACCAATTTCTTCGTCACAGAGGTGAAAGTAAGATCGTTGTGCTTAACTTTTCTGACATATTTGATAGTCTTACTTAATGCCTGATGGTCTTTTGTCAAAAATGCATGCAATTTGGGAATCGAATTATGTTATTTTTGCAAATCGATAACAACTGATATTTGCAGATCATTGCTCAATATATTGCACATTAACATAGTTGTATTAATGTTTACCTGTGTTTCTGTGATACATCCCAAGATGCCGCAATGATACTATTGACACACAAGTCCACTGGAACCATGTTAGCAACAGCGCTTGGATCACATCGTAACGTTCTAATAACACCAGTACCAGCGCCAGCAATCGCACCTGTTGGTCCATAAAAATTGTCAATCCAGCCACAAACAGGATCCCGATATGTCGATATTACTGTGACCAAAAGAAAAACGTACATATTTAATTAGATGAATATGTACTAACCTTTTGACTTACCAATTCCTGGTCGAAACATCCCCACTGGTAGTGAGCGTCCATATATTTTTACAACATCCTCCGCAACTGCTTTTGTAAACGTATATGTATTTGGCCATTTGTCTAATAAGCTACATGGAAATATATAAAAATATTCTACACATTTTAATTCCGAACAATAAATATATGTACATTTTTGGTGACCAAACGTTTCTTAAACAATTTTCTATGCAAAATGGGTTCTCTTTACTAATGACCAAACTTTTCTCATACAATTTTCTTTGCAAAATATTATAACTTAGGCATCGTCAGCCTAAAATCATGTTATTTTCTCTCTTTATTTCCCCCTACACAAATTTTACCCAACCTCCAAAAGATATTTTTTTTTAATTTAAAATCATTTACGAATATAAACGAAGCTGAAAATTAAGTCATTATTCGTGCTTAATTCTTAATTCTGGCTTGAAAAATGGCGTGTGGATATTATTTGTACATTGTAATTCAATAATGGTCCCAAACGACAAATTCTAGGTGAAACGACTGTCGGCGTAAATTTCTTTCTTTACTGAATAAACTAGCTTCTATACTTACTAAGTGCAGTCCCTTGAGACCAAGATCATCGGTCGGATCGTGTCAGTAACATCATCGTATTTTTTTAAAATTACTTTCAACTTATAAAACACTGAATTTTCAGCAAAAGCAAGAGCATTACTAATTTGTATTGTATACACGAATCTTAAAGTCCATTTAAATTTAGGAGGCTCATGCATTTGGTTCTCTTTCTCTCTCTAGCAGCATTATTAAGTCAATTTTACAAACTGAGAATCAGGATTTTTCAGAAGAAGAAGATTTGGCAGTAGCTTTGAAGAAAGTATTCATACAAAGAAAAAAAACCGTGAAGGAGAACTTCAGAAAAAAATGGTATAGAATATATCTCATCTCTAAGATCTATTTGCTATGCAAATGTGTTGTATAATTTTGCTAGCCTTTTCCTGACATTATGGAACATTTAAAGAAGCGTCCCGCAGTAAAATATTTGAACATACATGCACTACCTCACAGAATTATTCGCACATTTCGTTTACTTTAAAGTACTATTTTTTCTTCGTATTTTAGGTCACATCAGAATGTCACAGTTTAAAAAAAAACCTTGATTTGTACTTTGTGTCTATAGTTTAGAAATTATAGTATTTTAAGTAGTTCTACCTCTAAATCATAAATTTTCACTTTGACGTGGGAATTCTCATTCCATCCATTATGTACATATGTGCATCCATGTAAGCCCTTGACGGAGACGGTTTTTTCCCTTAAATCCCGGACGATTTAAAACAGTCTTCTCAACGATCGTGCCCAGCGTTGCCGAATGAAATACAAATTGATCAATGATCATTGATCATTGATCAGAGATTTAGAAAAAAAACCTACGGACGAAACCATCATGTGTGAAAAAGGCCTAAATGTGTGTTAGGCTTTCCTAATTACCCCCCAAGTTTTGAGGAAATCGTATTAAGGTGATTGGAAAACCTATCCCCTGCTACTTGTTTTTATCCTAAAAATATTAATACAAGAATATTAAAATCATACACAGGTGTCATGCCTTCCAGTAATTTATCAGGCGCACACTCCATAAGTAGCAATAGATTTTTTGAATCGCTCGGCGGTGGATAAAACTTTTCTTCGATTTTTCTCAAAGGACACTGTGTGTATGCTGTGGAAACGTGAATAACACTTTTAAGGTTTTTCATCTCGTTGCATAAAATCATAACATCTCGACAGGCTTTCACATTAATTTGCATGGCTACTTTGAGTTTTTCATCAAATCGCACTGTGGCGGCCATGTGAAATACAATGTTGACATGTTCGATTAATATCTGTCTGTCAGCTGAACTTATACCCAATCCAGGAAGCATACAATCGCCTGCAATGCCTTGAAAATGATGACGAAATTTTGGTGCTACTTTCTTCATAGCATTAAAAATCTGTGAAAAATAGAATAAAATAAAAAAAAATAAATAATATCTTACAAGCACCTTTTTGATATTATCAAACTAAGGATTAGATTAAATTGATTAGGTCTGCAACGTATGTATTTATATGTGTATAGAAAGTAAACAAATGTTGGAGAGGTAATTACAACTGGCAATGTGAAGTCTTAACCTACCATAATGTCAAAGTCAATTTTAAGATATACTCGCTGTATTGTTTCTTGACGAATTTACAAGTATACATTTAATTTGTTGTACTTTGATACCTTTTTTCAACTGTGTAACAAGTCAAATGCAAATTTTTGAACGATGATCACGCGAATTATGCAAGTTTTCGGTGTAAATGCTTTACCAAGGTTTTGACATCTATTTGTGGAAACCTCAGATTTCGGTGCATCATGAATAGAGTATTAAGTGCAGTTAACTTACCGCTTTCATGGTTGGTCGCGCGAATTTGTTCAGAAATACAACTTATATTTGTTGAATTAAAGTTGGTAATATAAAATGTTAAAATAAATTATATGTCTCCACCAAAAGATAAAACAAAGTTGAAGCGTTGCGACTGAAAATAAATAAATAAATAAAGAGATCCATACCAGATTATAATTTATATGGTCAATCTTGAGATTTTCATCTGTTTAACTTTAATTTCAGTCTAGAAAATATTCATTAGAATAGTGAAATTGGTATCATAACAAGCCACAAAACAATTCTTCGCAACAATATAAATAAAGGATAAAGATTTTTTGCTGAAATAAACAATTAGTTTTAACGTTAACTACTACTATACATAAATCTATTGTCTTTAAATCAACATCAATGCCACTCTAAGTAATTTAAAATTTTGTTAAAAATGTTCGTTTACTGTCGATAAAAAATAAAAATGATTGTTGTTGTTACAATAGTCGAATTCGCTGCGTTTTTGTTTCGATCGTCACAAGTCGCCTGATTGCATTTATTTTCAATTTATTTATTACCCACAATGTTAAGTGTCCTAGGATATACTAATAATGTTCCTTGATTATATGGAAAAAGGATTCGCCTTTACAGATGCTTTTGTGAGTTTGTTATGGTACCAACTTGAATATATTTTTAATGATTCTATTCTAGACTAAAATTTAAATTAAAATATCCCAAATCTGAAGATTTGCCATACAAATTTTAATCTGTTTTTTTTCGGTCGACTTAAAAATAAAAATTGTGTATTACCAACATAAATTCCATCACAAATAGTTGCATTTTTCAACAAAACCACGGCGGCCAATCATGAAACCTTACAACTGACCAACTGCACCTAACTTAACAACAGAAATGGCTGCGCCGATGGTTAGGTGAACTTTAGGCCAAAAAAATGGATACTCAGATTCAGCCCCACTAAAATACACAAAGTTGGGTGGGGGAAGCATCGATTTTTCAAAGTGAGTGTAATTAAAGAGAGTAGTCCGAAGTTAACTATCTTATTGTACCTCATCTGCGGTTTTGCGTGTTTTGATCAGCCGTAGGTGATTGTTGAACTGCTTCGACATCTTCAAAGAGAAAGTGTTTATATAAACAGGCTACCGATCAATTTATTTCTATGGTAATTTAATTTTTTTTTTCACGAGCACCAACAATTTGGAATGGTCAAGAAATGAATTGACTGCAAAATTTAAATTTGTGTGAAGATAAATGTCTACAATGATTTTTTTGCGACGACAGTCAACAAATCGCTGGGCAAGCTTTAGTTTGTTAAATCAGTCCCCTCACTATTGCAGGAGGTTCCCTCGCATTACGTCTCTGCAATGTCTTTCGAAGAATTTTCCTGTAAGCGATTCTTAAAAGAATAAACTCTTAAAATCAAAAAATGTTCTGAAACTTAATTGTGCAGAGGTGAAGTCGGGCGGGTACAGCTAGCTTGGATTAAAATACATACTTAATGACTACGACATACCGGGTCATCGAAAATTTCTTCTACTCTTGTATGTACATCCTTATTTTTCTTGTTTCGAATAAGGATGTATATGTTTTCTATTCCTGGACATGATGTGAATAGTTTGTTAAGCAAAACTGAAAAGAAGTGAATAAAAAAATTAAAAATTTTTAAAAGATCACATATTTTTATTAAAAAGGAAATTCATATCATAACTTACTCTTTCCCAAAAAGCCAGTACCACCGGTAACAAGTATATTTGTGCCGTAGTAAAAATTCTGTAGTGGTGTTAACTGATCCTCTACGTTCATGTCCATGGTTATATGCATGTCGGGCGAAATATTTATCCTTCGTTGTCTTCAAAAGAAATTTCTGCCAACAAAACAAGAATAAAGACATCGGTTCGAAATAAATGCATCTAATCGTATGCTTGAATAATTTAAATAAATATAATTACTCCTGCACTATTTACAGATACAAATGACTTGTTCCAGCGAACGAAAATTAATAAATTTATTCAAGTGCAATACAAAAAAAAAAATTAAAAATAAAAAACGACGGATGATGTGACGTAGGACACGTTAAGATGACTACCGATGTGTGTTAGGTGCTTCAGGTGTTTTGTCATTCATTAAGCGCACTCAAAAAAACAAACGAAGCTTTTTGATTGACAACAGAGTTACTCTGTGCTTGCACATTGGTAGCGGCGCCGTGAATGCTAATTATTACATAATATTATTGTATTGTACAGTTAGTGGATGACATTTATTAGTTAAAGGTGGATTTAAATGTAATGCGATTCATTTTTTGGATGAATGTTAAATTGGAAATTGTTTGGTGACAGCATTCACAAATATTGGGTAATAAAATCCCATCTTACAATCACATTAGTGTTGTAATGGTATTGTGTTATGGAAAAATAATTATACCCCAAAGATAAGTTTTGTTTGTTAACGTATACGTAGACTGCAGCATACATTACTGTTGGTCGTAGACCAGATTTAAAAAAGACGTTTGGAGAGTTCTTCATACGTTTACTCTTGGAACCGACGCGTGTTTGCAATCTTTGCTTCAAAAACTTTGAATCACGTTCTGTTTTTCTTCTTCTCGTGAGGGTTATGCACAGATTTTTATCTCATGACAATCAAACATAAAATTTTTCCCATTATTATTCCAACCGGAAGACATAACCTCATATGTTCTTTCCTTTATCGACGATGCTATAATCAGAATTTTAAGGATCTGCTTCGCCGGTTTGACCTCAAAATATATTTGTAGGCTATCCGGTTTCATTTAAAATGCAGATTTGTTGAATTTGTGTTCTCCAAGATTCTTGGAGCCTGCCTTGCTTTAATGTTGCCCTTTTGACGGGATTCATAGGTTTCCTCCCTTGAACAATGCGAAATGAACTAACCTCCAATTTTTCAAGATTGATTCAATGACATGAAGGCTCCCTCGGATTTTCAAACTTCTAATTCGAAAAAACTTCGAAAAAATTGAGTGACTCACTCCTGCTGTCATATTAATTTGCCCCCATACTTTATGTTTAAATTCCAAGAAGTTTCTTTAAGGGGATCTCAAAACTGAAGAAGCTTTAAGGGTCATGTTGTTTAAAAGTAAGCTTATCGTCAAAAATTGTGCCTTTTTCCTTTGTATCAATAACTACTTCTTCCTTTTCTTCTTTCCAGAAATGGTTCTGTTACATTTCTGTCATACCAGCGTCCTTTGACCTGCCACTCTTGTGAATATGTCCGTTTCAATCACTCTCTATGAACATAGAAAATTGCTGTTTTTTGGCAATCGGACTCGGGTTTATATGAGTCCAATATTTTAAAATATTAATAAAAATTCTGCACTCATATAATTTCGACATCAAAACAAAATAAATAACAATAATTATTTACAAACATTAAGCTTTCATCAAATCTGTTTTAAAACAGACATCTAAAAGTAATAAAATGGAAATAAGAACTTAAATACTCAGCTAAAGAATGGATGTGAAGTCAACTCATTAACCATATAACGATACATTTTAAAGTGTTGTTTAAGACATTCCGAAATATTTAACCATACAATTATAAGCCCCTTGCAATTCACATAAAAAATATATGTAAAATGATCTTTAATAGTGTCAACAAAAAACATTTAAATAGTTAACAGTAATTTCATTAATGAAATAAATTAAGTTTTACACTCACAAAAAATTGCATATTTACAAAATTTTAATTTCTTAATATAAAAACTATTAAAAACCACAAGACCGAATAATAAATATTTGGCACACTTTTTATTAGGACATTCCAATTTCAAAAGAATTAATTTAATTCCGTGCAAAGGAATAAGCTCATTTTTATAAAAAGGAAATCGTTTCGACTTTTATTTTTGATATATAAACGGTGAACTTCCCCCCAAGTACAAAATATATGTGCCAAATCAAAATGAATGTTATTGCACAAAGTCACGCTTGTTTTTATTTCAATTAACCAAAACAATAAGTGACACGATTGCCACAACGTCTTTAACAATTACTTGGTGTTCCAATAATTTGGCTATTAGTCAATGTAATTAGATTTTACTGTCCATGAATTTGCAGAAACATTTTTGCTGGGTTTGCCAGACAATGAAATAACAATCTAAATTGCAATTACAAAACAGTGCACGAAATGTCAGAATAAATACATTGTAGCAGCAAAAATTCAAAACTTACTCGTATTTAAATTTTAGTAGATCCCTAGGGATTAAAATACACACAGTTTCGAGCGGGGAACAGAAAACACGGAACTAGACTTATTACGAAGCGGAAAGAATGATGATGATTATGATCGATGCGACGACGGCATATTTCAATAATACTCTCTTTCAACATACCCGCACTAACGTGTACCTACTTCACTTAGTATTTTCATATTCGAATTATTAACCGGGCGTAAAAAGTTTGTCATGGCAAAGGCAGTTCATCATCGTAGTTTTTGTCATTGAGTCGGATACTGGGGATATGATACTAAAACTAGAAGCACATAAACATCGAGTGTGCCGCGGTATAGGTTCAATCTGTGAATTAATACTTCAGTACGTGTTGTATGGAAATATTGTATATGGGGACGATGTGTACATTTGTCACAATGTATGATATTTTTGCCTAGAGTAATAAATGAAAATTAGCTTAAAGCAAATATTTTCGAGTTTATATGTGTGTATGAAGTTTTTATTTCCTTAGTACATCATTGACCTTAACTTTATCTGTTTGTCGTTTAACTTAGGCGTATTGATTTATTTATTTAATGAAATTAATTTCAAGTTCCAATGAGTTTTGTATTATGGCTTGTGTCAGAATCAGAAATCCGGTTGGTTCGATTCGTACACACGCGCACATATATGTATATATATACATATATCGCATTGAGTAGCCGGATGTACATTTTGACATTTTAAGGGATCCCCCTTTAGTAGTATCTAATCAAAAATACCCTCATATCTGTGATATTTTGGGGGATTTAACGATTGATTATTAGATCTAAGTACATTTTACATAGTTTGAATGCAACAATAATGTAGGAGGAAGTCGGCTTATCGCACTGTCAAATTTAAAATGCGCCAAAACGAACAGTGATCTTACATTGTGTTCCACATTCGGTCGCATAAGTTAACCATTTTATAATTTTGTCAACATTGACCTTTATATAAACCTGCACAAAAAACAGCACTCACCACAAAATGGAAATTTTTTGAAGTAGTGTCCTGCGCTGTTCGAGATACGCTATTATTTTAGATTAAAATTCTTTGAAAAAGCCGTGCAGCCAACCCGTCAATGCAGCAGCAATTTTAAAATCGTTTTCTACCTTCCAACATCCTTAATGCTGATGTACACGCTCGTTTTTTTTTCATTGGTTTTTTAAACGCACGTTTTCACTTCTCAATTAAAAACAACGTACAGAAGACCGCAAAGGGGGACATTCGGTGAAAAGAATGACGCGATATAAAAGTGGACGGCGACGTAGTACTAAAAAAAATATTTTCTTTCACTGCCGGATTGAAAAAGCAAATGATGTGTTTTAATTTTTTCCGGGAAGAACATTTTTGGATCTTTTGAGAAAATTAGGCTAAACCGCCCTTTAACCATAAGAAAGTCCTGCCTTGGCCATTATTTCAACATTTACAACATTATAAATTTTAAATTTTTATTTTTTTTTTAACTGTGTCGTGGAGGGCTTAATGCAAGCAACTATCACGAGCAGACATTTTCCGGCACAAAAAGTGCACCCACAGGATCATCACTTAGTGCAGGTGTTAGTATACATATATATTTAACAAATATAACAGGCATTTAAGTATAAAGAGCTTACACAAACACAACTGCAAACAAGCAAAATTACCTAAGGCAATAGAACATGAGTACGAAGGAAAAATTTTAAGTTTCAGCTTACTAACATGCAAATCAATCATATGAACATTTAAGTTATAAATTCAACTCATGCGACTAATAGGTTCATTCCTACTATAGTTCGTCCTATAATTTCACACATCGTAAGCTGTGGGCACCTCCACGAAAGTTAAAGTGAATCAAAGACAGCAAATCAAGTGCATCAATATTACCAGATATAAGCTGCTGTAAGAAAACCATAACTCTGCGTTGAGAAAGGGGTATCATTTGTAGAAGTTTGATACGTTGACAGTAGGGAGGAAGGTTGTACGGATCTTCCAATTGAAGACCTCTCACTGCAAATCGAATAAAGCTACGTTGAATGCCTTCAATTCGATTTGAGTGAATGTTGTAGTACGGAGTCCAAACTTGTGAAGCATACTCAAGATGCGGATGAAGCAATTGTACAATGCCTGAGTAACGAAGGGGCCATCAAATTCTTGGGACCACCTCTTTATAAAGCCTAGCATAGAATTTGACTGATTCACAATGAAATTGATATGTCCTATAAAGGTAAGTTTGGGCTCAAAATAAACTCCAAGATCCTGTAAACTATCGACATTGGAGAGCATATGATGAGATAAAGAATAATGAAAGCTGGAGGGAATGCGCTTTCTTAATAATGTCATATGTTGACATTTAGATGGGTTCAGGATTAAACCGTTCATAGCACACCATGTAACGAAATTAATGGTCTTTTTGGAGAAGATTTTTGTCATCCTGGTTTTTGACAGATTTAAAAATGTTCATATTAGGGGCATATATTAAAATATCGCTATGCTTAATACATAATTTAACATCGTTAATAGCTAGTATAAACAATATGGGTCCAAAATAACTTCCTTGAGGAACACTCAACTGAGCAGAGAAAGATTCTGATAACGAATCTTTAAATTTGACTCGATATGATATGGATTCAAAAAACCCCAAAACGTTTTGGGTCATTTTTAAGAGAGCGCTCTATTTTACTTACATAATCAGTGTAAAGTGAAAATGATAGCATTTTAAAATCATAAAAAAAAGTTAAATACTTTTCAAAATCAGACTGACAAAAACTTTTTATATATGTATGTATACCTTCCAAGCCTTATTACGTTGATTTCTTATAGATTTTAATTCTTTAGTGTACCAGGGATGGGAAATTTGCCCATTTCTAGTTAATTTTACAGGAATCACTTTATTCATACAGTCTTTCATGAAAGTACGAAAGTATTCTACTGCATCGTCAATATTTGAAATAAGAGACAAATTTATATGTCAATAAATACATCCAGGGATGTTAGTTAACTGGAGTGAGATTCTACAACTACAGTACTAACAGCGTCGGAAGAAGTGACTAAATCGAGAATTCGATTTTTAAAGTTTTTTAAACAGGTTTGCTGTAAGTCAAAAGATAAAATATTATCAAGCAGCAATAGCACTTATTTTGCAGAGTCGATAGAGGGTATAAAATGATATTCATCCTCAGAAAATTCCCATCCGATATGAGGCAGACTAAAGTCGCCAAGTGTCAAAAATATGGTCAAGTTCCAAAGACAACTCAGAGTATAACGAGCGGAGACGATACGACGGAATTTACGCATTAACCACATATAAATGTTTATTCTTAAATGTAATTTTTATAAAAATGAGTTTAATAAGAAGGGAATTTTAATTTATTTAATCTTTCTCTTTCTTTGTGGATACACTTACAAACCAAATAAACTAAAAATATGTAAAACAGTAAATTTTCGTTTTATTCTAGTAAATATCCGTGAAGAAAGGCTGAAAGACGCGGACATAAAGTCATATCATCCATCGGCATCGTCTAGGTTTAGTATTTTGTAAATTTAGTAAGATATTCATAAATTGTACCCATGATTCACATATTATTATATATAAATACATCAGACGAGTATTTTACCACATTTGCACAGGTAAAATCATTTATTTGTATTGTTTTGTACTAAAAACCATATCACCTCTATTTTTGCAATACTTAGCTTGAATTGGTTATATAATGATATCTACTCGTTTGTGTAGTTTACTAAGCCTGAGAGGCACTTGTGAATTTTCACAACTTTTATTAGCATCGCAAGTAATATTTGCGTGTACCCTCATTGAACTTTGATTTTAAATTAATTTCAAAAACATATAAAAAGGCTACAATCCACTTGATTGATACCCTATCTATATGCCCCTTTATCCAAAAGTGGACGTCTGTTGACTTTTGAAATTTGATGACATGTATAATATTTTATATGAAAAAATATTGAAAAGCAAGAAGAAACATTATATAGTTGAATTGGTATTCCCTCTCCGAAAAAGTGTTTAAAATGGACTTTATATTTTGTATGGCAACTGGCAACGCAAAATATCATGTATACGTAGAAGCTGATTAAAATGATCCCAACGAAGTGCTAGCAATATTTATGTATGTTAAAAAAGTGATCTTAATGTAATTTTACCCTTTGGATAAGGTATATAATATTTAAATACATACAACTTCCTGATCAGATTCAAACAAACAGGCAACTACGATTAATAGATAATTCAGTCTATATATATATTTTTAAGAATGTGAAATTTTTTTTATAATACGAGACTACCTGTGACTAAAGTATTTATTAATGTTCTGTAGCACACGAAGGTGCTTTCAACTTCACATTAAATTATTGTTTGTTGCTTTCCTCTGAAGTGGTTTCGATAGTGTTTGCATATGAATATCGTTGTTTTGACATTTGCATTTTTAAATTAATACTAGAAGAGCGAAAAGAGAGGGTGGGAGTGCCATATTCGGAAGCCTGGGTGTTGTAAAAGGGTAGGTAACGGATAACCAATGCCCGTCTCAGGGGTTGTGCCAACAGTGAAACTTTCGTTAAAAGCCTTTGGTAAGGAGATAGTCAGCCTCGAATAATAATTACCCACATAGTGCACAGGGCAGTTATTAACAACGAAGGCACTATCTTGAACAGGTCCACCTAGCAATTAGGTAATGCAGAGATGACAGAAGCTTCAACAGCTAGATCAGGCGAACTTAGTTGGTCTTGAAGTGAATAAATACGAAACTTAATATTTATTATCAACAAACAAACATTTGTCCACCCCACTGACTAGGACAATGTGGCATTAAATCACTGATAGCAGTAACTTCAAAGTAGTTGAGGTGTTTATCTCTTTCAGTGTAAACATCAACTCCACGAATGAAAATAGTGGAGATCCGGCGAAGAATTACCCTCGGAAAAATCCGTTATTTCGGTTAGGCGAAGCAAATATTTTCAAAACTCCTGACTCGAGGGACAAAACGTTGGACAAGAGACAGGAAATCAAAGTTGATACTGGGGCTGGGCTCCTTTCAAAGAGAGAAGTAATGGAAAATTGTCTCTTTGATGAATTATTTTTTAATTTGTGAATTTTGGGTTACCCCTTTTGCCATAAGGCAACTGAGAGAGCAAATCGAGTAGAACAATTTTTAATTTAAAATATTTGCCGCATATGTAATCGTTAACCATTGTACAAGAGGTTCAAAGTCTTTCCACCTTTCTATTTTTTGTTTAACTTTTTTCCATGTAGAAATAACGAAACACAAACAAATTGAAGGCAACATTTTGTAAATTGTTTTGAATGTTTGCTTTTCCGTTAAAAAAAAATACATGTACTCTTTGCTTTTCCGATATGTTAATCAATTTAATATATTATTGTACTTACCCACTTATAAGACGTTGTTACAAGATGAACACACACTCGCTACTGGCAATAGTTGAGTCATTAACCATCATTATTGATAAAACATTTAGCGTAAAATGACGTTATATGACGTCACCACGTCTGACTTAGCTACACAATTATTTTAGAATATTAAATTAGTAGTAATTAGAAGTATAAAACTTACATTAAATATATTAACACAGATAACTCCCTTTAATTGATTCAATTATTTGTTTATTTGAATTGACGACTAGCTAATAAGTATCTGAACTGTAAAAGAAAATAATTTGTTTCAGCGACATGCTTCTATTACTAAATATTATTATTTGCTTAGATACACTGGTTAGAATTTCTTCCAATTTCTTTTTTTATGAATTTTAGAGCAATTGCACCTGTCCTTTAAATTGTAGCCTTACTTTTAAATGCAATGAATAATGTATTAATTAGTAAATTGTGTTAAAGGAGATATTACAGCGACATCAACAGATAATCGCATATCGCTTAGAAAATTCAGCGTTTGCAACTTTAGTACCCTTAATTTTAAAAGACAGTTAAGGGCGCATTACTTATCTTGCATGGCTTGAATATATAGAGCGAATGGACACTTGTTCCAAAAAGCCTTACAATACATTGAATCTCACATTTAATGACTGCGTTACATCACAAAATATAAAATTACCAAGAATACGCATCTAATACGAATGTTGGTACCGAAAATCTTTGTATGGCGGGTTCCAACATTGAAACCCTCTCTCACGACTTTTGCTATTGCGTTGACTTATTAAGAACTTTTTCCTAAAAATCGAATATGGAAACTTGCATAGTAAAGATGTACAGGCCGTGTTAAAAAAAAACATATTTATGATTATTAAAATTATGCGGCTAAAATAATTATGCACTAAGTCCACCAAATGTGTAACGCTTTAACGATATGTTTTCTTTGTTTTTAAAATAGACCCGACCCATTATTACTTTAAGCACCTCATACATACAAAACCCATTTTGAAACATCGAAAAATGTCTAATGTGTTTTATTCAACAAAAGGACCCTCTCAATATTGACACACGCAATAAAATAATAATTTTCGCGGTAACGTAATGTATAAATAGCTGATGCTTATTAAGAGTTTATTTCATAATATGTTGATCATTTGTTGTGGGCGCATTGTGGCACCGAGTAAATCAACGCTTTAAAGTTTCTAATTTTCCCTTTGACAATAGCTGGCAACCACTTTCTTCGGCCTTGAATATAAAACCAAGCAGTTAACTTTCTTCCTCGATTTTTGGAATATATTATCATAGGAATATTAAATTATTACATATTTTATCAAGGGACCAATATTTTATCTATCTATCTATCTATCAACTTCTATAACTATGCGAGCGACTATTATGTATGCAACGTAAGATGTATGCAGTGAAGGGGGGAGGCTGTCATCATCAACATTCATAACAGCACTTAAGCCAATTATGACATTGTAATCATTATTCAATAGGGCACCAGCACCAGTTTCGTTTCCCCGTGCATCTTTAAGGCGGATGTTTACTGTTTCCTGTTAGCAAAAGCAGCTATTAACGCTTAGCAGCTTATTCGGCACTTCGGACTTCGCTATGTCTTTCTTCGAATTTAAAAATGAGAAATGTGTCAATGATTTGAAATATAAATGATTTTGTACCCTATCTAAGTGTGTATAGATTTTCTTTACTATGTGACACAGTTTATTTCGTTTTTTATATTTTTCATTTTCATTAGCCTATTAAGTAATGAACACCTGTGCGCGATTGTATCGGTAAATATCACTTTCACTTGGCGCAAAACTATAATATTTCATCTGTCCAACACACTACACCACCACAGTAACGTTTATAAAATATTCAAATTTCAAACAACGACATGGTAACAAACGTTACTAAGATATTGATTGCACCTGCACTTCTTTGGTGATTAAACAAAACAAAAAAAAATATTTCGGAGTTAAACTTCCTTTAATTTAGATCAGCACTTAAGGTCTCCTGTGCGTTAAAACCAAAATAAACACATCAAACTATACCGAAGACCACGATGACGACAGACATCACAAAAAAAGCTCTTTACTTTCTCTAATTGAATAAATCAATAGGTAGTAGAATTTTTTTTTACGTTTTAACGATAGGTAATCGGTTGCAAAACTGGTTAAAATTTGAATTGAATTAAATTGTAAGACACTTTTTTGCGCGCCACGAATAGGATAGGGTGAATACGAGAAGTTACTTTCTTTTTAATTTAATTTTTATTAACATCAAGATCAATCAAAAGTGATTGAATGGAATTTTGGATAATGTGTTTAGTGCAAATTTTTATTTTGATTTGTTGGTGTTGTTGTTGATTTAACGTACATTACGGCAAACATTTGTGCATTATGTGCTTCGTGTGCCGCTCTGCTCTCCCAACTCAAGTAGGTACCGAACTAAGCACTTTGGATAAAATTGTGTTCAATATATAAAATAAAATGTTCAAGAAATAAAAATTACAATAAAAAAACAACAAAAACCGTGAAGAGCCAACTGACTGACTAAGCGCGAGGGCCAAATGACGCTATGACAGCAATAGTTAAGCGCAGCGCCGAACGAAGAGAAATGTGTAGGTATAAAAGAGAATTTTTGTCTATCCAAAATTAATCAGTTAAAATACTGACTGCTACTAAACTAACTAACTGACTGACTGTGCTGTGATACTGACTGACTGACTCTAACATACAAAACTATATTCGTATCTGTGGCAAGTAACGGCGGCAGAGTTAATGGTAATCAAAATCAAAATTCACAATGTATGATATTATTTGTCGTCGTTGTTGTTTCGTCGATTACATATCATTTTACACTTTGTCATAATTTTACATAAACATTTTTTATACATTTCGTTTGGTTCTTTAAAGAAGAACTGAAAGTAACGAAATTCAAACAGTTTGCTCAACATACTGGAATACTTGATATGATTTTGCACAGAATGCCGTTTTTTGTTTTTATTTAATAGATATGTGCATATGTTTAGTGTACTTGTACCAGCAGATCATTTAAATATGTACGTATATCAGACATTAAAGTTATGTAACGGGCCACATTTTACATTTTTGCGGGACTATTACTCTTTAAAGCTAAGCGCATATTGACCACGGACGAGATTTTAAATGTTTTTCTTAGACCTCTGTACCCCGAAGTTTCCAACCACAACGAGTGTTTCGCAATTGTCTCAAATCATCTTACTTATTATAAACCGAACAATTTTACAAGGTCTCGGTTTGTGTCAATCATTTTCCTCACATAGAAGCAGAAGAAAGAAGTTCAACGTACCTTGATTCAGGCGGCGCGGCGTCTTTAAAAAACACATATGTCCACTGCCACACTACAATATTTTAATCAGAAAATATAATTATTAGTTATTAGTTTTGAATCAAGAAAACACAATTGAAATAATCGTTGCTTCAAGCAACTTATAACTAATGTGTTAGTTCCGACACGAGATGCGAGAAGTCTGATCTAGTACACCGATGGATCAAAAATGGAAAATGGAGTTGGAGCTGGGGTCTTTGGACACAACACCAAAATCTCGATACCAATGGGAATGTGTCCCGCGGTTTTTCAGGCGGAAATCCATGCCATTGAGATCGGTGCAAATCTAATTTCCGAAAAGGAATTAAAGGTGCCAGGATTCACATCTTCTCGAATAGTCCAGCAGCACTACATGCACTATCAGCCAACACTAGAATATGCGTTCTTTGGACCCTATTGCAGAGTCAATTGGTTCTGCTTTAATGCTAATTAACGATTGGAAACAACAACTTCGTCTGAACCGAAGATACCCGGACTTAAGACAATCCAAAAGATTAATTAAGCCCTACTCCTACAAGAAAACTCTACTTATGAGTAAGGAGAATATTAGGGACCTGGTGGACTTCCTCACGGCTCCTCCTCCATTACGGCCTAAGATATCATCTTAACAATATGAACTTCTGCCCAGAAACTGAATATCTAGATGATGATAAGAATACAATAAAAAAACATAAGGAAAGGCTACAGTCCGCTTGGGGCGAATAGTATGATACCTTATCCATATCCCTATATGCCCCAAAGAAAAAAGCATTAAGAAGATGATGGATAGCATTTTATTTCATTCTATTATTAAAAAAAAAAAATGTTTGTGCTACCTGAAAGCGCGTGAAACAATGGACTTGTGGAGAAATCGTTTTGGTGAGCACTTAATTTTACGTTTTGACGCCACCTAGATCGTGCGATACGATCACACCCTTGGACTATTTTCTCTGGAATTAGCCAACTACGATTGACGCTTTGGAGGCCAATCCAATTAGCCAGTATCAATTTTTTTAAATAAACATGAACTGAAGTCATGAGATACTCTTCTTTTCAAGCTTTCCATATATTTTGGCACGAAGGAAATATTTATATACAATAATCTAGGAACATTTACAGGGAATAGATGTGCTAGAGACTTCTATCACAAACTTTTGGAACTCAACTCTAGCGACTAGAAAGCAATTAGAAATACGCGTAATTTATTCATAAATTAAATAAACCCAATCAAAACAGCTGGTGAAAATAAGCAATCGGTAGAGGCTTATGAATTAACAACAACCAGTTTTGGTGAAAATATTATAACATACAGGGCTCTCATCGCAAAACTTTTCAGACGATCATCTCTACGACGACAGCTCGAATGCTATCGTCCATATTTTACTTCATTTAACACAATCTATGTACATTGTGTCGTCTATCGCTTTTTCAAAACAGTTTGAAAACCATTTGGATATAAATTTACTTTTAAAGTAAACGAAATACATAATTTTTTCTACATTTTTAATTTTATTTCATAAATCGGAAATTTTTGCCCATTATATGTCGTATACCACCAGATCCCAATCAGAAAACCATTGCATATTTTAGACGGTGTATTGTGTGGTGTATATGCATAATGTCGGTTGATGCAGGTGCTAAACATAATGCCCAGCAAAAAAATGTTACATACTCTCAGGCGAATTGCAATGCATTGTGGGTGGTGCAAATTTGTTAATGTACGCGCCAGGCGGGATTCTTATTCCGATACCTACTGTTTTCTGAGAAAATCTGCTCGCCTGGTACTTTGACCAAAAAATTAGCAAGTTGATTTGACAACGTACATTTTTCGGATTTTTTTGGGTCCGAACTTTTTTGTATAGACATAAAAACTCCGTGTTTTAAATATATATATATATATATATATATATTTTTTTAAGTATATTTAGTATATTTCTAGTAAACATGATAATATACTAACGCATACATATTATAGATTAGAAGGTTTCTTTTGATTTTATTGGTAAATTTACTTTTATTTTATAAGCCAGAGATTGAAAGTGAAATATACATTTAATATGTTTCAATAAATATGCATTAACAGTATATATAGGCAATTTTTTATGGGTATAATTAAAAAAATATTGAAAAAAATTGCCCTTCCTCTTTTCTTTTTTTTATAACATTTTGACACTAACTCTCTTTGTTTTTGTTGCAAAAATTTTGTTTTAAAAATAAAGATAAAATTGTAATCTTAATTAGTAATTTTGTTTCTCCTGGTTTACAAACTCTTCAACGACACTCTTGATTGGTGGAGTATCACTTTCAATAACTATCGACGGTAAAGGCCTGTCGCATTGTTCGCTTTTACTGGTATCCTCAGTATGATTATTTTTGCCAATCGAGGACAATTGTTCAGAAATTTCTGCAGCATAATCTTGTTGTGGATGTACAGTTTTTGTTGTTGTTGTGGTAGTAATAGAGTGCACTGGTGTTTCATTGATAGTGGTTTCAACAAATCCAGAGCCAAATGGTGCCGAAAATTGTTGTTGAACTTGTTCTTGTTGATGTTCAATAACGTTGCCAGTTTCAGTGGCGGCTGAGGCTGCTGCTGTTGCAGCACCAATAATCGAGTTTTCTAAAAATTCTTCTAAAAGCTTCTTATCAGATTCAATGTAACCTGTGGTGCTTTTAATTAGTAATGGAGTAGTAGTGGTTGTTGTTGTTGTTGTCGTTTTGATTGTATTTCCATCCCTGAATGTAACAGTTAAATAAATTAGTATGGGTATTAAAGTGATGACATAAATAATAAAATTGTGAATACTTTATTACTAGAGTGAGTTGACATACTCGTAATCCCAAAATGCAAATTTGGCACTTAAATAGATGAGAGTTTTGTTTACCTTACAGAATATTAATATGGACTTTGAAATACCTCAAAAGAGGAAACGAAGATAATTCAATTGAATGAATGATATATCGAACACTAGCTCAGCAGAGTCGAAAAACATCGCCTGAAAGTTCGTTTCAAATATTATGCAGATTCTGAAACGCTATCGCCGAAACTTTTAATGTCACGTAGAGTAACCAAATAAGTTGCAATGTCGTTAAAGGCAACTTTTAAATTATGTCCCCAAAATAACCATTAAAGCAGTTTTACCTCAAACGATTAATATGGTCGAAATACTGTCGAATGCCATGAATTTATAAAGAACATTGTCAGGAAGCCATTCTTTTGAAAGTGATAAAAAAATATTCAGTCTAACTTCATCTCATCGACGACAGCTATTTGAAGGGGCAGAAAGAGGATCTCGTAAGGAGTATGCACCAAATGAATTATAAGTTATGTTCGAATTACTTTTCACCAAAATTAACTTGGTAGCCCAGAAGTGATTTGTATTACGTTTATCCATGTATCATAAAAAAAGGTATCAATGCACATATTAAAATATAACGTATAATATTCTTACTTATCCTGGCTTGTCTGCACTGTTATATCCACCGCTGGTTGTTCGCTGCCTTGATAAAACTCTGGTTCTATTTTTACAAGAAAAGAAAATTAATCACGTTTCAGTTAAAAAATGTACTTCTGATTTGTATTTTGTTGTTGTTGCGATATATCTATGAATGTAGGTTTAAGACAATATTGTAAATATGTAGATGCAAAAGATGCAGTTGCAAAAAAGTAATAAATACAAAAATAAAACATTACGTTACTAAGCACTAGCAGTTTAAGCAGACAGCATTAAACTTAAAAGAAAATTGTAGAAGAGATTTATAAAGCGCATGTCTATATGCATGCATCGCTTATTAGGCTTGGTATCAAAATAATATATTTAACTTAAAGTAATAGTGTATCAATTATGTCGTTTTCGTTTGGTAATCCGAAAGAGCTTTCCGATCCGGGATGTCAATCGAACAAGCATATATTTTTTATTTAAATTTGAAGAGCATTTGTGTATATTTCAACCGTCTCACTACCAATCTAATGACGATCAAGGGGATGGAAGAACAATAATATTAGCCATGGTAATATGTTTATATTATTGAATATTGAATTTGGTAATAATTTCCAGCAAATCTCGTCAAAATTGAAAAATTATCAAATGCATCACCAACAACATTGTCATTTATTGAATGTTTGGGTGCTTCTGGTTTTGATTCTGAACTAACCCCCCCCCCCCCCCCAGCGTAAGCCCAGCTTATTGCTGGATGCACTTTACGTGCAAATCAAATGCGAACCTTCCACATTATGGCATTATATGGGTTTTAATGGACGCCGCCATGAAATGTCATTTTTAATAAGCAAGAATTTGGGAACATTTGATGAATTTGAGCAGATTACACCTTACAATATGGGTGTGTAAAATAATTAAATTAATTCCTCATCAGTGGTTGGGATCGTCCCTTTCGGACGTTTACAAAAACCCGACGAAATGAATTAAATCGTCATTATCGTCATGACATACAAATTGCGTGTGTTCGTATAGATACGTACGTTGGTTTATATAAAACAGATAAATAAATATTAAGTGTAAACAGCCACGAAGGGAAGAGACCTACAGTTTTTAATGTCTTTCTCAAGTGGTTAGGCAGCAAATAAGTAAAGCAAAATAAAATGTGTTTAAGTGGCAACCCGGAATATATGTGTCATATATGTGTGTGTGCTTTGTTGCGAGTATTAACAAAGGACCACATCAAGGTCAAATGAATGCATTTTCTATCCCAGTATATAGAACTACGTTCTTAAGGTGGACTTAAAATTTTTGGGAGAACTATCAGCAAACGTGTTTTAAACACAAAGTGTAGGAGAGTTGTTGGTCCCGAGGTTAACTTATCAAAACGCCGGACCGCTTTAAGGTCTAGGGAAGTCTTAGATGAGTCTCGACTAAAAAAACCGTTAGTCTTTCCCAGGGTTTGCGTTAATGAAATCAATTTGCCTGGCCGGAAGCCACGACGGTACTTCCCGAAAAGTGTGTGGCAAAAGGATCTAACGTAAACTCTACTTTACTCTAAAATCGGTAAGAAAAACAAGCCAAGCAACTGTCAGCTAGCTTCAAGCCCAGAACACAGGATATTCGATTGTAGAAGCTAGTCACCGAAGTGCAGGTGTTTCATTTCATTTCATTTATTTGTTCAGAGAGAGCTTTGAGATAGGAGTCTCATTGATAGCTCTTAAAATATACAAAAATAAATCTTAACATATCTTATCCGTTAAAAAGAGAGAAGGTTAACAAGAGGTGTTCAAGTAGCATTTTTAGGAGGTGTAAATGAATATCGTATGTCGAGAGAGTGATAGGGCAAGAAGAGAGCCCGCGTCCAGCCAATATATATAGAAGAAATCCACCTCCCACTTTAGAAGAGGTCAAAGAAAGTCTCAGTTCATAGTAATAAAGCTCACTTTGCTGAACCTTGCAGGGGCAATTCGATAATGTCACTGCAGTGAAGTCATATGATCCCTCAACAGCGATAAAGAAAGCAAAAGAACATATACTACGTTTTGGACTATCAAACATGTTGCAGAACAAAATGCGTTGTATTAAAAATAAAAATAAATACCTGTTCAACAAAGCTTTATAGAAATTAATAATGTCAGCTGAAAACCATGCAGAAAAATAAAATAAAAAGATTAATTGCAAGCAGAACTTTTTGTTGCCTTCGCTGGTTATATGTGCGCAAAAAAATTAGTAAGTAAATTTAGAACGTTTTAATATTTCATATTAGTGTTAACGATTCAATTTATATGTATATAAATATGCATACAACTTAATAATTTATTTGTGCTACTGTATGCATAATTTGACTTTTTTTTTTTTTTTGTTATTTAATAATTTCTACCTGTATGCTCTTCATCCTCACTCAATTCCACACCCGGCTCGTGTAATGCTATATCAGAATCCGACGATGAGCCGTATGTTTTGTTAAAATTGTTCTCCAATGATTTGGTACTACTGGTCTTAGATTTGGTTAATGTATTATAAAATGGGGAGTCATGACCATCCCCACCACCTGTAGTGCCAGCAGCGGCATACGTGCCGCCGCCCGTACCCATATCTTTAGACGACATCTCACTACTTGGATGATTTCGATCAATATCCATCGTCGTGATGACAGAAGAATGCACTTTTTCTACTGCACCAGCATCGTTTAATTGATGTGACTCGGTCACAACTATGACGCTCTCGGAACCATCTGAGTTGCGTGTTGTGCGAGTGGTTTTGTTAATGAGCTTCTGTTGTTCCCTCACAGTGGATGGCGGAGGAATAACATTCGTTGTGTAGGTCGTTGTTGTTGTTGCTGTTGTCGCCGATTTTGAAGATTTTGGCACAAAAATAATTGGATCGTCGTCATAAATTATATCATCAGAGCCACCGATGTCAGAGGTCAACGACACAATTTCAGCATCATGAGACAAACTGGGAGCGTTATCCGATTCAATAACATCAGCTAAATTGGAGCTCGATATTTCCATGAAATTATCATCGTCGTCGGGATTATCCAATGAGGTAACTTCATTAACTTTATCTAAACCAAACTGACGTTGTTGTTTCGTTGCAGTATCGATATTCGTCTCATCTACGAGTGTATAATCATTGTAGGACTTGTTTAGATTCGGGAATGATTTTTGTGTACCATTAAACATGTCATTGCCATTTAATACTGCATCAGGTTTAATATTGTATAAAATTTCATCTTCAAGTATATTTGTATGTTGCTGCGGTTTGTTATGTTGATAATGCTGGGTTCTGATTGTGGCAACCACCTTCGGTGGCGGGTCTGTAACGGGTATTTTTGATGCAGATGATTCTAGATCTTGAAAAATAACAGCTAAATTTTCATTTTCGTTCCAAATTACGTTTTCGGCTGGTGAGCCAGAATAAAGAGTTTTTTTTTTTTTTTTTCAATTAAAGGTATTTTTTTCTCTGTGAGTTTTGAGTAACAACTTTCGGTATTGGTTAGGGCTCATGACATGAGAATTTTCAAAAACAAATTAATGATAAATATAAGGGCCTAACAAGAGTAAATTTTGTTACTGAGATGCAGAGAACTCAAGTCAAGCAGTGTCAATCAATAGACATGTTGCATTTGTCATTGTTTTAAGGCACTAAGAATGGTAAGTGAATAGTTGAACAACCGATGCAATGCCAATGAGGACGTTTTTCGTCCATAAAATTCGGACATTAATCAAGAGAACATTTGATTTAAAAAATTAGAATATGATGACCCCGATGTAGTAAATATGAGATACTGCAATGGCCCAACCTGTAAAATATTTCTTAGCAATATAAATTAATTTCTAATTGGACTCACTGATTAAGGCTTGTTGGTTTACTATGGAAAGTTATAAGAAGTAATGAAATCATTTTTTTTTATTAAAAAAATTATGACAACTGGTTGTAGTTGTAGCTATTTGAAGACAAAAGCTCTAACAATTTTTTACATGTTGAAAACATTCACGACTGAAATTACCCTGCATTCAATTGTACACTAATGTATATTAAACACACATTTACGTTGTGTGTATTTTATACAATAAAAATTTAATAAATTAATAAATTTTGCAAACAAACTCTCAAAATAAAACAAACGTTGATTTATATGTATAAATGTCAGTAACAAACCAAAAACGCAAAACGTCAGTATTAAGTAGTTATGTATTGTTAGTTATCAAAACTTTAGTAAGATTGTGAACATGTTTTTTTATATTTAAGTGAAACAGAAAGAGAAACAGGTAAGACATTGACAGAATAAGAGACAAAATAGTATACTATGTGAATTTGAGAAAACATAGTGCTTACTATATAACACAGCATTCCGAAGAAAAATATAAAAGAAAACAAAATGAAATTACATGAAAAAGAAAACCACAAGTGTGGTGAAAACTGATTTAGACATGCTGTCACATTCCTTCTCGTTCTTCATCGGTGCACGATGAGGTGAGGATTGGTAAGTTAATTACCACTGCGAGTTGCTAGCTCGGAATAAATGCATCTTATACGAGCTCATATATTAGAGGTGAGAAAAATCAAGGATGGGGGGCTTAAAGTTACTCTACTTTAATCGCTTACTTTCTGTGTCGGGGTTTTGTTGTAATACTTCGTTGTCCTTTGATTTAATCAAAACAGTTTTATAGCCAACTACGCTATTCAATTCAATTGGACTTGGTGGCGGAGTAGAGCACTTAAAATTGGATCCTATTCGGTCGATAACTTCGATAGTACTGTTGCCATCACGTTCGGGAGAGGGTGTAATTGAGGTTAGTTCTGGAAACTCTTCAAATTTAATGGGAAAAATTTGTGTAAATTTGTTTGAAAATGTATATATTTTTAACTTAAACTCACCTTGGTTATAATCTTCATTACCACTATCATGTTTGCCATTCAACTTGGTGTTCGCGTCCGACTTCTCTTCGACGACAACGGGTTTCTCTTCTATTTGTAGGGATTCTACGGAGGCAGGTGAGGGAGCCATCATATCATCAGCATCAAGAAGATTCAACTGTTTACCTTTCACCTGAACTAATGATGTGTCGCTAGAAGATGGGCCCAGCTCATCTTTCAGTGTATCAAAACCGGACTGATCGAGTTGCATTTTGGCAACTGCTTTCTCCATATAATCTGTTACCAACTCCAGGTTGAAAATACATTTTTCTACAATATCGCTGCGGTTTATTTTATGCAGTGCCTGTTCGAGAGTATTGCCATTGGCATTGGACCCAGCTTGGCGCAGCCACAGCCTTAACATAACCATGGCTTGTTGTGAAGCTGGCTTTCCAGTGTATTCTGACCTGATTAGCTCAATATCATTTTCAGGGACTTGCAATTCTTCGGCTAAACTAACCCAGTCATTTTCGAGCAAGTTGCATATGTCTGATAGTCGAATATCGGCTTTGTGGATCTCTTCTGCTTGCCGGTATCCAAAATTCAACATATCACGATAGTTCAGACTGTGATCCAAACTTTTTTGACTTCCTGTCCTATTATCTTCAATTATTTCGCGTCCAGTCAAAGTAACGTTCAAAGTGCAAATGGGTGTTTGTGGTGCTTCTCCTTTACCGATTTTGGGCTCACTCATGAAGCTCATGCGTCCGAATGGTTCTTCTTGATCTTTCACTCGCACAAGGAATGACAAACGATTTTCACGGAACGCATGGAACTTCATGTTAAGTTGTTCCCCAGACTTTAATACCGGAATCAAGTTTCCTGCAAACTCCAGATAGATATCTTGAGCTTCTGGTATTTCGACGTCGCGGCTTTTTGCTACTTCTGTGAAATATTCCTGATGCTCTAGCGTTTTGTCTTCTTTATCGTCCGTCATACAAAAAACGCTCAGTTTTGCTTCCGTGTTACTTATACGTTTAGCAAATACCACGAATTTCACCATGAACGGCACCTGCGCCATATATGAGTACAATTCGGTTGCCATTCGACTTGCGTCGGATACATTTCGACAATCCATTAGCCAAAATCGTGCCGATACAGTTGTTGTAAAGGAAACGCTATCTTTAACAAATGCCAGCGGTGTGGAGCCAGTTACATCTTCCCAGACAGCGCGATTCTGTCCGCCTGTTATGGAACATAGTAAACGCAAAGTGGGCGCATTGCCAGAGTATTGATTAACCATGCCTTGAGTGTAGGCTTTTGGTGCTGGGATACTCAGTGTTATAGCCTTATGGAATTTACGTCGACGCGGTTCAACGGTGACTACTGGCGACACAGCCACACCTTGACCGAGTAATTTGCAGCAGCCATTCAAATCGACTGGCTGAGCCTGCAGGCCGACACGTATTTTTTTTGTGAGCGCATTTGGCGGGAATATTGCTTGCACTTGAGGCACAGCCGTCGATGACACAGTGCCACCATCGGGTCCGATTGCATGCACTTCCTGCCGAATGCGCGACACAACCGCAAAGAAATGTGGGAAGTTGCGTGTAATAATGCGTACAATGCGAGACGTGTGTAGGTCCTCCAAGTGGCTGAGTTCGTTCGATTCGAATGTCTCATTGAGAACGTCGCGAACGGCCTCCTCGCTATCGTAGAGTGTATGCTCGCGCCAGGTTTCGCCGTTGTCCGATCGAAGAATTATTATTTCACGTTCTTTGTCACGTAATGAACCAAAGTGTGGTACTTCCAATATGACTGGCCTATAAAATGTAGATAAAGGAATGTTTTTTTTATTAAATATTACGTTCTGTGAAAAAAAACAACACAACACACCCTAAAAATTTAGCCTCGACTGGGGATAGCTCCATAACACGACTGACTAATGCTTCGCCTTCCATTAGGGGAGGCGGATTAGGTACGCGTTGTGGTTTGACGTAGCGGCAGGTGATTCGTGTTGGTTGCGCACATGATTTCGGCGGAACGATAACTCGAACTCCACTGTGACGGCAACCACGCATTGCTCCGCCCCGAGCATCAACCAGAAATGACACCAAGAAGCTACAATTAAAAACGAAAAAATATTATTGTCTTTTTTTTAAACGTTTTTATGAAATTAATGTATTAAAATGAGTGCGAAAATATGAATATATACATTACATTAGTTAACTATGCGAATATACGCATACATACATATACATATGTATAGTGTTGAGACAAAAGAAAACTTTACTCTCTTGTTAAAATTAACATTTAATAGATAACATAGAAATAGAGAAGCTCTGAGCTACAAAATATATACTCCAACTATAAAGACGTTATGTGCACGCCTTAGACCATTCGTCAAAACACATTGATTAAGTTCAACTAGTTTAAGTTTACGCCGAACTTCCACTTCACTTTATACATCGCCTTAAAAAAAAACTTCGAACATGTTCTAAACGCAAATTTCATAAGCAATTTCTTCGAAGACTAAATCAGCCGTTTATTATTATATTCCGTTTTCATTCTGCAAGTCATCAGCGTTTTATAAATTGTTCTGCTGAATAACACATGATTTTCGAACAGAATTCTTGCAGTTTGCATTTAGAACAATAAAAACGGCCTCTGGTTCAATATGTTCAAAAGGTTTTTTTTTTCGAAAAAAGGAAACGTCAAAAAAATATGACTAGTGCAAATGTTAAAAAACAAGAAAACCAAATAGAAAATAAATTAGAAATTTAAAATATTAGTTAAAATGATAATACTTATACTTTATACCTTTCCCTGCACATAGGATGAGTTATCATGCGTCCGCCGAAACTTTCTAGACAACACTGTAGGTCATTTAGTATATAAAAAGAGTCAACCTCCTGCTTCCGTCTGGATATGTACGATCAGTAGGTATTTTATTTTATCAAATTTGTTATTATATTTTGACGGTAAATTCAATTTCGAAGAACGTTTGCATGCAATAGTTTATTTATATATACAAACACAATTAGATCAGTAATAAATAAAAATATTAATAAATTATCATTTTTTGCCGTTACTTTTTTTATTTATAAATTTTTAATGTTGTAAGTTTTAAAATTAAATTTATTCAAATTAAATTATTTCAGACTTGTTAGCTCAAAATAGTAACAGTATACTTCTTTTTTTTTTTAAAAAAAAAGTTAAAATTGATTATTATTAATTAAAATAAGAAATGTTATTTCGTTATTCGTTATTTTTTTAATTTGGGAATTGTACGATTAGGTTCGGTATGCGGTATGCCTAGTGTTGTTATTTTGGCCGTACATAAACTTTCAAGTGTGAGTGTGGAGAACGGAAAAAATAGTCCCACTTAATGTGGACTTATAGCAAATTTAACTGAATTGGCTGACTTTGTTGCGTCAAAATCAAAAAAAGCTTTTAACTTAAAACATACCGTACATTTATAATCCATCCACATTATCCCCATCCGATGAGCATAGCATAACATTTAATACCCTTTTCGCACTGCATTTACATCTGAGGCAAAAACTCCTGAAATCTCCATAGAAATCAGAAGGTTTCTAATACATTTTTCAAATTTCCAAACCTCGTTGTTGTATAAGATGAAACCTCCTCAGAATCTGGTTTCAATGACGGTTGTCGAAGCAAACGCACATTTCAACACATTCTACAAGTTCCACAAAGCTCCACAAAGTTCCACAGATTTTCAACTGTGTAACAAGTCAACTGCAAGTCACCGACGATTCAGCTTACCGATTTCTTGAACGATGATCACGCGAATTATATAGACATTGTTAGCTTATAGTGGACTTGCATTGCACTTGCAACTTGAACGCAATCATTTTTTATTCGCTTTTAGTTTTCCATGGCTGACTGAAACGTCAAACAAAACCCAGGTAGTTTCAAAATCTTTTTGTGGAATTTTATTGTCAGATTTCATTGCAGTGTGAATAGGGTATAAACATCATAATGATACCAAGTATGTATGCGTTTGGGGGATTCAGTGGGCTGACATGACCGCAGAATAGAAATCGCCACTTCTAAGAACTAGTCAATCACTTAGAAGAAACCACGCCAGCCTCCTAAATTGCACTTAATGAAGAATTATCCGAAAATTGGAGGCCTAGCGAAGCTTTTGAAGGAGGAATCGGCGAAATTTTTTTCAATATGCCCACTGCCACGCCCACAATTTAGAAAAAAACATTTTAAAGCTAAAGTTAGGAAGATAAAGTATTACAACCTTCATAAATATATGGGCACTGCCCTCCTTTATGAGTTTGTCATAAAAAGTTTTTTGCCACTCCTACTTTTTGTGGGCGTTTTTCACTAAAATGCTGTTTTCTTCGAAAATGTTCATAGAAACCGAAAAAAAAGTTTAGCAAGATATTTAACCATTTTTTGTTTGGTACATATAGGAATATGGATAGGGTATCATACTGTTCGCCCCAAGCAGGCTGTAGCCTTTCCTTATGTTTTTATACTTGGCTTGTTTTCCAATTTGAAGTTTCGAAGTATACACATAGAGCCCCAATTTTCACGATCTTAAAAATTTGCCAAGTATAAAAATATGAATAGTATTTGTGAAATTTTTAATAATTGTCAGTGATCAGTGATTCAGTGAGTTAATATTTTTGGGGCCTTATAAACCAGGAGCTGCTCATGTTAAATAGTTGAAATTTGGTATGGAGTATGCTACTGTGTGTTCCAATAAATCCTAAATGTTATGTCTCTAGCCAAGTTAGAGGGGTCAAAATGGCATGAGTTGGTTCGTGTAGATAATGGTGTAGTGCCAAACTTGCTTAAGAACTTGGTTGGGAACTTGGCTGAGCCCCTTAATAAAAGGATTCTGTGGCATTCCCATGCAAGTTATAAGTCGTCGAAGTGAAGATTTACGATTTGGAGGTAGAACTATTTTAAATCCTCTAACTTTCGAAATATTATAGATGTGAAAAACATTAGTTAACATTTTTGAGAGATTCTTTAATAGTGTTAAAAAATTGTTGAATACAGTTTTCATTTCAGTCAGGAAGCGAAAAAATTGTTCGACAACCGAAAATTAAAAATATGTCTCTTATCACAATTTTTATTATTTTAACATTTTTTTTTACATAATCCAAGGGAAATTGATCAGAAATAAAAGTTTTTGTAAAACCAAAACAAACAATGGGATAAGCTTTAATTTTTTTATATAATATATATATAATATAGGCGTACTATAATTAAATGAAAACTACATAAATGTAAATTGTAAGTATTATGAATGAATGTATTATTTCCATCACGAAGGTATAAGCAAAATTGCAATTTTTCCTCTGATGTGGTACATTATATTCTAAGCCTCTGACCGACACCATTTTGCGCAAAAAATAAAAATGAATAATATAATAGTATACACAAAAATGGTTAGAACTGGACATATTATTTAAATTTAAAAACAAAATTACTTACCCAAGATGAACAGGGGGTCGAATAATTGTAACATTATCAATTGATTTAATTGGATATGCATTCATTTGGCCCATGTTTTGATTAACATATTTGCTCGACATTGTTTCGTTGACATCTGAAAATAAAAACATTACAAAATCAAAATGCGTTAATAATAATTTCAAATTGCAAAAAAATTATATTCGTATGTCTAAATTATTATCTAAGCGATTAATTGCAATAGCATGATTGTCTCCGCTACACTGGAGATTCTTTTTTATCTGACACCCTCTATACTTTCAGCAGACAAACGACTGCCAGCCAATAACCATTCTGAATTTTGGGAGGAGGACGCATTCATGGAAGACAAATCGATCAAAAATTAACTATGCGTAGTTTGGAGGTATCTTCGCTGACATTACATTAGTTAATTAATAGAATAGAAAATAAAAGAAAAGAAAAAAAATGTTAAGATACAATCAGTTGTCTAAAGACAAGTGTGGAAGGTACCATCCTATAAATATTTCACAGGGAACTACAGGGCTGATAAACTAGCCAAATAAAATAGATAATCTATATATATAAAAATGAATTCCTATTTCCCTTGGTCACGACAACACGGGTGTTCTTTTGAAAGAAAAAAATAAGAGTTGCTCGAAATATTACAAAATTTAAGAATATCTAACGACCATTTTATCTTTTATCAGCCATGTAACCTTAGCGCTTTTGACAATATAAACTTTTCGAATGTAACCTTACGGCGATTGATAATTTTTTATTAAATGGCGTTGAAATTCATAAAAATATCCCTTGGGGTAAGGCGGTCTAAAACTCGAGAATAGCTTGACCGATTGAGTCCAATCTCGGACAATATACTTCTGTATAGGTGACGCTATCACCGTGATATTAAAATTTTTCGTATTTATAGTACCATTCGGCTAAAATTCACAAAATAAAATTTCTTAAATAAAAATATGTTTTCTGATTAAATTATGACCCGTTAAGTGGCGGTAGGGTCGAGATATTTACGAAAGAATACGACCACTGATTCTATGAATTATTATTGGCGTTGTATTTTTGAATTTACGTATGTTTGTCGGTTTCGTAGTTGACATTTTGACATTAGAATTGATTGAATGAAAATTAATTAATTTATCAAAACGACTTCGGCTCAGTGATACTCATGTTACCCAACCTGAACAAAACTTATTTCATTGTAATAAATTAATTATCGTACTAAAAATGTTTTGTTTCAATTCAAACTACGAATTTAAGGGAGATCTCATTTGGATTACTTCGAAGAAATGATTAACAGACAACAAACAGCCTTAACAACTGGAGAGAGACGAAACTTTACCCGAGCGTTGCAGGGGACGAAAAGGTAGTTTAGATATATAACTTGCTTCTTGTAAAATAATGTAACTAACTTGTCTGCCAGTGAATAAACATTTTTGGATGACAGACGAAATCACATGTCAAGCCAGCCCAATGCCAGACCTAAAAAGCTCCAAAAACCTTATATCTCTTAGCGGTCTGAACACTGGTACTACAATAGGTGTTACTACTGAAATAAAATACAGCGAAGTGTTTTTAATATGCATGGAATTAGCTTTATTTGAAACCTAACTTTGTGGCATTAATGTTTGATTGAATACGATTTTGTGCTACGTGGTGTAATCTGGAAGTCAAATTTTCAAACACCCTTCGCAGTTAATCAGGCTATATTTCGGAATAACGCGTAGAATGTTGATTTCCAAGTAGTTTATTATTTCTATTGGTGCAGACATGCAGCATACATACTCCCAGAGAAAGTAATCGAATGGCGACATATCGCACAATTGGGGTTACCAGTTAACCATACGGATGTAATGGAGTTTCAACAATGGCTTTATTGTGTATTATCATCGCTCCAAATGCAGCAATGCTATTTCTTGACACAGCCCTTTATTTAAAAAAAAAGTATCTCATGTAGTGAGAAAGTTTATTTCTTATAAAGTAGGAAAGATATAATAGTATTCACGATGGCGTAGCACACTATCTACGGCACACACTTTTAATTTTTTTTTAAAGTAAAACTTTATTTATCGTACTTATTTTTTAAAATCTCAGTTTTTTAATGGCTAGTTCCTTAATTCACATCACAGCTATTGAAGTTGAACGTAAACACATGATTGTGTAGGCCGGTTCTTAATCTTTATGCTTTATTCATACATTTTTCGGTCTGACACGTCATCTGCCCGAGGGGCAGAATGCAAACTCTTGATTCCATGCGATTTTAATACAAAAAGTTTTTAAGGCATTTATTTATTCATTACTAATAATAAGTCATAATAGATTCATTGAAGGAATTATTTTTCAAAGGGGTTCTACTCAGCTTTGAGCCCTCAATTTGAGTACTTTGACCAACACATTTTTATAAACTTCTGTTATAAGCGATCTACGAATTTCGTTTTCTATTATGGCCTTATTGTGTCTGTAACCACACTCTCACCCCATAGACATAGTAGTCACGCAAAAATTCTTATAGTCGTCACCACACAAGCCCACCCATTTTTAATTGCCTACGAAATTATGTTCAATATTTAACTTTATTTCTCGAATAGAGCACCATTTTCATATCCACGAGATTTATCTAAAAAATCAACCCAATTCACCATTCACTGGACGTTACAAACTATCTTTACCAATAATAATAAAAAAAAACACTAACATAACAAAAATAATAATATTTTGTTATTACTCACTTTTACGATTGCTGCCATCGATTTGATCATCATCTGTAGTGTCATAGTTGTTTTGGTCGCTCTCATTTATCATGGTTTTTAAATCGTCTGTTGCCATATATTTATATTGATGCTGGTCCAAGTGATCTTCACCACCTTCGTCTTCAGAATCAGACATAAAAGCTTCATGCATAGACTCTGGCGCAACCACTTTGTACTTCTCCTCCAGGACTCCAGTAACAGTATTTGTAACACTTTTCTCGGTAACAATTTTCAAAGTCTCAACCGCAGTCACATAACCAAGTTTATTAGCAATGCTCAAGGCCGTTTGTCCATGCTAACACATGAGTCAGGGATTTACAAACAAACAAAAATCAACAAATTAATTAACTTTCTTAGTTCACTTCTGTCAATAATTCAAATTTAGTCTAGATTACATCAATAAATATGAGCAAATGAGCTGGAAAACTTAGCTACTTAGCGCTAAAAATATTGAAACAAATGAATTCCATACACCGCCGCACACAGATGCTATTCGGTTCTAAGTATTTTATTCCAAAAGTTTTTTTTCTTTTTGTGTGAAAAATCAGTTCTCGAAAATTTTCTGAAAAACCAACAACGGTCTCGCTTTACGTTTCTATATATATTTTATTTATAATGATGTGCACTTTTCAATTTCGCTTGATATTTTTAGATTTATTTTCATTTTTCGATTTGTGCTGAGAAATAGGAAAAAAATAACAGAAAACAAAAAGCGTTTATGGCTTTCAGTGGAACTTAGAAATTGGGAACAGGGGAATATTTGTGATCACGGCGGATTGAGTGGTATTTGCGAAAACGAAAATAGAACCCGGACTTTCCCCTCCATACAGCGGTTTTAATGGGCATAAATTAAAGGAAGAGAGCACAAACAAAATTTACAAATGCTTTTCGTTTTCCGATAAATAAGATCAATGCGGAGAATATTGGGGGTGGAAAAAAATGCGTCATTGCATCGCAGCATCGTTGCGATCAGATAGATAGTTCTTATGGGGCATATATGTTCATTTGATTGAGTTTAGGGGAAAGTATGCAGCTAAAAGAAAAGAAAGTAGTCAGATCGGAAATACAGTTTGATTTTAAACACTGTTTTGGTGTCTATATTGTTCGATATAGTCAAAGTTTGCGCTGTTTTTTTTTTGTGTAAAATTTTAGTAAGGTAAATTAATGTTAATCTGAACGAAATAACTTTACTTTGAACAAGTAATTATTAAATAAATACGTTAAATGAAAAATAATGCGGTGATAAGTAGCACTAGGTATACAATGTTAGGGATTCAGGCAGCAACCTTACGCCCGGGGCAAATGTCGATCCTGAATGCCCAATGAAAAGAAGCTGCGAAGAAAATATTCGACGTTGGACACCTTAGCACTTCTGTAGTAGTGAAAGTCTAGAAAGAGCACTTGAAAAGAGCAAACTAGAAAGAGCAAACGCTAACACCTGCGGTCCCAGTATCGCGACATCAACAAAGAAATAACCGAAACCGCTGTAGATACCAGCCACCCCATAGAAAGAGCCCGTAGTATGATAATGTTTGTGTACATCGAAAAAAGGTGATCGATGATGTAAAAATAAAACCGCTACAGCGGGCGAAAGGAAGGAAGAAGATTCCGGCAAAAAATAAAGAGAACCTACTTGGTCTCCTAGCTAGCTGAAGGAGATCGAAACAAGATGCGGATGTTTTATTACCAAGCAAAAGGCTGATGGATTTATGGCCGAAACGCAGGCACTTCAAAGGTAATCTGCTAAACAGTCATCATGTCTTGAAGATGAAAGGACAAGAAGAGAACCTACGTCCAGAAAACTTCAGTCATCCATTATCGAATAAGTTGTCTTAGCTATTAAAAAGCCGCCTAAATTCGTGATAGCGATGATATATAAAAAAATGTTCTCCAAAAAACAACTATGTACAACAGTGAACCATGATTGGCAATGCGCGATACGCATGATACAACTATTTACAATATTCATAATATTAAAATGAATTTGTTTTAAAAGTCTTCAAATAACACGAACCGATGCACAACGTGAAAAAGAACCCACAAAAATGAGCACAATGAATACTGCGCTTCAGCTAATTGAAAAACCTATCGTCGGTTGAGAATTATAAGGTCGTTGGTAAACGGAACTTCCTATGTCCAAAATTGAAAATTAAATTATGTGTTCTATGTCCAGTTGTACGTATTAAAGTTATATTGTAATGCATTCATAGTATAATTTATAAGATGTAGAACAATATATCAATAAAATTTGAATAATTTTTACAATATTATGAATATTTTTACATACCAAGAGTTCAACTCACAAAAAATTTCGTTTTTATCAAACACCATAGATATAAAATGGTAAATTAAATCTTCTAAAGCAAAATTGAGAAGATATTTTCTTTAAACATAAAAACTTGGAATTCATTAAATATATTCAAAAATTTCCAGACTAGAGAAAAATGTCAGGATATTGAATTGATCTTTGTCCATTTTTGATGAATTTTTATTGATAAATATAATAAATAAACCATATCACTTGGAGGTGTGTGAACTTCCTGGTACTCAAAATCGATAATCTAAATATAAAGCGAATAAAACATGTAATAATTAGAGTAGAAGATCGAATAAACGAACTATTCTGAACGATGAACTTCTCAGCAAGATGAAGGATATTTTGCAACAAAGCAACACCAAAAACGTGTAGGTGCAAAGATTGCATTAAGAAACTTCGAATTTGCTCATATTCATTTTTTTTGCTTCATTTAATACTTACGTTTGTCAGTGCATTGGGATTAGCCTTATGGGTAAGCAATAAGTTGATCACTAATGTATGTCCCTGTTGGGCAGCTTGATGCAGCGGCGTATATCCAATATTTGTACTTAGTTCAATATTTGCATCATTTTCCAACAAGAATTTAACCATCGTAATTTGACCAAAGTGTGCGGCTACGTGCAACGGGGAATATCCTGCTTTGGTGCGTTCTGATATCTGTGCTCCATTATCGAGTAATATGCGGGCCACCTCAGCTTTATCCTCTTGGGCACACAAATGCATCGGCGATAGACCATTTTTAGCGGAAATATTTGCATCGGCACCGTGCTCCAACAATAGGTTTACCATATCAACATGACCCTCCTGCGAAGCTAAATGCAGGGGAGCGAATCCAGACTTGCTCTTGGCATTTGGGTCAGCACCGAATTGTAGTAGATTGGTTGCGATATCCATTTGATTCTTTTTAGCAGCTATATGAAGGGCGGTGTGGCCGTTCTTTGCGTTCGTATGAGGCGATGCGCCTTTCTCAAGTAGAAGTAGCGCAATATTTTGGTGATCGTAGTGACTGGCAACATGTATGGGAGTAACTCCGTTTTTTCCCTGGCAATCGACGTTAGCGCCTTTTTGTAGCAGAAGTTGCGCTACCTGTACTTTTCCGTATTTAGCTGCCAAATGGAGTGGCGAAAAGCTTTTCTTAGTGACAGCGTCCAGCGATGCATTGTTTTCAATCAGAAGAGCAGCGACCTCTTCTTGGCCCTCCTTGGCGGCAATATGCAGCGGAGTGTAGGCGTCCTTGGTTGTTGAATCGACATTGGCCCCATGTTGCAGAATAAGCATGATTATGTCAATGTTGCCAAGCCGTGATGCAACATGTAGCGGGGTTTGTCCCTCACGGGCTTTAGCATCTACTTGGGCGCCATTTCTTAGAAGAATTCGAATAATGTCAGTTTGATTAGCTCGAGCGGCCAGATGTAATGGGGTTTCTCCTCTGACTGTTGGTGCATCTGGATTAGCATCGTGTTGCAGCAGATATATAACAATGTTCATGCAACCCATAAAACTTGCAACGTGAAGCGGTGTAAGTCCACTCTCAGTCGTTGCACTTATACTAGCATTATGTTTTAACAAAAGTTCAACTACTTTGATGCGATTCTTTTTGCAGGCGATATGTAATGGTGTAAAACCGTTTAGAGCGCGTGCATTTGGGTCAGCATTGTGATCAAGAAGAAGTTTAGCTACCTTAACGTGACCACAATGAGCCGAAACATGGAGGGCCGTTAGATAATCTACGGTCACCTCATCAACAGGTGCCTTGTTCATAAGCAAAATTCGAGCTGCTTCATCGTGTTCTCCCTGAGCTGCCATATGTAGCGGTGCAAGACCATTTTTTGTTTTCGACAAGATAGGAGCATTATTTTCGAGTAGAAGTTCAATTACCTCTTTGTGACCCGAACGAGCTGCGCAATGAAGAGGTGTGAGGCCGTCGCGTGTAGTCGCGTCAATACGAGCATTCTTCGACAAAAGAAGTTCTAATATATTTGTTTTTCCCCATTTGCATGCCACATGAAGTGGTGTGATGTTATGTTTTGCGATATAGTTAACATCAGCCCCCCGTTCAATGAGAAGCTTCGCTATATCTACATTTCCATAGTGAGCGGCAATGTGTAATGGTGTAAAGCCGCTTTTTGAAACAATATCAGGATTATGTTCATTTTCCAGCAATAGTGTAGCCGCTTTGACATCGTCTTTTTTGGCAGCAATGTGAAGTGCGGGAAGTCGCACCTTACCACGTGAATCACTTTCCAGCAATACAGCTACAACTTTATCGTGACCCTGTTGCATGGCTACGGCAAGTGGTGTAAATCCATCCTAAATAAATGTTTTTTTTCTTGTCACTACTACATCCGAAGCTAAAATTGAACAATTTTGAACTATACCTCTGTAGCCAATGATGGATTGGCACCTTTGGCCAATAAATACCGGACACAGGCATCGTGATTTTCTTGAGCTGCCATATATAGTGGCGTGAATCCATTTAATGATTGCACATTAACGTTAGCATTGTATTGGATCAGCAGTTTAATTACTTCTTTTTGTCCTGCTAGTGAGGCGATATGAAGGGCTGTGTTGCCCTTCTTTGTGGCATTGTCAACATTTGCACCACGGCGCAGAAGTTCGCTAACGATGTCAATGTATCCATCTTTTGCCGCTAGATGAAGTGCGTTAAGACCATTCTGTACGGGACACAATGTTTGTCTTTTACACATAATGTAATTTAATAAATAGCTAGCGCTGGCTGGAACTTAAGGCGCCACTAAGTTATATGAAATTAGTAAAGCAATACACTTACCGCATTACACGTGTTAATATCTGTCACTTGTCCGGATTCTAGAAATTCAATAACTTTACCTATTTCGCCGCTGCGACCTGCCCTAAGGAATGATATGGTGGCGTCAATCTAAAAATTAAAACATCAACAAAATAATCGGTTATTAATTATCACTATAAACCAAATATAATTAAATAAACACAGTCAAAAAGGAAATAATTCTCTAAAAAATAGTTATGAAATATGTTTCCAAAAATATATATAAGAGGTATGGTGCAGGGACATACAGAGTCCACAACTTCTTCTTTCCTTTTATCGTCGGGGTTATGATCAGAATTATAGGGATCATAACCCTTCCACTTCTCTACTGGTCCGGCTGTGGGATTCGCTGGTTGGATATAATTGATAAATATTTGTAAAACTTCTAAGTTTCCTCAAACTTTGGAACTTCTAATTTGAGAGGATTTGGGATATGTGTAGTTCGTCGGTGGATATACAGAGAAAATCATTGCTTTCTTTTTTGGATTAACCCCAGCTGTTAATATTCGACCTCAAAACACAAACTTAATGCAATAAAAAATTGTCAGATGCCTGATCTACGGTCCTTGATTAGATCAGATTAGATTTTTATTAAATGGACAAGTGTTTTAAAGGATAAGGTGGTTGGGTGTTGTATGACAATGACAATGATTGGCATCGACTTGATGGTGCCCCGCTGTTGAAACTCGTTCATACACATCAATTTTTACCTCCCCATGGTAACCACCGGATACTGGTCTCCCCACCCGGACTTGACTTGCTAAACTTATAAGCGCGAGTGTTGAACATGAAGAAAATAGCAACACCATAATGCTCTGTCGGAATGACTGCCTGGTCCTCCAAGCTTGGGAGTGAAATGAACCACGGAAAAAGAACACTGTTACGAAGCAACCAAAAGCCTCGGATAAGGACGGATTTACTGATTTTTACCCTGAAAAACGAAAAAAGGACAAAGATGTTCGGATCTGAACGTGGAATGTTCGAACCCTTAACAGGCCGCCTGCAGCCGAACAATTAGCGAAGGCCCTAGACTGCTACAAAGCAAATATAACCGCAATCCAGGAAGTGCGGTGGGATGTTCCGGGCAAAAGAAGGATGAAAACCTGTGACATTTACTACAGTTATTGCTATAGGGAACAAAAGCAGCATCTATTTGGATGCGGATTTGTTATAAGCGGCAGACTTAGGCAAGAAGTCTTGAGTTTTCGCCACGTTAGTGAGCGCCTTACAACAATCCGCATCAAGGCTAAATTCGTCAACATCAGCCTAAGCCTAAGAGTGTTTCTACGAGCTCCTCGACAAAACATATGAGCAATGTCCTAAGTATGACATTAAGACTGTCTTAGGTGATTTTAACGCCAAAATAGGAAAGGAGGACATCTTTGGCAGCACAGTCGGGAAGCACAGCCTTCACGACACCACGTCTGGGAAAGAACTTAGGCTAATTGACTTTGCTGCGGGACGTAATGTTACTATAGCTAGCACACGGTTTCCTCACCTCAATATCCACAAAGGAACATGGTGGTCGCTAGATCATCAAACCGTCAATCATGGGCGTATGCAAATACGAAATGTTTTTGTGTTCGTACAAACTTTTATTTTTGTTAAGGAAAGATTATAAAGTTTCCAAAATTGTTGTTTGTCTTTCTCATATCAGTATTGTCAGTGGGACTGTACAATAGTTTTAATAAATAAAAGTCAAGTTTTTTATGTTTTTTCTTAATGTATTTAATCAAACTTTTAAGTACAACTTTTGCATACGTCCGACCGCTTAAAACTAATTTGTTTGTATGTATTTTCCTCTACCTACCGACCGACCGGTGGTCTTTTTTTTGTGTTTATTGTTTTTGTTACATGTTTCGATTGTTATATTTGTTTGCTTCTGTCTTTTGGCGGTCACAGAACCTCCCTATACATCAATTAATAACAAAAGCAATTATCTAGCATAGGGAATAAAAAAAATAGAAAAATAAAAACCTAGATTCAACACTACACACGTTCATAAATTTGTTTTTAAAAGCTTTGAAAAAGAAACAAAATCCGAAAATTCTGTGAGAAAAGACACAAGAAAAGCCCTTGTTGTGAATTGTGATCACTTCCATGGGACGAGACTCCTGCTACAAGACACCCGCATTCCAGTTGCATAGTGCTGTCACTCAGACAACGTTTATAACATGCCTTATTCTAATATCGAAATATCCTGAATACCTGAGCCAGTTGTGAATATTATACAATCACAAAAGTCAGAAGTCCTTGCATGTACAAAGCTTGTGCTTCAAAAGACCATCGCGTACCATTTGATTTAGAAATAAATGAACTTATGGTAGATTCAAAATTATTTGCTAAAGAAATTGAAGTAGAACTTCAAATGACTAGAACGGTGAGCCGTCAAAAACATCGGTCTAATCATCCTTTATCAAATGATTTTGTATTCACATCAAAAATGATTCTTGATTCCGTATTTAGATTCATTAATTATGGCACTTGAACGTAGATTTCTGAAGGAAAACACACCAGCATATTCATTATTTTTGTTACTTCTTAAAATATGTTGCAAGGTTTTCATGGAGTTTCACGATGTTTTACAAGAAGCAGGTATTTTTTTCCAGTAATCAAACTTGCTGTTCATATTGCCTTAGCTCTTCATCCCTGCACCACAAGCTCTGTTGAAAGGATCTTTATCACGTTAAGAAGAGTAAAAACTTGGCTTCGTTTGAATGGTAATTGAATATTCTAAAAAATTGAAATGATAGATAGGTAAGAGAGTGTTTCAATTTACAGGTTTATGCATATTGAGTGTCCACAGGAAATCTGGTAAAGAAAATGAAGAAGAAATTGTAAAAGAAATTGTTAAACAACCCAATGGCATCGCAAAAGATTTATTTGTGATGCAAAGGTTACTTTTTTGCGTAGTACATACATTTGCACTGCGATTTGAATAATACATTATATCACTACATTAATACTGCATTAAGAAACGCTTGCCGTTGCAGTACTACAGCAGTACTGCATTTAGGAATTCAGATTTTGTGTTGGCATAACACTCCCCCCCTGATCAAAATCCTGCATACGCCCTTGCCATCAATCAGATTGTTCATTTACGACGTAAGGCACTCCTCCAGTGTACTAGATGCCCGAACCACAGATGAGGAATTAACCAGATAGTCAACTATGCAATCCCCTATCACTTTCAACCCGCAAAAAATATTTAATAACGGCCGTAAAATCCTCTCTCAATTTTCACATCTGTGAATACGTGTGAGCCAGACACATGAAGTTAGATCTAATTTACTAGTTTACCCGCCAAAAATAATTGTGGGGAGTTTTGCAATATATTCAAATCGCAACAACAAAACAGCTGGTCACGGCGGATGTGTTGGGAAATAGGAAATGCTGCCAAGTATTGAGTTTATGTGATTCAACTTTTATAGCTATTTTAATGTAAATGTTTATAAAGAAACAAAAAATTAGTTACTAAATTAAGTTGTTACAATTTATTTGGAATATTTTTTGCGGTTATAAGAAATAAAGGGTGATCCATTTCGAGGTTCCCTACTTTTTTAAAGAAAAAAACACAGAGAATTCAAATTTAATGGAGAATGTTTATTATCATTTGAAAGAACTTTGGCATTTATTTTTTGAAGATTATGTCTATCAAATGTTGGCCATTGCTACGTCGCAGATGGTCCATCCGTTGAGTCCAATTTTCGATCACTCGTTCGAGCATTTCGACTGGTAACTGGCGAATGACACGCGTGATGTTTTCCTCCAAGGCCTGAATCGAAGCGGGTTTGTCGGCATTAGCTTTTGACTTTACATATCCCCACAGGAAAAAGTCTAACGGTGTGATATCACACGATCTTGGTGGCCAATCGACCGGCCCAAAACGTGAAATTATGTGCTCACCGAAATGTTCTCTCAGTATTGATTGATGCGATGTGTGGGAACCATATGTCGCCGAGATCACGAGCTTCAATTTCAGGCTTCAAATAGTCGGTTATCATGGCACGATAACGGTCGCCATTGATGGTTACATTCGCACCGGCATAATTTTTAAAGAAATATGGACCGATGATTCCACCGGCCCACAAACCCCACCAAACCGTTGTTTTTTCTGGATGAAGTGGCAGTTCTTCAATCTCTTCAGGTTGCTCTTCGTCCCAAATGCGGCAATTTTGTTTGTTTACATACCTATTAAGCCAGAAATGGGCCTCATCGCTAAACAAATAATATTTTCTTCACAGCGTGCTGGACGTGGTCTATTCGGTCGAATATTATCCAATAATGAATGCTGGGTCTCAAAATGGGTGATGGTGTTGCGAATAGTACGCTCAGTAGGCCAATTATGTTGACCATAAGTTGAGCGAAGTGCACGAAACACATTCCTCACAGAACGTGAATTTTCATAATAAAGTTGAATAATTTGTAAACGTTGTTCACGCGTAAGTCTTTCCATTATGAAAAGCCAAACAATACTAAACAAAAATAACATGACAGCATGACACGACTCACACGTTATCTGTCAAAAAAGCAATTGAAAAAAGTATCTCTACTTGGATCACCCTGTAGTTCTCTATTTTTTTATCTGCCTTAAAATAAACATTCTTGGGTTGTAATACTTTTTCCATTTTGGTTAATAAAATGAAATAAAATGTATATTTTATTGAATTATTGCATAAATATTACTAAATTAGTAATGTTTGGGTGTAAAATATTTGTAGTAAATAGTTTGCAATGGTATTTTATACATATAATTAATTCTTTGATTATTTTGTTATTTATTTATTATTTGATTATTTTTATTCAACATATGAAAGTTTAATGAATATATGTACATATTCGGGTTCCGTGCATCAATAAAATAAAGTGGAAAAGAAGTATTTTTAATCCTTTTTAAATTATTTTGTGTTATAAAATTTGTACGTTTATTCAATCAATTTTCTTTGCTGTTTCTTCTCTTAGGCGGTTTTGGAAATTTTTTATAAAAGTTAATATGCTTTATTTTATAATTTATAATAAGTGATAGACAGAAGAAGGAGGACAGAAGGTAGCTGGAATGCACTGCTTGGTAGTTGAATACAACTCATAAATAAGCATGCACATTATGTTACGTATATATATTGAAGTAATTAGCCACTCCTTTTAAAAGACGACTTTATCTGTCAAGTTATAATGTTGTGTAATTTTTAAAAAAAAATTGTTTATGAAAATAAACAAAACAATTTACTAGTACTACTACTGGTAAGTGATTACAAATGTTGTTAAAAAAGTATTTTCACGTACTAAAAATAATATTTGTAAGGATTTGGATCACGATATATTAAAAAGCGTTTTTAACCAGTGCCCAATTGTGTAACGCAAAGTTTCTACTGAGCACTAAACCAATATTAAGGTTAATCTGCCTTTAATCCACTTTGAGCATGGACGTTATCAAAGGCGGATGAAGATCTCCTTGGTCGTTTCGAACGCAAAATTCTTCGAGTGATTTTCGCTCCCGTTTGCGTTGACGGGCTTTTGAGAAGGAGATTTAACAGCGAACTCTACGAGCTGTACAGCGACATCGACCTGGTCAGAAAAGTGCGCATCAGTCGACTAAGATGGCTAGGACATGTAGAGCGAATGGGCATCAACGCTCCGACCCGAAGAGTCTTCGACTCCAACCCGGAGGGACAATGCAGTAGAGGAAGACCTCGCCTTAAGTGGCGCGCGCAAGTGGAAGGGGACCTCAACCAACTTGAAGTAGCGCCGCCTAAGTAAGTAAGTAAGTTTTAAAAGTTCGATTTTAAATTTGTCTGCGGTTATAATTATCCTAAGAAACGAGTTCCATAAGTGAACAGCATAAATGAAGAAAGTTCTTTAAGAAGTTAAGCAAGCCTAATTAATATCATAGATCTGATTGAAATTGAGAATCCTTATCTTTCCCGCAATTCGTTTTGCTGCAATAGATATATGGTCGTATCTTCCAATAACGAATTAAACATATCTGGCCGTATTATTAAATACTACACTTAATCTTCTTTTTGATTCGCAATCTGTATTATATTGCTTGGCGCAGCCATATAAAACCACAGGTAAAAGTAGCGACTAGCAATAATTTAGTTCTTCTGGGAATGAATTTCTGAGTTAAAACGAAGTCCTCCGTATATTTTACCTACCGTGGAACATATATGATCGTTCTAACTAAGCGTATTTTTAAGAATAGCTCATTAATTTTTTGCAGTACTGACGTATTTGATGGACGTTGCACCGATTTTTATAAATGCTAGATTATGTTGTATCAAGTTTTCTTTTATGTATACATAAGGTGTTAGACTTCTTTGTATAGCATTCTTGTATAGCGTTAAGGTAGGGAGAAAGGGCATATACTAAGAAGTTGAATATTGTCTGTATATAGGTGAACTGTACTATTATTGACTAAGGCTGGAAGTTCGTTAACATATAATGAGAGATGTAAACGACCTAAAATGGATCCTTGGAACCCATTTAAGAAACCTCGATGTTTAATTCGCAACTACCACACATTGTTTCGGTCTTGAAAGGTAAAAAAATGAGCCGAATAAAAATTTTTAAACTTCGCAATAGCCTGTCACAAAGAAGAGAATAAACCAATATAACGAATCGTGTCCTTGTAAAGGGTGATCCATTTCGAGGTTCCCTACTTTTTTAAAGAAAAAAACACAGAAAATTCAAATTTAATGGAGATTGTTTATTATCATTTGAAAGAACATTCTTTGGCATTTATTTTTTGAAGATTATGTCTATCAAATGTTGGCCGTTGCTACGTCGCAGATGGTCCATCCGTTGAGTCCAATTTTCGATCACTCGTTCGAGCATTTCGACTGGTAACTGGCGAATGACACGCGTGATGTTTTCCTCCAAGGCCTGAATCGAAGCGGGTTTATCGGCATAAGCTTTTGACTTTACATATCCCCACAGGAAAAAGTCTAACGGTGTGATATCACACGATCTTGGTGGCCAATCGACCGGCCCAAAACGTGAAATTATGTGCTCACCGAAATGTTCTCTCAATAAGTCCATTGATTGATGCGATGAGTGGGAAGTGGCGCCGTCTTGCTGAAACCAAATGTCGCCGAGATCACGAGCTTCAATTTCAGGCATGAAATAGTCGGTTATCATGGCACGATAACGGTCGCCATTGACGGTTACGTTCGCACCGGCATAATTTTTAAAGAAATATGGACCGATGATTCCACCGGCCCACAAACCACACCAAACCGTTGTTTTTTCTGGATGAAGTGGCAGTTCTTCAATCTCTTCAGGTTGCTCTTTGTCCCAAATGCGGCAATTTTGTTTGTTTACATACCCATTGAGCCAGAAATGGGCGTCATCGCTAAACAAAATTTGCATCGAAAACGTCGGATCTTCTTGGAACTTTTCAAGAGCACATAGAGCGTAGCGCTGTCGCTTGGGAGGGTCGAGCGGCTTCAGTTGTTGCACAAGCTGTATTTCGTACGCTTTCAATTTAGGATCTTGACGTAAAATGCGCCAAGTCGTTCCATACGTCAGTCCGAGTTGCTGCGAACGGCGCCGAATCGACTCTCTACGGTCTTCGTGTACACTCTCAGCTACGGCCGCTATATTTTCTTCACAGCGTGCTGGACGTGGTCTATTCGGTCGAATATTATCCAATAATGAATGCTGGGTCTCAAAATGGGTGATGGTGTTGCGAATAGTACGCTCAGTAGGCCGATTATGTTGACCATAAGTTGAGCGAAGTGCACGAAACACATTCCTCACAGAACGTGAATTTTCATAATAAAGTTGAACAATTTGTAAACGTTATTCACGCGTAAGTCTTTCCATTATGAAATGCCAAACAATACTAAACAAAAATAACATGACAGCATGACAGGACTCACACCTGATCTGTCAAAAAAGGCTATTGAAAAAAAGTATCTCTACTTGGATCACCCGTTACTAGAAAAAAAAAATGTGACCAAAAATTCAAAAACTTTAATCGCGATCTTAAAAGTAAAACAAAATGTGAAGGAAGATTAGGAAAAAATGAATAGGTAATTAGTTAGCACCTGCTACTTAAACAACCAACAACGACACCGTCATACTGATAAGGGTTCCACAATATCTTAGTTTTCAACGTCACTTACCTTATTAGTCAGGTCAGAGACGTCATTTACTTGGATTACGAAATATGTTTTCCAAAATTATCTAATCTCGCGTAGGAATATTTCACGTGTAGTAATATCGCATATAAACGCTATAAATTAAGCTAAAATCAACTTGAATCAGGCTTTCGCCTTTCATTTTTATAACACTTATCAAATAGATCTTGTTACTTCCAAATACTTGAAACATGTTAATAACTTTCCTTAATATACATAATTGATAAAACAAATGCATTGAACACAACGGCAGCAGTGACAGCTGAAATTAATCTGTACAAAACTTTTCTAGGGGAAAATTCTATTCGGTCGAATATTATCCAATAATGAATGCTGGGTCTCAAAATGGGTGATGGTGTTGCGAATAGTACGCTCAGTAGGCCGATTATGTTGACCATAAGTTGAGCGAAGTGCACGAAACACATTCCTCACAGAACGTGAATTTTCATAATAAAGTTGAACAATTTGTAAACGTTATTCACGCGTAAGTCTTTCCATTATGAAATGCCAAACAATACTAAACAAAAATAACATGACAGCATGACACGACTCACACGTGATCTGTCAAAAAAGGCTATTGAAAAAAGTATCTCTACTTGGATCACCCGTTACTAGAAAAAAAATGTGACCAAAAATTCAAAAACTTTAATCGCGATCGCGATCTTAAAAGTAAAACAAAATGTGAAGGAAGATTAGGAAAAAATGAATAGGTAATTAGTTAGCACCTGCTACTTAAACAACCAACAACGACACCGTCATACTGATAAGGGTTCCACAATATCTTAGTTTTAACGTCACTTACCTTATTAGTCAGGTCAGAGACGTCATTTACTTGGATTACGAAATATGTTTTCCAAAATTATCTAATCTCGCGTAGGAATATTTCGCGTGTAGGAATATCACATATAAACGCTATAAATTAAGCTAAAATCAACTTGAATCAGGCTTTCGCCTTTCATTTTTATAACACTTATCAAATAGATCTTGTTGCTTCCAAATACTTGAAACATGTTAATAACTTTCCTTAATATACATAATTGATAAAACAAATGCATTGAACACAACGGCAGTAGTGACAGCTGAAATTAATCTGTACAAAACTTTTCTAGGGGAAAATTCTTTTCGAATTAAAAGTTCTCATAGTCCACCACAAAATCACCAAGCGGTAACTCGATAAAGGTAATTAATAGTCAAAAAGAAAACATGTACAAGTAGCCTATCTTTTCCTTACAATAGTCATTTTACTATGTTCCTACAGAGGATACAATGGAGGCAGACATCTATTGTATTCGGAAACGTGCAATTGGTCGTCAATGAATGACATAGATCAATCGACTATTAAATTGCACTTGATGCTTTCAAACACTTCCAAATATATAAGCAACAGCAAATGTTAACAACAGTTAAAGACCAAGACCGAGAAACCTGTTTTTTTTTCTTTGCAAAAGATAGTGATTTTTGTTTGCTTTGCTGCAAATGGCACGCAAATGATTACGACAAATAAAAACTGCGTTAAGATATGATTAGACTGTCCTCCAAACTTGTCATCCGGATTATGACGGGATAACCACTTTAGGATAAATTCTACGTCATAATGACGTCAGGGTGTAAAGACTGTGCTAATGCAGTTGTACTTAAAAGTTTGATATGTGTTTATCGCAGGGGTGCCATGTTTATACCCTATCCTAAGGGTATATTAATTTTGACACATAGTTTGTAATACCTCCTAATATTCGTCGTAGACCCATAAAAGTATATATATTTATGATCAGGACCAAATGCTAAGACTATTTAGCAATGTCCGTCGGTCCGTCTGTCCGTACGCAATTTTAAGGCCTTTAAAATTAAGCAAGGAATCTGAAATTTGGACTCCCTAGGGCTCCGAAATGGTTAATTGTAAAAAAAAATTTAATACGCCCACTGCCACGCCCACAATTTAGAAAAAAACGTTTTAAAGCTAAAGTAAAAGATATAGAGTGTTACGAGATATGTAGGCACTGACCTCCTTAATAAGATTGTCATATCAAGTTTTTTGCCACACCTACTTTTTGTGGGCGTTTTTTACTAAAATGCTGTTTTCTTCGAAAATTTTCATAGAAAGCAAAAAAAATGTTTAACAAGATATTTAGTCAATATTTTTTCCAAGATATCGCTCATACGAAGTTTTTGGCGACGCATAATGGCATGATTACATACTTAACAGGAGTGCTGTGGGGAGCAGGTGTTGGCGACAGAGGCAGTTTTAGTTAGGGTTAAAGTCCCACACTCAGGCTTTTCTTCTTGGTATCTTATTGTGCCAATTATTTATCGGGTTTGGGTGGCTTCGCGGCCTCTTAGTCCAATGCAACAATTCCACGCTCAGATGACCAAGATCACTCCGCTCAGGGAAAGCCAACAACTGATAGTTAGGCGTCTTATAGAAGTTATATCTAATTTAAATTTTTCACTTACATCACAAAGGGTTGTGTATTGACGATTTTTTTTGTTACGTTCGTTCAAGATATTAACAAATTCAAACAATCAATTGATATAAAAAATTCGCCGCCTGAGTAAATAGACTACTTTTCTCCATCAGACGACTGCTGTTATTGATTGTTTTGTGAAGCTCAACGCACCATCAACTTTTAAGGTTCCCGTTATCGCTGAAAATGCATTCACAGCGAAAACAAAAACAACTTGCGTTTTTCGAAGGTTGCAATTTAAATATTCCATTGTATTAACTTAATTTCGGTTGAATGCGGTCCGATCCGGGATATGCAACATATACTGATTATAATAGAGGGTAACTCGACTTTTTTTTTTATGTATTATATTGTTCAGCATTAACACATTGTTAAACTACCCCTAACAAATTAAATTTAATACTGAAATTTTTCCAAATAAGAAATTATTTCAAATCAATAAAAGGCGGATATTTGTAATATGCTAACGTTATGTAACAAGTTTGTGAGTTGTGGAGTCTGCACATTAAAGCATCTTCATAGCAAAGTTTGTGAAATTTCACACTTAAAATATACCCTTTAAAATAGCCTGAAAAGTGTCCGGTCCGAATTGATTGTACATTCCATTCTTCTATGACTCGAAAACAAAATGTTTATGCATTGTGGACTAACATACATAACTTTCAAAAATTGGTTTATGTTAAGTAAATTCCCATGGATTTAATTCCCTGCAACGTCGATGCGCTGTCATGGGGCTTATATAACATCATATATGAAAGAAATTGTGCAAAAATGACAAGAAACGAGGTACAATCTTTCACAGACGCTCCAGACTGCATAATCTTCGACTCTTATGCGGCGGGACACGCAGTAGAGAAAGGCCTCACCTTTGGTGGCGCGAAAGTGGAACGCGACCTCACTAACTTCGCAACTTGAGGCAGTCAGCTTAAGACTGCGTTAATTGGAGAAGCTTTGGTTGAGGACCATGTCCGCCCTGGTCTATAGCGCCGAATAAGAAGAAAAGGAAAAAAATTGTTTCGAAATTCCAGCTTTAGGTAAGGCTAAATCAAAATTGTGCTATACAACTAAAATTAATTAGGTATTAACCATTTCGACAGCAGTTAATAAACATCTCATAGACACATACCACAATTTCGGTTAAGGATTAGGTATCTCAAATGTTCGAAATAATTTTCTATAATACGATTTCAAATGCAACTAATAGAGAGCCAAAGTTCTATACGAAAAAGTAATGTTTGTTTTTTTTGTTTCGAAATAAACTATTAAACATCAAAAAATTTAGATATATGAATAAATTGTAAGTCACTTTCAATTAATTAACAAAAAATTGCGTTCATAAATATTTATGTATGCGAGTACAAGTTACCCAAAATAAAGGACAGATATATGATACTTCAGTACCCCTTTTGTGTGTGCGTTGGCATATGTTATGCTTGCATACAGATAGCGGATATATTAAACGAATCGTATGGAATTTTGAATATAGTACACACATATGTATAAATACGAGAATAATTACTATGTGAATTGTGCGGAAATGAGCATACTGTTGGATTAATAAACTACTAAGAAGAGGTCAATTACTGTGGGAGAAAAATGCGAGCAGTCCAGCGTGAATCATTTTGTTGGACAATATTATGTACAATCCGTGTGATATAGATGCTTCATGTATGACTGCATTTAGAAGCATATGGTTCACGTGACAATTGCCTTTATATTTATTTATACGTACATTTATTTTTTATTCAAATTTAAGTCCTACCATGAGGAGCATTCAATTTAAATAAATTCAATTTCTATTTAGCCTCTTAGTTATGTAACACAATTTAACAGATAAATGAGTTTTCCACTTTCTGTGACTCGAAATAACAGTTTCAAATAATTGTTTAAAATGTTAAAAATGACCACGCATTACATCATAAGATATAGTTTAATAAATTAAAAAGGCACCATTGGTTCGATTTTGGGGGAATGTAAAATACGAACATTATTTATTTTATTGTCTATATTCTATATTCTCCCTTGCAATTGAGACAAAACCAAAACTACCGAATCACGTGCCTAATTTCTTTCACTCCTCATCAACAAGTGAAATTGGGCAATTGAGACAAAACCAAAACTTCGGAATCACGTGTCTAATTTCTTTCACTCCTCATCAACAAGTGAAATTTTAAATTATGATATTCAGCTTTTTTGCAGTTAAGGGCTTAGAGTAATATGCATTTTTTAAAAATTGTTCTTGTTTCCTTTTATCTATACTAGAATTATAAGAATCACATTCACAACAATCCTGCATCCCTATTGACCTTAAAAAATATCTGCAGGCCTCTCGGTTTCGTATCACTTCGCCACTGTGGTCAATTAAATGCTTGCATTTGTGTGATCCGGGAGTTTTAAGGGGTTACATAGATTTATTCGGGGAAAAAAATGTCTATTTATTTAACAATTTTTTGTATACCCTATCCTACGGGTGTATTAATTTTGACACATAGTTTGTAACACCCCTTAATATTTAGACTATTTAGCAATGTCCGTCCATCCGTACGCAATTTTTAGGCCTTTAAAATTAAGCTAGGAAGCTGAAATTTGGACCACATATTCCATAGAGCTCCGTAATGGTTAAGTCCCACTGCCACGCCCACAATTTAGAAAAAACCGTTTTAAACTTAAAGTTAGAGAGATAGAGTGTTACAACCTTCACAAGATATGTAGGCACTGCCCTCCTTTAAAAAAATTTTTGCCACGCCTACTTTTTGTGGGAGTTTTTCAATAAAATACTGTTTTCTTAGAAAATTTTCATAGAAACCGAAAAAAAATATTTTGGGCATATAAGGATAGGGTATCATACTGTTCGCCCCAAGCGGACTGTACCTTTCCTTATGTTTTTATACAAAAAAAAAAATTTTTGTTCAAATTTTTACTGTCTTAAATATATACATTTGAAACAGAATTTCCGAAATTTTCAAATTAAAATATTCAAAACTTCGCCATTGTGACGTCTTTTTTGGTGACCCCTCCGAAAAAAGGTGCGTCCGCATTGACAGTAGAATTCTTAACAGGATCATATGAAGTGAGAAAAAAATCATGTTTTAGTTAAGACCAGAAACTAGAATTTGGACCAAGGAAAAGGAAAAAAAGTGAAAATTGGATTTAGTCGAAACTTTTTACAAAAATATGCAAATTTGGTAAAATTTGTTCAACATTTTTATACACTATCCTAAGGGTATATTAATTTTGGCACATAGTTTGTAACACCCCTTAATATTCGTCGTAGACCCATAAAAGTATATAGATTTATTATTAGGACCAAATCCTAAGACTATTTAGCAATGTCCGTCCGTCCGTACGCAATTTTTAGGCCTTTAAAATTAAGCTGAAATTTTGACCACATACTTCTTAGGGCTCCGAAATGGTTAAGTGTACAAAATTTTGGAATACGCCCACTGCCACGCCCACAATTTACATAGGACCGTTTTAAAGCGCCGTTTTCGCGCTTGTATAGGAACGTTGGTTGAATGTTGAGCTTTAAAAGTTTGACAGGAACTGCATCTAGCAGTTGACTTGAGAGCCGCACATGACTTGACACATTATTATTATTTCTTTCATCTTCGCCATGATTTTTACAAGCGGTGACAATTCCGTTTAGTCTTTGAACGCTTTCAATATTGACGAGATTGGAGTTAAGGGTCAGTTTTATATAAATAATTCCTAATATAAAAATTTGTGCATTTTAATTTGATCCCTTGTATCATAATAATTTGTTTTTGTAGTGTGAGACTCTCGTGCATATAAATGGTGGGCCATCTAGTGGTTTCTTTTGAAACTGACAACTGTTTGCCGCTCGAAATCTTGACAGAAAATCAGTAAAATACCTCCATTGGAACACATTTTATGCAGAACTATGCTTGATTCGCTCTTTCTTAAAGTCGCATATCGAGATACATAAATTGCATCTGTGAATGATTGATGTGAGGTTGTGTTATTCCGTTCTTTCTTAAATGGTCAATCGAGATAAATGAACAAGCCAGATGCGTAACAGAAGTATTGACCGTTCACAGAGTCAATGATATGTGGTTATGTGATTGCAATAACCAATACATTATTGTGATCGGGTCAAAAAAATCGAATCAATCACGATTGACACAGCTCTAGAGGTACAGCCCGTGTGCTACTGCGAAGCCAGCCGAGGCAGCCACTTGGACGACGTCGTGTTCATAATTCACGGGATTTAGGAAGATAGTCAATTTCTTGCAAAATATATAACTTCCAAAAAGTCAAAACAATTTGGCTAACATATCGGGCATTACTGTGTTTTTCAAAATCTTCAAAAAGATCAAAACAATAAAAAATGCATCTAAACTAAAAAAACTATTACAGAAATATTCCCTACTTCATTTCTAAAACTCTATAGTTTTCCAAAGTTTTCCTAGTTCTTATGGAAATTGTGAATTTCGAGTACATGCTACAATCTAGTTTGGCACATATATATCCAGATTAATTCCACCATAATCTATAATATTCGTGATCCAAAGGAATATTAAAAGGTAAATCAATCTTGAATACAATGATTTGCTTTTGTTGTTTAGTCTTTTTAAGTGCTATAACGTTTTTCCATAATACACACAAAAATTGCAATTCCCAACTTGTACTAGTAAATGCTCCCTAAAATAAACACAATTCACCAAAAACATCTATTTACGTTTTTCGGTTACATGTTAAGTAACACAGGAATACAAGGAACAACCCCAGCAATACAAGTTTGAAGTAAGTAAAGTACAAGTGTAGCCATGACACCAGATATCTCACTCTCAGTGAAAAACTATGCCGGGCGTTGCCATTGATTTAAAGATAGATATCACGTAAGAGAATAGGCGCGTCCAAAATAATTACACTAACGAATATATAAATAACATGACTGCAAAAATATTCAGATTCCGTGAAATTAGAACAAAAATGTTCACGTATTTTTTTTTAACAGCCGGACAACATGAACATTACACATTGTGCGAGAAGAAAAAAATAATCGTACATAGCATGATGTATTAAATTGTAAGAGTCAAGTGTGACAATGACAACATTTGCAAACATCTGTGAGCTCATAGATAGTAATGATGATCTCACCCTTGACGAACTTGAAATTGAATTAATGCCCAAATTGAATACGCAAGCTTGGTCGTATATATACACATTCGGCTGCACACATTTTGCTTTTTAAGTTCTTCTCTATCATGCGACATTTTGTGTTTATCGTGTGTATGCATGGCATTGTGCATTGTGAAGATATATACATATACAGCTAGGCACACAATTTAGCAACCACACTTCTCGGCAGGAAGCAAATTTATGTTCCACAAAATATTATGTTACCTTGATCTACAATTTCATTGTATTATGCTATTGAATTTATGAAATTATTAAAACAACAAAAATCATTCCGATTCAACGTTTATAAAATTGCAGAAGAATTTGATTCTATTTTTCTATGATCTCACTTTAAGTTCTGTTTCTATGTGAAATGGTAAAGGGTAAAGTTCTCCTTTGTGAAATTAGGAGGCCATGATGTTGTAGATATCTTGAAAGAGTGTGACCCACACACTCCACAGCTAAGACATATGCACATGAAAAGTTAAGAAATTATTTTGTACCTGTAACGAAGAAGCACACCTGAACGTTGTAGTTGTGTTATCCATCTCTAGCATGGTTCCATAGGCATGCTATATAACCATCATATGGGCCAAATTAATTGTGCTTCGTCATTGCAGACCATAACTCTACCTAAACATGCAGAGTAATCTGAAGGACGGAAAGTAGAGAAGATATTTCGCGATTTAAATTCAGATTCACGCATATATTACATATCAATAGTAATTTGTTATCGCCCTCTTCATCGCAATCGTCGTCTTCGTCTTTATCAACGGTTGCGAATTCAGGGTAGATTAAGTTGAAGTGGCAGTCGGCATAAGGCCGACACACTTATACTAAATATGGTTCTTATTACGTGTCTCACTACTTAGACTGACTTTGAAGTATGCCGATATCTGTAGATGCTGCGATCACGTAGATACACATTATTTTCTCTGTCTCTGCCAAAACTCGGGCACTTCAGAAACAGAACAATTGGAAGATACTTCTTCAAAGATATTAAAGACCATTCCGATCTCTCTATTTCCAATCTTTACAGGTTTCTGCATACAGTGTGACGTGGGTGTCCTTAACTAGGAAATTGGGCCGCGACATCGGATATCCCCCACAATAGGTCTATGTATAAGGAAAGTACGTCCATAGTGATACCACACTGATCTCGAAGGAGTGGGAACTATTTAGATAGTGAGAGAAAAGGATTGGCAGTCTAGGACTACTTCCATAGAGTGAAAAGATACGAATAAATCTGTTTCGTTTCTCTTAACCCAAGACGAGACTTATTTTATCACCACAATGTATCGGCCTGAAAAACACTGCAGTGATTCGGTAGACATTAAATCTTGGTCTATCACAGAAAACACCAGCTCCACTTCATTATTAGTCATCAATCAGTGTAGACTTGGAACGATTCATCTTCCAGGAAAACAATTTGCTTTCAGAGTTCTCTAGAGAGAGTTGTGGCAGCAGGAATTTTCAACCGAACTGAGTGAGATCGAGTTTTTACATTTTACATTTTACATTTTACATTGTAAATAAATACAGTGTATTTATGTAATTTTGCAAACGACAATGCACTCGTAGTAAAATTATTAACATTAAGGGCAACCAAAGAGCACTATTCCTTGGGGCTTATTTCTACATATCTTGCATATCTTACATAAAAGGCAAATTTTGTTATATAGCGGCATTTTGGAGTATATTTGCGTCTCTTATAGATGAATATGAATATAGCAAGCCCTTTCACAAATTTATGACCCACGACCGCCGAGAGGACGATAAAACAAAATATTTCTTTGATCTGTAATGATGGGGATAACACGGCTTGCTTGTCTTAGGCGTAACTAAATGTTGATAAGACGGACATTAAGAGCTGCGTTGAATGTTGTTGTTATTTTACAATATTTTTTGTTTCTCTGGGAACACGAAAAATCTTTCATAAACATTATGGCATTCTGAGTTACTAAAATGCACCTTTCTTCAAAATAATAATAAATACTTCAACTGCACCTGTATCTGCTTCTACAGGTTAAATCACGTCGATGTTGCCGATGAACATGCGCGTTTTTTTGCTTTGCTGCACCGCCTTTGTGTTCTAGAGTACTCACGACTATATTGGGATAGATCGTACCTCATACATTTTCCCACCGTACATAGTTTGTAAATGAGAGGTACAACACATAGGCGGATTTTTTTTCACTTACGTGGTGATAACGAAATTAAAAATTATGCAGGTTGTGGAGTTCGGAAAAGCCAAATGCAAGTGCCTCGAAACCTAAGATACCGTAAGATCAAATGCAAATTATCAAATTCTATGTATCAGCGACATTCCACTAACGATTGGTTGAATATTGGTTGAACAAAATCAAATAAGATTTTTCATGTCTAGATTAAATCCATAAGATGGAATAATGTATGTATAAATATATAGTAAGAGTACTATTTTGTACACACTTCCACAGAGGCTGCAGCGAGGGAAGAGGAAGCAAGCCTTTGCACTTTCTGCTTAACTGAATACGCTTGCACTTGCAAGTTTGAGGAAGCAATTTCTAAGTGAATCATTTTTCAAAGATCTGAGTGATGTTAACAACGTATGTATTTGCTGCATCAACAAATTCTATTCGTAGGGCCAGTGGCTTATTGTTTAAGTGCTTTGGACCACTTGGCGTGTGATCCCAGGTTCCAATCCGATCCGATCTGTACTACATAAAAGTTTTTATTTGCTTCCCAATTATTTTGCTAACACATTACTTCCCAAACATTTGTCCACTGACTATGATAAAATGTCACCATATATATAGCAGGAATTTCAAGGTAGTTAAGGAGTTCATCTACATCGGTGTAAAAAACAATTCCTGGAAGGACAACTAAATGGAGATCCGATGAAGAAGACACAACCGCGAACTCTATTTGGATATTGTCCAAAAAGCGAAGACACGTCGACTTCATTGCTCCCACCAATAAGGTTCCAGTTAAGAGGATCTTTAAATCCCAGCCCCCCACGATTAAGACGACAAGACCGAACCTCTGTTTTAAAGACAAAGCCACCACTAAAGGGACTTTATATACCCTTATAATGAAGTAACACAGTGCGGGCATTAGGATTAGGAATTTTTATATTTCAAAGAACGTCCGAATATAGGCTTAAGGGATGTGTATTCATAGAATGGCGGGTATTGCTGTTGAATTGTTGAAGGGGTGTAATTCAACTACCTATTTCGTTCGAGAGCTTATGATGAAAGTAACTATAAAACAACGATAGGCAGGACACATTGCGACGATGACTTAGAGTGCCAAGCAATTTTGTGATATATCGATCGCCAATAAGTTTCATCGGCGACATCGAATATGTGGTCATTCCAACGAAGGTCGTCGTCAACGGTATACCGATAATGGAAAGCCTTTCGATGTCAGCGATGCAAGTGCCATTCATGGATAATGGAAGAGTATTGTGGTTTGGCTTCAATAATTGTTTTGGAAGCATTAAACTCTACTCTGTTGGTATTACCCCACTTAAATATGCCCTCACGATCAGAATTTAGTAAGCCTAACATACGTTGCCATGGAGCTGGAACCACGCCCGAAGGGACGTAAACTTGGAAACCAATATGAAAAATTAAGGGTATTGTGATCAGCGAAGAAATATATTTGATTAGAAGTGACGGACAAGAGATCATTGATAAAAACGAGAAAGATATTCGAAGAGAGAACATAGCCTTGGCGAACACCAGCATTTATTTAGCGAATCGCAGACTTGAAGCCATCCAAAACAACCTAAATGGAACGCCTCAAAGTGTAATTTCTAATTCATTGAAAAAGAGGTTTCATCGATTCCAATAGCACGCATTTTCGACAAAAGAGCTTGATGGCAAACTCTGTAAAATGCCTTTGTGATATAAAGCGCAACCACCACGTTGAATAAATTCGTAATGACGATCATCGAGAAGTTTTTGCGATTCAAGATATTTAATAAGCTCACAATTTATCAGCGTTTCCATGACCTTGGAAAGTAGGGTCATAAGTGCAATTGGTGGGTAGAAGGACGGAGAGAAAGATTACCTTTTTTTTGGAACAGGTTGGACAAATGCTTTTGGTTTTTCCAGCGTGGAAGAACACCTCTACATAACGATAGGGGAAAAACCATCTGGACCAGCGCATTTGTGTATAATGAGATATTGAATTACTCTTGCCACTGCATGAGTACGAAAATCGATTGGTCTCATAGAGAAATCTACGCGCTCTAGTACGGGGGTTTATCACCCCCCACAATCCTATTAGGGATAAAGCGTTTCATACACGGGTAGCTTTCATTGTCAATTTTGATCGTAAATTTAATTTTGATGTGGCAACCATGTTTTCGCCACTAAAAATAAACTGCATATTTATTCATTTGTACATGTTGTTATAAAATAATATTTTCTTTTTCTTTAGAAATAAAAATGAAATAATGTTATGAAAATTAATGAAAAATAATTCACCTGTTTGTTTATTTTAGTTCCGATTTTTTCACTCGATCCCTTTTCCACCTGCTCGTTGTTTTGTGGTCCTGTAACGACAGCTGACGGTAGTTGATTATCCTTAGTCAGTGTGGGCACATTGCCATTTTTTGTGTCACCGAGAGCCATTTTTGGGGTGAGATATATTATATTTTGTTGTTTTGTGATATATATATATATATTTTTTATTTATTAACGCTCTTAATAATGGCTATAATGATGCAATATAAATGTTTTCTTCGCACTTTAAAAAAAAAAACATTATTTGAACCGGGTATTGCTGTAGAGGGTAATAGGTACCTAAACGGTTTTTTATTTGTGGCACCAAGCATGTGAAGTGCAAAATTTAGTATGAAACCATCTCAGAATAAAAATGCAGACGGTATTCTACGAACGACAATATCATAAAAAGCACCCAGCTAGCAAAAGCTTTATTGCTACTTATGTATGTGATTTCATCTTACCTAGAACACCTTAATGAAATGTGGACGTTATTACCGACTGGTCGTTATAATAGAGTTCGCTATAAGACTTTTACTGTGTATGCGTATAGATTTATAGACTAACGTAAACAAAACGCTTCGAAAGGCAACGGTATAAGTTAGAGATTTAATTTATTATTTTAATTAAATAATAATAAATGAGGTTATATTGGTATTGTAAATTATAGCAACAAATAGTTATCTATTATCTAGTTCACCTGGACATTCTGGTGTTCCACTTAAGAAGTGAAATGGAAATGTGGGCTTAATTTCACTACCAAAAGAAATGACGACACTAAATAGAAATGTCCGGTATCTTTGAAGCAATGTCGTTAACTGATTTAATTATATATGTTTTCCTGTCCTATATTTAATTTGGTTGTTTTCGGGAGTACCTACCACATCATTTAGACTATGGGTGAAAGGGCCAACAAAATTTAACATTCCACATATGGTCGGTCACCATCAAGAAAAGTTATATATGTAGGTACATATGTACCACCTTCATGTACGAAATAATATGTTCAGGTATACTGATTTTTGCATATGAAGGGCCTAAGCGCGCTTAAAACACATTCTTCCATTAAGTTAATTGGCAAGGTGGTGGCATTTTACACCTTTATCTTTTGCGAAGAGCCGGTAGCGAAGAAATTTAAATTTTCATTAAGAATCCTTTAGCGCTTCAATTTATGAACACACTATATTAGATAATTTCAAGAAACATTCTCCAAAAGAGCTATTCACTTGCTACCTAGTTGTTATTATAGCGTAGAAATTAGTTCTTATAACAAACATTTGGCCTTTCCCAAAAACACACATACAGAACGTACTGTTCCCCTCCCGCGGTCATGTTGCTTTCTATTGTTTATTACATATTTGGAAAATGTATTCCAAAGCAGGCCCTACAATAATTTTTGCTTAGCCTTGGTAGGTTGGTTAGCTTGTAACGGAAACTCACGCACTTGTGGCATTCTTCTCCGAACACATTATTCTTGCAAAAGTGGGGGGAAGCGTGGTGGGACAAGTTATTTATTATTCCACAATTACATTTTACTTCTCTTTTGTGTATGCCGTTGTTTACCTTTTAAACCTACACGATACGAAATTTGCTTTCCACATGTGTACAAGTTCTATTCTACCCGCAATTTGCCGCTAAAAACAGATATATGTATAAATATATAAACCGGATTTACCTGCCATGACTGAAAGAGGAAATGATTAGTTTCTAAAAAATTAAAAAAAGAAAAAAAAATATACAGACAGACACACAACACTTCATCCAAACGACACATTTGGTGGTGGGCTAGCTCTGATATTTAATCTGGTTAATATGTAATTATGATCTAAATGCGAGGTTTTTCTTTGCATTCTAACCATCAGTGATGAGTTTTGCTGATATGATGATGTCACTTCTACACTTATACATGTACGCATACGGGATGACATTTGTACAACGAAAGGAAGTATGGCTTTTTTTGTGGGGCTATAAAGATTTTTAAGGTCAAATGTGGATACATGATTACATTAGGCAGGTATAGTTATACATAGATAGGTAGGTATACGAAGTATAATAATTTATGTATCGCTATTAATTTGAGCCGTGATCTGCAAGAGTTTAACGTGAATTGTTAACGAGTTTTCGCCAGGGCGGTACCTGTCGACGGAACCCAGTCAAAATCAAGGTCATTCTATACGAACGGTAATTATTGCCTCCTTACAACCCTTCCTCTTTTTTTAGCGATGACGAAATAGTAGACCATCTCCACTCCTTCGAATTCAAATCAATAACCAACACCTCTTAAAAGTAGGTCACACTGTAGTACATGAAATGAAATAAAATCCTTTGAAATAAACAATCCTCATGCCTAGTGTTACCATCACAGTTCGTTTAATCTCTGACAAGAAGACAACAATGCGATGACAAAAACCTGTCAAGAACGTTTACGTTGGGGTAGGTAGGTGCAAGTACTGTAAATACCGACTTAATTCTACTCACGCCAATTGGGGCACAAATAAATGGATACATAAAGTTAGTCACTGTGACTTTGCGCTATTCCGCAAATCCATTGAAATTCAGGGTACAACCATAGCTCAGAGGTTCCATTCTATATTATGCTATAGCTCGCCCAGGAAAATAGTATTACCAAAAAAATGCATTTGCATATGCGATGTGTGTTATTCTGCTGCATGCCAAAGAATATAAATAAAATAAAAAACCGTCTAAGCACTTTGGGTTGATTTCTAGTTGCAGCACATCCTACATTATCTTTTTTTGCACTTAATCTAAACCAAACCGAACAATTGCAATTCTAAACGGTGAAAATCTTATTTAATACACAACACGAAAACTATCCCAACAAATTGCATCCTTTTAATTTTTCTTCAAGTTTTTTGTTTTTATTTTTGTGGTGCATGGGATTAACCACCCCGACACTATACAAATTTATTGAATTTTATGTGAAATAATTCACAAACGACGAATGTTTTTGAAAGGTATTTTTTAAAACAAAACCTGCCTCCTCCCGTTCATCGGAACGAAATGTTTTTTAACAGATTTTATTTCCTATTGCAATCATAGTTTCACTAATTTTTTCATCACATCGAACTTTGTTTTTATTACTTAGAACTGCTTCTCCTTGTTATTTTCGTTTTCGACAGAATATTCGTTTATGATAAATCCCATAAAAAAACCATCAATTACCTACAGCGCGTAAAAACCAGAGTTGTACTGATGAAACAAGAAAATATAAAATATAAATTCTGTATTTCGCTCTATCTTTCATAGCAAACAGTGCTGTCACGTTAAACATAGCAAATGTAGTACATATATACAAAAAAAGTACTGTCACTTTAAACATAGCAAATGTAGTACATTTATACAAAAATGTATTTTGAATATAAAGTACCAAAATGGAATCCGGCAAATAAATTTGTTAGGAAAATAGATTTGCAAATCCGATTCGTTACGAATCTTTGAATTTTGAAAGCATATTTAATTCGGATCAGATCAAAGACAGTTATAAAATGCAAATACCGCCTAAAAGGTATTTATTCAAAAAAATTTAAATAGAACAGTATAAGTAATATTAATATTTATAAGCATTAATATGAAGCTACGTAAAGTAAGATTTTACTTGATAAGTATCTCGGCCGGCTAACTTCCACGCCTTTTGTCTCATTAGACATACAATATGCAAAAGTATATAAAAGTGCAGTAAAAATTTAAAAATAAAAAGAAAAAAAATGGGTCTTACATGTTAAAGAAAAAGTTAGTAAGCAATGAAAAACTGTGTGGTTAAATGTGTAATATGTCACTTCGAATTTTATTTGATTTACTAAATATGTACTAAGAGTGACAACGCTGGTAGCGAATTGGGAGTAAAAAAAATACCGAAATTATGTAATGTTGAAGAAGTTGACATGCGCCAGTCAGTGTTATTATAAAAAGCCGTTTTTGCCAGTGGGATAGTGGTTCGTGAATTCGGAATATGACAATACAAACTCATTAAGTAAATAGTACATTTACACCACAGATGAGTAATTACACAGCTAGTCGACTCGACTGTCCCTTTGAACCCAAAAAAAAAATAATTTTAAAAATGGCGAAAAAATCCTCACTTAAATGTTCTCTCTGTGAATACGCGTGACCCAGCCAAATATAGTACGGAGGCGTTGATGTGTTAAAAATATGTCATTATCGCTGTCAGTTTTGCAAAAATTCCAAAGGGCAAAAAAACATTATATCAGATGTGTTGGGAAAGTGCTGCGAAGTATTGAGTTAACATGGTTCAAGCTTAATAGATATTTTAATTGAAATGTTATATAAAATATATAAAAATTTGAAGTTGGTGCAATTAAATGCAAATATATTTTGTGTTTATAAAAAATAGTAAAATCAACATACTTGAGGTGCTCTTTTATTTTCTTTTTGGTTAATAAAATGAGATAAAATGTATTTACTATTTAATTATTGCATGAATATTAATAAAATAGTAAGGTTTGGGTGTAAAATATTTTTGGATAAGTTTTTTTGTATATATTAAATTCCTTGGTTGTTTTATTATGTCTTTATTGAACATATGAAAGTTGAATGTATCTACATATTCGATTATGAGAGCGAGCGAGCGAATTGTCAAACTGCGAAGAAATAACTTTAGAATTGATTGAGTAAAATGAAGAACAAAAAAAAGAAATAAGTAACACCTGGGATCCCAAATTCTGTCATCGTCCTGTAGAGCTCTTGATGTCGATAAATATATATGAAGTGTTTCTTCTTAAAATTAGCAAATTTTGCTAACTTGTAGATAGGGCCAGTAATCAAGCATACTATCCTAAAAACAAACTATGGCAATGATTAATAATGTTGCGGTTATAATAAATGGAAACGCTTGAGTTTTTTCGCTGCTTACATTCACCTAGTACTTTCACTTCGCACATTCGAAAATTCTCGCATAAACAATCAAAATATTTGTATAATTATTCTCCATATTTCGATTTTCAATTTGTTGTAACATTTTCAAAATTTTTAACCAAACCAGTCTCCCGTCATTTATTTACCCTAATGTGGAAGATACATAAGTCGGATATTTTGAACACAGCATTGGAGTAGAAACGTAAAGGTAAGATTAGAATGCATGCGAAGTTGTCATTTAAGCATAATTTGACATATGACATTTGGTATTTGACAGCGAAATTGTTATTATTTGACCAATTGGCATGTCCAATCAGTTTTAAATCGTATACAACATTTACACGTTGGCAATTGATCTCATTATAATTGGAAATGTGGTTGGAAATTACATCATTTCCCATGCAAAATCACATTTGCAAATGCGATGAAAAAACTTGAACAATTCTAAATTGAAGACAGCCGAACGGCTTCTGAGTCGAATTGTCCAATCTGAAGTTACAAAATGTTAGTAAAACCGAAAGAAACCTTGCATCATAGAGAACCACATCACATCGCGGTATAAAACATTTAGGCCAATTTAGGCCATTTAGGCAAAAATTCGAAATTAGCTGTGACAGTTAATATATCATATTCAAATTATATTTCATTATAAATATGTTGTACATGTTTTGCAAATGGATATGGAAAACAAACTCGTGTTGATATACATATTCTGGAGCTGGAAAACCTTTGCCATACACCATATAATCTGGCCAGCTACCCTAAACAGTAATAGAAATGCGTAAATATCGCATCATAGTTTTATTTATAACACCAGACAACGTATATGGATAAATCACGGCCATTGGTGGTACTATTGTAGATGAGATGGTAATACGGCATATGAATGGTAATATTGTTTTCTTTAAAACATTGCGCTTTAGCCTCGGGAGATTGTTTCAAAAATAATTTTCTAAAATGCACCTGAAACAATTTCTTTAAGAAGCTCCTTAGGCGCAGAGCTCTATCTTATGGCGCACAAAAAAAAAACTTAAACACGCAAATCCATTTTAAATCATATTTATTGATTATTCACATAGAGATTCTAACGTATTTTTTTCGTATATTCGAATTAGAATAGACACAGCCCTATTATTGGTTGCTGAATACGTAGCAAAAATTTAAAACTATGAGCTACTTAAATTTAAAATTGATTTAAGAGTGGTCGGTGAATACCGGCCTTAAACTTATTTATAAACGCACTTTACTGTACTCAATTTCCGAAATTCATATATGTATGTATTAAAAGCTGCTAACAAATTGTTTGCTTGATCACAACGCTTTGATATCTCAAAAAAAAAAAAGGGACAGTTCTGTATTTAGCTCTATAGGAATTGATAGCTATAGTGGACTTGCGGTGCAATAATTGTTTATTCATCTTTATTTTTCCATGGCTGACTGAAACGTCAAACTAGGTTATTCGGTGTGAATGCCTTAACGAAATCTTTTTGTGGAAACCTCAGATTTAAGTGCGGTGTGAATATGGTACTAAATTCTAAATTGTCTAGTGTAGTATAATGAATTAAAGTATAAATTATTTATTAGTGGATTTTACAGAAAATTTATTTTGAGATTGTGTATACACTTAAAAGTGTTATATTGTAATTTCTATGAAATTTGTTGTTTGTTTACAATATAAATATCAAAGCAAATGTGGAAATGCAGTAAAAACTTATTTAGCGACTTAACAAATGGGCTCATCTGCGGCTAAAGGGCCCGACCCATAGAATCCGTCGCTGGCGTGCGTGCGTTAAGACTTTAAAATTAACGCACGGGCCGTTGCATAGAATCTGTTGGAACTGTGACTGTTGTGTTTTTTTTTTTTTTTCGTCGGCGGTTGAAGCTGTCGGTTATCATCTCTGTCAATACTTCCATTCTAAAAAAAATATTCTGATTTTTTTTTTGTGTTATATGTTTAGTTTTATAATTTAATAAAATTAGAATAAATCGTTTAAATATATATAGTATAAGCAAAAACATATACCCATAATAATAAAAAAAATACTAATACAGTTCTATATTAGTTGAAAAATAATTTTAATTTGAAACATACATAATTTACCACAGAATTAGCTATGATAAATACGCCAATATGGAAATGCTGACTGCAATGACAAATGCTTACGTTCGTGCTTTTTAACCATTCAACATGCTTTTCGCCAGACTGTTAAAGTTGTTAATACTTTGTAGAATGTTGGGCTATAATTTCCTGCGGCACCTTCAATACGTTGTTTATAGGTCACCTTCCATAAGTTTACGTGTATTCTATGTTGCTGTTAGGCAAAAAAAATCGGACGCACGCAGCAACGGATTCTATGCGTTGAAAAATACCACTATCGTTATAGGCAAGGTTAAAAAAAAGACTGACGAATGGAAAACTGACCACATAATGTTCATGTATACATTTATCTACACTGTCAATTTTTTTTTGGTTAAATTTTTCCAGAGTAGCTCTATTTCCACTAGTTCGCTAAAACGAACCCACTCCTTAATTTCCAGAAAATTAGTTTGGTAAGGTTTTGTGCTTTCAAAAAGGTGTTTTTTGAGTATAAATTGTCTGGAAAGATGGCTTCATAAAAGACGAAATGCGTACAACTGTCACACCATTGGAAAAACGACTATCTCAATATTATTGTTTCTTATTGGCTTGCCGAGAGTCGGTCGGTAGTTGGGTTTTTGGATGTAAAATGTTTAATCAAATTTAGTGTATAACAATTATAAATATTAGAATAAATTTATTATATTAAACATAACAAATTGTGCAATTTCTTGTTTAACTATAGTTAAGCTAATGAATATTACCGTAGAAACGTTCGGAAAAGAAGAAATTTGTTGCATATACATGTGTATGCTACGCTGATTTCTGCCGTAGGGACGCGTAAGAATAACGGATGTTTTGCAACTGCAAAGATAAAAATGCAAATGTTGGAAACTCATTTATTACTGCATTTGGATGTGAATAGTAAGTTCATAATTATAATAATAAATCGTTGTGAACAATTTTATAAAACAATGTTTACTTTCTGAATGTCGTTAACCCAAAAAAGAAAGGACATTGGAATTTTATTTTATTCTTGTTAAAATGTTCTAAAATGGGAAACACTATGTTTTTTATTGACCTTAGGCGGGAATATTAAAATATTGAAACTTCTTCTTTTTTAATTATCAAAATATCATAATATATATCAAGAAACGTTAGTGGATAATTTAAAATTTAAAATGGTAATACATACATAATTAACTTTTTTTAAAGTTACTGGTCCACAGAAGGGCTCTGGGCCAATGAAGGGGGAGGCAGAGCCCTTATTTGCTAACTCGTCAGCCGCTTCATTACCAAGAATTCCTTCGTGTTCTGGGACCCAGTATAGAGTCACTCTGTTCTAAGAGGTGAGTTGTTTTAGGATAGTTGGACAGTTCCAAATAAGTACTTGTTGAACTTGTAGGAATTAAGAGCTTTGAGTGCTGCTTGACTGTTTGAGAGAATGTAGATATTTGATATTCTGGGATTACACCTTAAGCATTCTCTTGCGCATAGGTCGATGGCGTAAATTTCTGTTTGGAAGATTGATTTTGTGTGTCCCAGGGGAAGTGAAATTTTACATTTAGGTCCGTTGATGCCTGTTGCTAAATGTCCCGGATATCTGGGAATCCGCGAAATTTAAAAATCCGTAAAATTATAATTATCCGGATTTAAATCATGATCCATTAAGAATCCGGATATCCGTGTTCTTAATTACCCGGATAATAGGTGGCTCTACTTTGCCACCAAATGGTAGTCGAATTGGGTTTCATTTTCGCCACTGCTATAAGTGACCAAGTGCCGGCTCTGTTTGATGAAAATTGTATTTAAAACGTTCAGGCCGTATGACTTGCACATGCTTAATATAACTTCACCAGAAGAATTTCTGGTGCCGTATCCTAGTCCTCCATGGCAGTCTTCATAGTTTTCGTTAGTCTTCCCGACATGTCCATTCAAATCTCCTAATCCTATAATAATATAATCTAATCCTTTGGGATATTCTTGATGAGGTTGTGAAAATCAAGCCCGATTTAGGGTTCGAGCAGAGGGATCACCTCGCCTTAAATCACCAGTTTGAGAGACATCAAACGGTCACTGGACTTTGAAATTATCAATACGTCTAAGCAAATCTGCCGCAAGTATAATACCGACACCATTCTTACCCTGTTTTTAACACAGAAGATGTCCAATCGCCTTCTTACCATCATCTCTTCCAGCTCGTAGCTGTGACCACTCATACTTCCAACTCGCGACCCTTAGGTTTCGCCTTTGCATTATTTTGGTATCCCCAGGGAAATGAATAGCTCTGACCCGTGCATTTCTGCTCGTCCCAGGATCACAATCATGCGTAGCATTAGAAGTGTCTGGCGGTGTAGTGCTTCTTTAAACGGAGATTGCCACAATGTTAGGTTAAGCGAATTTGTTCAACAAGTACATGCTCCTGATATAAGTTCTTAATTGATCTTACTTTTATGACACCGGTGATCACCAGTCGTTTCAACCCACGGATTTGCATGCATGCACACTTGTAGGGCAGTTTAAAGACGTTAAATATGTTGCTAGGTTCACCTGGATGTTTAAATTACCTAGAAGTGATCCCTCCCCCGTAGTCGCCTTTTACGAAAAGCACTTGGCCTTAATTTATTTGTAGACTACCCAGACATATCCAAATATAAAATTTTATCTTCCTCTGTCAACATTAACCAGTGCCTATAGGGCCGTGAAGATTTTGAAAATCGCTTAATAATGTAATCGTCGCAATGTAGCTAAATCACAGTTTTAAAATAGGTATTTATTTAATAAAATTACACATCAGCAAGGATATTTTCTTTTAAGGGTCTCTTATTTACAATCTGAATACAAATTTCTATGCTCTTGCACACAGCGTAGCAAAAATTGTTTTTGTTCTTTCTTTGCAGTATTTAAACCATGAAAACCTTGTATAAGTTTTACAGCTCTTCAGTTGTATCATTCACTCCCTTAAAGCAATAACCTTTCGTTTTTAATGTAAATAGGCAACATCTTCCCACGTAGATACGTGTCTTTTCAAGAAGCTTTTATCAATTGTTAAATGAGAAAATAAATTTGTGCTCTTGACAGAAATAAAATCACTCAATGATTTTCCTGTAACAGTAGACAAGACAGTATAATTATAAGTTTATTCAGGTTTTTTTTGCCGGGGGTAGGTGGATAGGTGAGGATCGGCCGCACGTTCTCATAGTAGTGTGAGATTCTTACTCACTAAAAACACCTCCCTTTTAAATCCTTTATACTACAACTAGGTTATATCCTATCTAGTAGATTTAATATCCGGTTTTATACACGTTTGGTAGACAACCTCCCAGCGAAAGCACCTGCTAATGCCGCCAATTGCTCGCGGTTACATCTTCAAATGGTTTTATCCGGTGAAGTCGGCGCACTAAATTTGTCTCGTACAAAATTTGTAACATTTCGTTATTGCAAAGGCCATAAAGGCGAGTCCGTTGCTTACGGGCAAATGCTTTTAGATCGTCTTCGACGATTAGGTAGTTATACCTAAGTCTCGGTGGATATCACTGTTTCTGACATTCCACGGGGCGTTTACAAATTTGTATGTTACTTGTTTTGGTACAACCCCAAACCAGTTTTAGAACTTGCTTGTAGTTTGGCAAATGGACCAAGCGGCCAATGCATTTTATTATATTTAATAACGAGTTTTTCCCGTTTCTTCTTAACGTGCGATTTCCATTTAAGTTTCGTATCTAATGTCATTTCCAAATATTTAGTTTCATATTCGTACGGAATTTGTACGGAGTCTATAAAAATGGGTAGCGTATATACGTTCCTGTAAGTAAAATTAACGTGTGTGGATTTGGTTTCGTTAAGCGCAATGCGCCAAGTTTTTGTCCACTTAAAAATGATTTTGATAGCCCGTTGGAGCTTGTTTGTTGCTGATTCAACCGCATTACTCACGGCTAATAAAGCTGATTGGGTCAGAAAGCTTCCCTGTGGAACTCCTGTCGCGATTTCTTTAAATTCGGAATATTCGTTTCCGTGCTTAACACGGAAGAGTGTCCGCTAGATAAGAACTTAGTATCTCATAAAACTGCCTTGGAAAGGTCAATTTAAGCTTATGTTGCAATCCCGTATGCCATACTTTATCAAAAGCGTGGGAGAAAACGCTAGAACAATTTTTTTTTTGTTGGATTAAAAAAAAATTTTTTTGTCTCGTACAAAATTTGTAACATTTCGTTATTGCAATGGCAATAAAGGCGAGTCCGTTTCTTACGGGCAAATGCTGTTAGATCGTCTATAAAAATGGGTAGCGTATTAACATTTCTGTAAGTAAAATGAACGTGTGTGGATTTGGTTTCATTAACGCTAGAACACATTTTTTTCCTCTAGGATTTTTTCTATTTCACTAGTTATTTTATAAACTTGGTCGATTGGGGAGTGCCTGATTCTAAACCCGAATTGGCGGTCAGGTATTAATTGGCGCTCTTCCATAATCGGTTGTAATCGCTTTAATAAATTTTTTTTCGAATACCTTTGATATTATTGGTAAAAGCGAAATTGGTCTATACTTATCTTACTTACTTATATCTTGCCATATGGAGGCTTTCCGGGCTTTGGAACCATAATGACTTCAGCTACCTTCCATTGTCGTGGTACATTGATTAGGTAAACGAGCATGATCAGCGCTTTCCTAGGCAACTCTTTAAGGACCTGCCCTGTAACAAATCGTATCCAGGGGTCTTGTCTAATTTAAATTTTTGTATTTCGTACCTCAGTACAGCCAGCGATACAGTTTTTATTTTAAAATTGCCTGTTATCCCGGCCGACACCGTGTATTCAATTAGCTCTTAACCGTCAAAGGGATTAAATGTTTCTTCTAAATGCTCGGCAAATATGTTGGCTTTTTCTTTGCCTCCTTTGGCTTATTCGCCATTATCGTTTCTGATAGGAGGCGCTTGCGTTTTTGCCTTTTTAATGCTTTTCATAGCTTTCCAGAGCGAGTAGTTCGTACTCCTATCCTGAATCTTTTTCTGTGCTACATAGTTTATTTAATATCGTTTTATGCTGCGGAGCGCGGGATTGTTGCCAATTTTTCCAGTTTTCTTTTCTCTTTTACTAATTCGGTTATTTCCCGAGAATATTTTATTGCCCTTTTTGATTTTGTTGTCCTTTTGTAAGGAGTATTAAACCAAGCAGAACTTTGTATGACTCCGATTAATTAATCTACTTCGTCTTCGAGTTCATATGGTGTTTGAAGAGATACGTTAAGATCGATTTTATTCGCGAAGTCTTTTTTAAAGGAGTCTCAGTTAGTTTTTAAACTAGTTAGTCTGGGTGTACCGTCCTTTTCCCGTAGACAGCCGCTAATAGTCAGAATGACAGGCGGGTGGTCAGAGGAGAGATAGAAGCTTTCCTCAACTTTAACAGAGGTGTCAGACACACCCTTTTCTATATAGAAATCTATAAGGTATGGAGTTTTCGACTAATCCGACGGCCAATACGTGGGTTTACCTGTCGAGATTTTTGTACTTAGTGAATGTTCTATGTAGTCTCTTATAAGCAAAGACGCTCCGCCTCTTGCCCTTTCCAAGGGGTGATAGCGTGATAAGCGATATATGCTCTTATTTTTTACTTAATTCCTTCGTCAGATGTGTTTCAGAAATTTAGCATATGTCAATACCGTTTGTGTTTGTTCTAGCTCGTCCATCTTTTGCAGAAGGCCGTTCGCATTCCATGCCAGTATTTTTTAATTTGGTTGCGTCTATCATATTTAAGTTGAATGATGCATTCCTCACGTGTTCGAGCTCGTCTTGCTTTTCAAACATGCGTTTTATTAACCGACTCTGTTCTTCCAGCCTGGGAAGAATTGCGCACAAAACTTGAGCGACTGGAACAGGCGTTATTTCATTTTGTTGATTCGCTTGCAACGCGGCCTCGGCATATGTCTGTGGTCGAGTATTTTATGACTTTTCAATACTAGTATTCTTTTCTCGCTGCTACAGTTCCTCGCGTTTGGACAGTTCCTAGCCTTTGGTCCACAATTCGACGACTTTGTTTTAAGTTTAGTCTTTCTTTCGGTTGTTTGGACAGTGCATTGACCTTTTTCCGTCGTTCAGTTATTTTAACGATGGGTAAAGATCTCTTCTTTAATACATCGCGCTTCTTCACTGATCTCAATTACTGGTGACGAACCGACTTTTCTTTTTTGGTTTGGTCGCCTCTTCGTATTTGGATGTATCTTCCGCAGTACATCTTTTTCGTCGGTAAAGTAATCGCGACGAACTGGACTGATTGTTTTAACATCAGCCTCTTTTTTGAGCTGAGATTCCCTAAGCGATATGTTCTCAGCTTTAAGATTTTCTATTTTACTTAGCTTAATGCGGAGTTCATTATTTTTCTCGTCGAAGCTTTTGCATTTCTTTGAGTCTTGGGTTACGCGCGCGGAGTCTTTCGTCGCTGTATGACTACATTTTGAGTTTGATTTTGTCACAGATCCCGTTGGCGGTTATCTAGTAACCCTTTTACTATTCCTAAAAGGGTCAATTACTTGCAATAAATGACTCTCCCCAGAATCCGTAGAGCCTGCCTCCGAAGAGTGTAGATTTTCCAGTAAAACTGGGCTGCCACCTGGGTTATTCAATCTTTTTGTTTTGTCCTTGTATATTTTGTACACGCTACAACTCGGTATACGGAGGGTGGATTTTACTCGCCTCTCACGACAGGCATGCCTACCTCGGGTATATTCTAACCCCTATACGAATGATTATTAAGAATGTTCCTTCTACCTAATTGAAAAAATAATTGGCAGGAGTTCTTCTTTAGAACTTCTTAGACCAGGAAATAATTTCCCGTTCCATATAGATTTTATAGAATCCTCTCTATCTTTTCAACTCTGTGTACGAATGCGTTGAATAGACGATTTGTTTATCGGAAAATCATCACAGCTAAGATCTAGTCTACTACAGCCTGAAGTATATAGACAGAATCCGTTATGCTTAATTGACATCTATCTAAACCTGGAACTAACTTAGGAGTCATTAGGAATTTTTTTCCTCTTTTTGTAGTAGGTCCAGAACTTACCGTTTGAGATGTCGATGGCTAGGATGGCTTTCCAAAAATGTTCGATGGGATTTAAGTCAGGACCATGCGATGGGCAGTTAAGTACTCGCATGTCGTTTAGTTCAATAATTTTTTTTGTAAGTTTCGCGGTATGCTTTGGGTTGTTATCTTGATGGAAAAACCAAATAGCAATTCCAATTACATTTTTCAATATGTCAACGTATTGTTCTTTATTCATAGTTCCTACAATACGATGAATTGGCCAATTTATACTTTTTTAGCAAACGATGCGATGCGCCGTTTTCTCCGAATCAATTTGACCAACGGTTTCATGCGTGCGAGTCTTTCCATGAAGTCCGGCTTCCATTACCCTAGGAAACCGCTGCTACTTCGCTTTGGCAGAACAAGTGGGCTCAAAACTCCGGACTCGAAGGACAAAGTGCTGTACAGAACCCTTAGCCTGCCAGTTCTGCTATACGGCGCCGAGTGCTGGACGATAAGCAGGAAAGGAGAGTTAATACTGGAATTCTTCGAAAGAAAAATTCTTCGACGGATATTTGGTCCAGTGTGCGAGGAGGGCGAATGGAGGAGAAGATATAAATGTAAATGTAGTCAAAAAGTCAAGAAACGTCGACTGCATTTGCTCGGCCACATCGAGCGAATGGACAACGAGGATCTTCGAATCCCAGCCCCCAGGTTCGAGACGACAAGGAAGACCAAACCTCGGTTTTAAAGACCAAGCCATCGCGGATGCCGGAGCTCTTGGTCTGGACAACTGGAAGCTTCGCGCCCGGGATGCCAGAGGATGGAAGGCTGCCGTGTCTCAGGCATTGCTGTCAATGTCAGAATTTAATGAGCTTAACATGCGTTGCCGTTCCAGCTCCACACCCGAAGAATAGGGACGTAAATCCGGAAACGAATATGCGAAGCTAAGAGTACTGTCATCCGCGAAGGAATGGATTGGATTAGAAGTTACAGAAAGGAGATCATTAATAAAAATGACAGTGCCTTGGGGGACACCAGCATTTATTTGGTGAGTTGCAACCTTGAAGCCGTCCAAAACAACATGAATTGAACGGGCCGAAAGGTAATTTCTAAATTATTGAAGAATGATATCATCGATCCCAATTGCACGCATTTTCGACAAAAGAGTTTGATGCCAAACTACCTTTGAAATATCAAGCGCAACAACCTTTCTTTCACCACTACGGTGAAAAGATCCACTTTTCGGTTAGATATTTCATCAAATCAACAGTGGATCTATTGCTGCGAAAACCGTACTTTAAGAAGTTTTCGGGATTCGAGATATTTCATGAGCTGACGATTTATCAGCGTTTCCATGACCTTGGAATGAAGGGACGTAAGTGAAATTGGTCGGTAGGAGGAGGCGGAGGAAGATTAACCTTTTTTGGGACTGGCTGGGCAAATTCTGTTTTCCAACCTCTCGGAAAGTGCCCTGAAGAATAATAGGGGATATACCATCTGGACCAGCGGATTTGTGTCTATTAAGATATTAAAGTGCTCTTGCCACTGTACGAGTGCCCAAAAACATGTGATAAAACTTATTGGCGATCGAGACATTGCGAAATCGCTTAACTCTCTTAGTCATCGTCGCAATGTCTACTGCCTGTCATTGTTTTATCGCTACTTTCATCGAATCCCTCATTTACTTAAAGCCCGTGCAAATTATAAAAAAAAACCAAACAATGTGCAGCACATAATCTGTTCAACGCGTTAACTTTTTAATTCTTCGTCGGTTGTGTGCGGTGAAATTGCGTGCCGAAACGAGTTGAAGAGCCGCCATTGATCAACTCAAACACCACAGATGAGGAATTAACCAGATAGTAAACTCTGCAACATGTGAAAGTTTAATGAATATACATATTAGGGTTCCGTGCAACGATAACAAAAGTGAAAAAAAAGTATTTTAAATCCTTTTTAAATTATTTTGTTTTACACACTTCGTACTTTTAGTCAATCTATTTTCATAGCTGTTTATTAGGCGCCTTTGGAAATTTTGTATATGCTTTATTTTCAAATTTATAATAAGTGATAGACAGAAGATGGAGAACAGATGGTGGTAGCTGGAATGTACTGCATAAATATAATGTGGGTGCATTTTTCTATCGAAAATACTTGGTAGTTGAGAACAACTCATAAATAAACATGCACATTATGTTACAGCCACTATTTTTAACAGACGACTTTATTTGTCAGGTTATAATGTTTTGTAATTTTTTTTTATGAAAATAAACAAAATAATTTACTACTACTACTACTAGTAAGTGATTTCAAATGTTGTTAAAAAGCGTTTGCAGGTACCAAAAATAATATTTGTATGAATTTGGATCACGTTATATTAAAAATTTACATCTCATACCATTTCAATGGTTGCCCCCATGAAAACCCATATAATTCGATATATGTGTGCACGGTTCCCATTTGATTTGCACGTAAAAACCCATATTAATGCAAATTATGTGGATATTTTCAACTCGACTTAGCTTGTAGGCAAGCTGAGAGATTCTCTCTCTATCTCTATCTCACTATCTGGTTAATTCCTCATCTGTGTCAAACACACCCATCACACATATCTGAGTTGTTCAATGGCGTCCACATCTCACTTAAAACCAGGTTTATTTTTTACCAGCACATTATCAACACGGCAGCCACGTTACTTTTTTTCTTTAAAAAGCAACTGCCAAATGAATCAAAACAAATTAAAATTGAATCTGACAGTCAAAGATGTGACAGCTGTCTATGTCAGTTGCTGAGTCTGTTGAACAACGTTGCTCAACGCGCGATGCTTGGTGTAGTGCACGAGGGTATCACAGATGAGGAATTAACCAGATAGTCAACTCGAGAGCGAATCTCTCACCTTGCCTACAAGCTAAGTCGAACTGATAAGCCCCACATAATTTGAACTTATATCGGCTTTTACGTGCAAATCAAATGGGTATCACGCACACATAAATCGAATTATATGGGGCTAATGAAATGTCATTATTTTTAGCAAGAACTTGGGAACAGTTGATGAATTTCAGCAGATTACAACTCACAATTTGGGTGTGTAAAATAAACATGGTCAATATGCGGTGAGTATGGATTGATAAAAACATACTTACCTCACAACTAATAACATAATAAAATATTATAATATTAAGAATAAAGCTGTGTTTTAACTAATTTATTCTAATTTTTAATGAAAAATAATCAAAATAATATTGATTAACGTGAATAATATATAATAAGTAAGTTCATCATACATTTTCGGTTGACAATAAATTTAGGTATAACTATACTAGCAAGGATTTCGTAGATTATGGATGGTTATATTGAAGCAGTTAAGTAATTTTACACAATTGAAAACTGGTTTAAAACGCTTTTTAATAAAACGTAATCCAAATTCTTACAAATATTATTTTTGGTACATTAAAACACTTTTTTAACAAAATTTGCAATTACTTCCTAGTAGTAGTAGCAGTAGGAAATTGTTTTGTTTATTTTCATATAAAATAAAATTACAAAACATTATAACTTGACAAATAAAGTCGGCTGTTAAAAAAAATGGCTAATTAATTCAATATATATGTAACATAATGTGCATGCTTATTTATGATATGTACTCAAATACCAAGCATTTTCGTGATGTACTCAATTACCAAGCATTTTCGATAAAAAAAATGCACCCCCAATATATTTATGCAGTGCATTCAAGCTACCTTTTTTTGCTCGTTCTTACACCCAAACATTACTAATTTAGTAATATTTATGCAATAATACAATAAAATATGCATTCTATCTCAATTTAATTAACCAAAATGGAAAAGTACAACTACCCAAGAATGTTTATTTTAAGGCAGATAAAAAATAGAGAACTATTTCTTATAACCGCAAAAAATATTCCAACTAAATTTTAACAACTTTATTGGGTAACTAATTTTTCGTTTCTTTATAAACATTTATATTAAAATATAATAAAAAGTTGAATCACATAAACTCAACACTTCGCAGGATTTCCCATTTCCCAACACATCCGCCGTGACCAGCTGTTTTGTTGTTGCGATTTGGATATATTGCAAAACTCCCCACAATTATTTTTGGCGGGTAATCTAGTAAATTAGATCTAACTTCATGTGTCTGGCTCACACGCATTCACAGATGGGAAAATTGAGAGAGGATTTTGCGGCCGTTATTAAATATTTTTTGCAGGTTGAAAGTGATAGGGGATTGCAGAGTTGACTATCTGGTTAATTCCTCATCTGTGGAGGGTGTCAACGCGTGCATCATCTTAATGCGCAAACTCACCGAAAATGCGGTTGAACAACTGGAGCAACGAAGTTTCTTGCCAAATTTTAATCAGTTGATCAACTAGGTGTTCGGGGTTATTCAAAAATGTAATGCGTTGTTAAACTGATGAACGAGGGTATTCAATGATTCAATGCGTTGATAACACCTACAGTTATTCAACAATTGGATGAGTTGATGAACGCGTTGAAGACAAACATGGTGGAATTTTAACCGAATTGCGTTATGACAGCTGCAAATTGTGAGTTTATGCACTAGTGTATGACGCTTTAAATATATTTGGGTTGACTAAAGAATTGGACGAAGTTGGTTGAATGAGTTGGGCACGTAGTGGAAGGCCTTCATTCATTTGTTTCGTATTTTTTAATTTTTTTGTATTTTGCATACTATTTTTTTCAGCAGAACCCTTGAGAGGAACGATATTAACTGTTCTACTATATTTTTTTCTTTCAGATAAACAATCGAAACTGTTTCCAGTTTTCTACACAAGACTGATATGCTTTTCTTATTCTTAATTAATTTATATATATACAAAAAGTAAAAAAACAATGCGCCCAATATTGTAAACGAAACAAAAAAAACCAAAGCAGATTTTCTAGTACTCAACCAATATTTATATATGTTTTTTCTTAAAGTATATATATATATATATATACAAGCATACATACTTACGTAATATATGTAGAAACCACTAATCCACGAAAAAAATTAAATCCCTTTGTGCCTTTAATATGATGTTCATTTGTCTTTAAATGATTTCTGTTTGTGGCATTTATATAAAGTAAATTGTCTTATTCACACTTTTAAAGTAAATTTTGTAAAAAAGAAAAACGAATAATAATAAAAAAATATCAAGATGCCATTTTGGAAATGGTTTCCATGCTTTCGATTTCAAAATGACGAAGTCATTTCGAAACTTGATTATAGTAACTGCGCATTTACAGATGTCCCACCAGATGTTTCGCAACATGAACGCACATTGGAGGAGCTTTATTTATCGTCGAATAGGGTAAGTTCAGTTATATGCATTGTTATTCAAAACATTATTTCCAAAAAAATAGCTTACTGATGATGGTTCATAAGTTTCATTCATTGTACTTTTGTTTTTATCCATAATATGCTCTACACTTCGCATCGCAGTCTGAGGTCTCTCGAAATCTCCTGAAAACCCTGTCGAAATCAGAAGATTTCCCCCTAAGTTTTCAGATTTCTTGGGAGATGGCGGTTTTAACAAATGTAGTCCCCACTAGACTCATAAATCAGGCAACATAGATTTAATCAAGGAAAGTTTGAATATATATATACATACATGTATTTACATATATATACATGTATATATATTTACATATATATACATGTATATATATTTACATATATATACAGGTATATATATATTTTAAAATTTTTTCCTCTGGACTCTGCCCACACTTCTACGCCAAAACAGTAAAAGTACAGTTTTGGCTTACCTGAACTACGCTTTATAGCAAATATCGGTTAGTTTCAACGAGCAATCCAATTTGTTTCCAGTTTGCATTTAAAGATTAAATAAAGATTATTCCTCTTAACTGCCTCTCGTTTTTAATAAGGAATGATATCCAATTTCACTGTCACCGTCACCCTCACTGTTTTTGTTGAGTTATCGTTTTAAATCATTCACAAAACACTTAAAGTTTTGTACTTAATTGATTACAATAAGTGTTTTTGGCTCCTAAGCATGCAAAAAGACACAACAACTTAAACAAAACTGAAGATCTCACGGTTCAGAATTCCTTCACCCAACACCCATCGCATACATCGCGATCTTGCTGTCCATTTTTTCTTCCCTCATAAGGTGAAAACTTCTTAAAACCCTCACACTACTCCCAATAAACACGGGAGCAACTCATCTAGCTGATTTGCACATAGTTATCGAAGTTAAAACAAAAAGTGCGTTTATATTTTCTTCTACAAAAAAACTGCTGTAATTTATAGAAACTTCGATTCAATCAAACCTTATTTCTATTACTCAAGGTTCTCATCTTTAAACCTTCGTATTTGCATATGACGGGATTTGTAGAATCTCTTCGGTGAATATCTACTGAGCAGCAGATCCGACACCTCTACGTTTGTAACACATCCTAGAGACTCATGAGTGTAAAGTTTAAACATTTATTAAAACCATCCCATTTTAATGTTTCTTGGGTGCAGTGGCTTTGTGGTGTTTGTGTTTTTTTGACTACCAAGTAATGGGTCCCCGGTTAAAATCTGACCCGTACAATCTAAAAGTTGTTAGATCCTGTATGGGCCATCTTCGCCTAATATTTATTTTGTTTTTAAAAGTAGGACCCACTACCATATCTTGAAGTTGGGAACCTACGAGTTTACTTCTACCGGACTTGATTTCCAATCAGGAACGACATCGTGATTTACAGCTGGTCTTGGATATACAATCAGATCACTGTTAAGGAAACTGTAATAACATAATTGATGAGAAAAATCCAGTCTTCTCAATTGTGTATTAGCGTTAGCATAGAACTGCACAAAATTAAACTCATCCTTGAGGAATTGGGCTCTAGAATGTCGATGGAAATCCTTTCCTATATTTAACCCTTAACTATTTACTTCTTATTTCAGTCTTAATGACAAACTACCTAGTGTTTCTCAGACTCTTTTCTCTTGATAAAAACAAATATAACATGAGAAAGTTTACTCGCCATAGAGCGCGCGCTCGCGTACTTCTTCTTGACGAGCTTCAAAGCGGTACTTTAGGTAGAGAGGAGAGGAGAATGTACAATACACGTGAAGAATATAGTTATAACAAAAACAATATCGCCAGAGTCTGAGAGACTCCGGGCAATGGGTAAGGGTTAAATATTAATTTTTTTCATTACATATTATTTTAATTTTTTTTTATCAAACCTAGAAAATATTTAATGAATAACTGTTTTATTTTTTTGCGTTTTAGATAAGAACTTTGTCGCCACAATTGTTCTACTGCCAAGGAATCCGCGTTCTATTTGTGAACGATAATGAATTGGAATCATTGCCAAATGCGATTGGATCATTACGACAGCTGCAAAATTTGAATTTGTGTCGAAATGGAAAGTATTTTTTTCTTTTCAATTAAATGTAATAATAACATTAGACAAACACATTACCCAATTTTACATAAACCTTTCGATTTTGCTTAAAAGCTAATCTCCACATTTTTAGTGTCAACAGTGCTTTAGAATGCGGTCCACGAACCTATAAAATTCGAAAATGTCCTCCAGTATGGAATGTTGCACGTCTATTCTTTTTTCTACTTACGCGTTATAGTGGTCCGTTTTATTGAATCCGGGCTCTGTGATCAATATTCCGACGATGTTGTACTTTTAAAATTAAACTAGCGAGAACTCAAAGTTGCAAGTGGGAGTTAGTTTTGCTATCTTTTTTTAAGAAAAATACCATTTTCGATCAGATTTAGAAGTCAAAATACTGACGTAATTGAGGTAGCGTTATACGTAGCGATGATGTTGAATTCTTTTAAAGATGTTTTGTTACGTCAGAACATATGAGACGAGACGCGTGATGAATCACTGCCTGAGATGTTTGGCCTTTTCATCCTCTGCAATCCCGGCCACGTAGCTTCCACTTCTCCAAACCAAGCGCTTTGAGTTCAGTCTGCTGGTATTCGAAGATCTTCTTGCGCCGTAAAAAAGAACTCGCAGGATAAGGGTTCTTTTTAGCTTGCACTTTCGCCCTTAAGTTAGAAGTTTTTAACCCATTTAGTCTTGACCAACTAGTTCGCATGTTTTTCTTGGGAGCGTCCTT